>OX375879.1:97038395-97528395 GCA_947359465.1 Metellina segmentata
GTACAAGAGCGCCGACCAACTGGTATAGTGGTTAAGGTGTTAGCCTCTAGATCGGAAGGTTCCTACTTCGAATCCGGGTACGGGCATGGATGTTTGTAAGCGTATGGTGTAGAGGCGGCTGGTGCACCTTAATTCTGTCGTGGCCGAAAGTCCTCACGTTGGTTTGGTGTGGAAGTTTTGGAGAGTGGGGTACCAGCTCAGGTGTTGCCTCGTCCTCTGACTGTGGTTCAAAATTACGAGGTTTTATCCTCGGATCTTTCCCTTAAGGGATTGATCCCGGACCGTCGTTAATTGCCCGTTGCATTGCTCTAGTACGACGTTAATTAAAAATTACCATTCCGTTACCGATATATGTACATATACGAAGAGGAAGCATTCGAACGTAGAAACTCAAACGTCACATTGACATTGAGCTTCTCAGAAAAATCCTGGTACAGCACACGAATTTAAAATAAACATTCCTGCTCATAAAAGTTTTCTAAATCAAGAGCAGAATATGTATGCCAATAGGTACTCTCTTCTGATTCATTTTAAAGTTTTTTCCGCTTGGGAAAGGATCTCGGACATTCGCCAATGACCGTTGTATTGCTCCAGTGCGACGTTAATTAATTACCATTACCATATGTTCCGTATTCCCGAGAAACATTAACCTTTCCTTCTAACCTTATTCGAAAAACGCGGCAATTAGAATTTACCATTTCTCATCGACATAAATAAAAAAGGCAGATTTTCTTCCTTTCAATTGAATTAAAGTTCCTCTCCAAGCTTTCATTCCACACTCCTGTTCAAATAGGTCAATTAACAATAACACGAGTTGCTCCGAGAATGAATATGAAAAAAACCTGCCCTCCATGTTAAAAAAATTCACACCACTTCATTTTTTTCTTTGTAATTGTACACTTCAATACAGAATTTCGCTGATGTCGTTGAAAGAGATAAATAGTATCTTTTATTCATACCGCCTCGACTGTTTACCACCATCAGTAATAGCTGCAAATTAGAACCACTTGCGAGAAGAATCGAAACGGGCTGTTGAAATTCGAATTAAAACGGCGTGATCACGACGAACCAATTTACGGCCCCACACCCGATCACGCGAACAAATTGATTAGTGCTTTAATAGTCCCAGAAGCTAGGAAGAAACATTCCTTTAGATTAGTGTCACTTGAGGTAAAAGAGCAATAGCCTGTTGATGCTTCAATATCTAGGTCTATAGTACTGCGTACAATAAATAAGAAAGAAAAATAAAATAAAGAGACGAAACTATCCTTTTTATGTGATGGAATTATACACAATATTATGTTGGATTTTGTTTTATCAAATTCATGTGAATGGTTTCTGAGTTATAAATCTGTTGTTACAGAACGACTGAAATTTATTTAATTATTCGTTTTTTTATTTCTACGATCAGTTTCAGTAAACCAGACGAACTGAATTTAAGAAATATGGTACGTCGAAGAATTATCTCTTTCCGTTGCAGCATGACTTAGGCAACCCAAATCATTCTATGGTTCATTTTCAAATACAATTGCCGCAGGCTGTATTTTCAGTAGCCCTGGTTTCAAAAATTAAAAACAATGTATTTCCTTTTCACTCATCTCAATATAGGTTTATCAGTGAGATGATTGCTTTAATTTACGACTTCTGATTCTCTCTACTTCTACTGTTTTCTTTACAAAGTTTCTTAAAACAGTAGAATTAAACGTAATAGCAGAATCAAACACTCAATTTTTTTTTCGATTATAGAACAACTCTAGTACGGAAACTTCCGCACTATCTCCCACGACGTCATTACTAGTCCTGTGACGATGTTAGCGGAAAGTTGGTAAACTTTCTGTTTTCCAATCCAACGTCGTGCAATCGGCGCGTATTTTCATGCCTACTTTTGTGAATCATAAAAAACAGAAGAAAGTCTACACTTTGCGTATACCCACAGCTAAACCCAAAAGACTTTTTCAACATCTCAACAAGTTTCAGTAACTGTCTTAATTGAAATCTTCCATGTCAGAGCAATAGGGATTAGTCAAAATGGCTACTTCATAAGTTGAATATTCACTCCTATATATTCGGGAAGAAAAAAAAGCATGACATGTTACAAATAATTGTAATTTAGATTCGTAGATTCCTTCAGTTTTCATTTTGAGCATAGATTTTATTTTTAAAATTATAATGATACACTTGACTCTTTTGGACTCTTCAAAAGTCGAGCTTAACCACTTTTGCCCTGACAATGGAAGAAATGTAAAACAGAAATGGAAGTAGAAATTTGATCAATACTGAGAAATCACAAACACTATTTGGCATAAACCTACCTTAAAATGAATAAAAATAGAGAAACTTTTCAACAAAATGTATGCTTGTGGGTTGACTTATTGCACGTGTAGCAGTGATTGAGTGACTCAGATAATCAGACCGCTAATTGCAACCATCTAACCTCAGGCAGTAGCGTAACAAGGTCAAAAAGGTTGCACAATGTGGAAAATTTCTTGTCACCCCCCCCCCATTGAAATTATTAAAAGAAGAAAAAATAAGATGCAATTACAAGTGTTATTTTCTGGTTTATTTCGTTGCTTTGAGACATAAGCACTTAAAGAATCATTTTCCCTAACTTTGTTCTCTGAAAATTTTGAAATGACACTATCAACGCTACTTCGTTTTTAATTGACAAGATAGCTACTATAGAGAACTGAGCTGTACTCATTGTGGACCTAAGATAACTCTTGATTAATTTGAGTTTAAAAAAACTCCTCTCACATAATGCTATTGAAACACATAACGTTAATAAGATTCGTAAAGCTAAAGTTAGATTTGGTACAGAGTCCGAAAGTTCATATTCAACAACAAATTCTAAAAATCTTAGAGAAGACCATTCCAGAGAATGTTCTTTTGAAACTTTGGCAGTTTGTAGATGTCTTCTTAGTCATGGAATTTCTAAGGATATCATCTTCAGAAAGTTCATCATAGTCTGTCCCAGTAATCTGTAGATATTCTGAGCCTGATTTACTTCTTCTAAAACACTACTCCAGAAATACAAAATACATAAACAAGAAAAATTACATACTACTGGCAAAAGCGCTTGCGCTGCTCCTCTGGTTTCGACAGTTTAAAAGGGATCACAAAGTTCTATGGCATCAACAATCTTCTTGTTTGAAGCTTCATACTGAGCACTCTATCTGGTATCTGAAAGTCTCTTGATTGTATCTCCAACATTAGTTACAAGGATCGTCCATCTGTGTGGGAAACTGAGAAAAACAGTCAAGCTTTCTAAGGTCACAAAAAAAAGTGACACATTGTGAAACAATTACAAAAGAATGCACTCCACACAGATTGAGAGTGATTTGTACAAGGAACAAATAATGCTTTAGGATTAAGTTTACGAATCCTCACCTGGACATGTTCTCTTTAAGGGGATCTAACACCTTAAAAATGACAAACATACAGAAAAAAAATAATTTTTGTTTAAGAAGTTGCCTTATACTGTTCAAAACGTTGTCCTTGAAAATCAGACTGATTCTTGTATTTATTTTTTAAAGTTTTAAGGATTTTTGTGAGTGTACCTATGCGATCACAGTAATTCGAAACCAAAACTAATCTAATTTGTGCGTCTGCAAAGTCTCGATACTTATTTTCGATTAATTAAATAAAATAGGTTGGAATAGGACGTTTCTTTGCTACTGTTACTGATATGGCTTTTTTTATTTACATCAGTATTAGCGCTGTACGAGTAAATTCTAGCGATAGTTTGAGAAAAACGAAGGCTTTAGTTTTGGTTTTCTGTTTTATATTTGTTATTCTGTTTATACGTTAATATTAACTATACATAAACGTAAACAACAGAGCTGTGAAGGTTTATAAAGTTGGAAGGTTTTTTTTTTATACTACAAAGGTTTGGTTTCCGATATACAACTTTACTTTCGGATGAGGATGCCAAAACATTCAACAATAATTATTAAATAAAGCAGCGTCTTGCTTCTGGTGAACTTTAAGAAGGATGTTCCAAGTTTCATGACAAATGAGAGTATACAGCATGATTTGATCCGAGTGTCCAAATGAGAATTTTGTGTCAGTAAAACGTAAAACGTGTCGAAATGGTCACATCAGAAGCAGTTTGCGAGTATAATATAGAGGTACTATCAACTATACAACAAATTCAGAAAGCTGTTGGGCTTAGGTTATGATCTGATATCTTAAAACGTGGACAGATACTAATTGATGCTCGAAAGAACTATCTGCGAAAGGAAAGAACCGTTTAAGTGCCAAATTTCAACACTTTCGAAAATTAGTGAAAACAACAATCAGAACAAAGGAATCGGCTCTTAAAAAAAGAAGGGATCACTTATGGTCCAGGGAAGTTTTAAACTTCACTTCATTTTAAAATTAATTTATAAATTTTTTTCTCCCTTAAACCAACGTTTTCGACCTTTTTGGAATTGTCACGGGCAACGCCGTGCTGCCTCAACACTTCCTATAGAAGATGGATTCTCTTCTATAGAAGGTGTTGGCTGGCAAAAAAAAAATTTCCGCTTCGCGCTGGAATCGTTTGCGTTTAGGAAATGAAAGTAAATAATAAATTTAAAATATGATCTCTTCATACTGTTGACATTCTAAGCAAAACAAATAATAAATAATTTTATTAAAAAGTGTTCTAGATTAAATTTTAAAATTTGTGCTTCGCACAAAATTCGGACTACCTGTGTGGCAAATTGCAGAATTGTAAGTGGTATAGATCGTCTGAAAACACACACAAACACTCCCTTTAATAGTAGAGACTAGCCACTGCGTGGCTAGCCCGTGCCCGTGGTGTAAGGTATTAATCTGATGTAAAATTTTCCGTAGATTTCAAATCCGTTGAAGATATATTCAATTAAAAAATTATTTATTTAAAGAAAATCATATTTTTAGGTAACAATCTTTAATGAAATTTTCCGCAGATTTCAAATCTGTTGAAATTTTTACTCTATCTTTAATAGGAGATAGAGAAAAGAACCGACTTCAGTTAAAAGATTTATCGTCTGGCTGGAAATTTATTCGTCCGCTCAAAATCAAAGCGGAAATGAAAAAAATAATTTTCTCCGCGGATTAAAAAAACTTGGCATGATTCTAAAGCGTGACTGCAAGGTCACACGGGTAGAAAAAATTCTCCGCGTTTGAAAAAGCGATGGAGAATAAAACTATTAAAATCATTTAAAAATCTTCTAGATTGAATTTTAAAATTTCGCCGCGACCCAAAAATTGCAAACTCGAAGTACTATACAGAAACAAACAAAAGATTGCATAAATGAAACAAACCAGAAATTGCACAAAAGATTAAAATTAAATATCGCTAAACTTTGAAAAAAATATCCAAATGATCCAAACTAAAAGTTAATATGCTTTAAAAATAAAAATCCAAACTATCGTAGTCTAAAAAAAAACAATAACAAACATATTACACAACCGTTATCCAGTTCCAAAAATGAAGTAAGCACAATAAAAAGATACTTATATAAAAGATTAAAAGTTAACGCTAACTAAAAGTTAACATGCTTTTAAAAAGGCAATACATTTGTGAAAGAATATCCAGTAATCGGGCGGCTACACGGCAACGGATACACACGCGCAGTAAATACGGATTCATTCAATACTGATTCATGACTGTTGCCATTCGGAGGAAAGAAAATAATAATTGAACATCGCATTAAATTAATTTTAAAATTTTCAAGATTAAATTTTTAAAATCGGGCTGGTCTATAAAATTGCAAAAAATTCGGGACTACATGTGTGCCAAATTTCATCATTGTAAATGCCATAAATTCGTCAGTACACTGCGTACACGCACACACAGAAACTTCATTTTATAATAGTAGAGAAGAGAAGAGATGGGAGTTAAATAGTGAGATAAAATAAAAAATATATATTTAACTAAGCTTGTGAGATGCAGATCTCTCAAGGTAAATGAGACAAATTGTAGGATACATAGTCTCTGGATTTCATGTTTGCTGTATTGCTTTGCTAAAAACGTTTAAGTTCATATTTGTACTATAGGTTTGAATGGTGTTTATGTTAAAGATCTCTGTGTATTTGTTCACTTCTTATATAATATGGAGCATTTACAATTTCTCGTTGAATTTTATGTGGGCAGATTTGAAAATTATTTTTTTGTGCTATGGTGGAGAATTAATTCTCAAGCTGAACCAACACCTCCCATCTCTAGGAAGTGTTGGCTGAACTTGCACAAGTAACTAAAGGCCTAATGAAGGCAGTGTAGATAATTTTTTGTTTTTAAGATCTATATTTTACTGTCGGCCTATTAGGGGTCTTCCGTTGTTCATCCCAAACATATTAAGGCGCGTATACATTTGTTAGCCGAACCGTTCGCGAGCCTCTAGTTCTCATGATTGGGACGCCAAACGAATGGATCGTGGCAATCCCCTGCCTGCCTTTTTTAAGGATCATGATTTTGTTTCTGTTTGCTTGTGTGTTCCAGTATATTACCTATTCCAGAAATATTATTTACGAGTTGGATTTTATTTATTTATTTTCTGCAAAATATCTCACTATATACACATTGGTACTTTCGTGGTTTTATATGCATATTTCCACCAACTTTCTTTAAATCTTTGGTAACACGTAATAGTGTGTAGATAATAAAAATAAATAAAATTTACAAATCAAAATATTTTTAAAATGTGTAATTTGTTGTTTTAAAAATGACAAGAAAATTTTAAAACTGAAAAATAAGATGGGTTACGTTAAATTAAAACTGGTAGTCATACGTTGTTGCTCAAATATATTTCAAAATTTTGATATAGATTTTCCTTGAAAGACGATTAAAATAAATTAAATTTAATTTGTTTTTCGTGTTTCATGGGTGTTGTTGAAAGCTGTACTCCATAGTAAAGTAACTACATCTATAATTATAAATAGGTACGTGCTTTCCATTTAGAAACCGCCGACCAACCGGTATAGTGGTTAAGGTGGTAGCCTCTAAATCGGAAGGTTCCTGGTTCGAATCCGGGTCCGGGCATGGATGTTTGTAAACGTATGGTGTAGAGGCGGCTGGTGCACCTTAAATCTGTCGTGGCCGAAAGTCCTCACGTTGGGTTGGAAGTTTGGAGAGTGGGGGTGCCAGCTCAGGTGTTGCTTCGTCATCTGACCGTGGTTCAAAATTACGAGGTGTTGTCCTCGGATCTTTCCCTTAAGTGACTGATCCCGGACCGTCGTCAATAGCCCGTGGTGTTGCTCTAGTACGACGTTAACTAAAAAATTACCAATTACCATTTAGAAACCACATTTCTGATCTTAAAAAGTACCGTAAGGGTTCAATTTAAAACTGTATGTATGTTGGGGAAAAGGGAATCTTTAACAAGACTGTTTATCTTGGAATAATATCGTACGAAGTTATTTAGAAAAAATGACATTTTTTATTGTCTTAAGAGACAGAAAGTGGAGGTTACTTACTCTATTTATTGAAGCTGTTCTTAAGCAACTTAGATACATGTGAATCGTTCATTGCAAACAGTGATTTTCTTTTTGTAAAAACTCTGTAAAATCAACCCTCTGTTTATTAAAAAATTGTAATCGATTGAGTTTAATTTGTCTACTCTGACGACATGTATTTCTAACAAAAGCTCTGTTATTCCACATACCACTGAATGGAATTTTCTGTAAAAAGTGCGTTTGCTACAAACTAAATGTAGCCTATCATATCCACAGGGTTCTAAAATATAAGCGTACCAAATGTGTGGATTGGTCAAGCGGTGTAGATTTGTATAGAAAACAAAGAAAACGCCTACTCTACTTTATATATATATATCTAACAGAAGTTCCGTTATTCCTCCTGCCGCTGAGTGGAATTTTCAAGAAAAATTGCGTTTGCTTCAAACTAAATTAGTAACGAATGCTGTAACATTTTAACTTACCATCTTCTCATATTGATGATGAAATTCGAAAATATCGCAGACTAAGTGCAAGAATGGCACAAGTAAAACATATTCATGGAAAAACTAAGTGCAAGACTAACAGCCGAAAATTCGCCATTTTTACTGAAAATGAATGCACGGGAATATTCGTAGTCACTCGAAAACTCAAAATTAACTTCGGTAGTTAGTCAATTTAGGAAAACAAAACCTTCAGCAGAAGTGCGACGAATATGAAATGGATGATATGGTTGGATACAACATATATGCATATTTGCGTCCGAAATAAATTGTAGAAGCGATGGAGAGGTTAAAATTGGTATTAAAATTTTTCCCCCGTACAATCAAATGATGCTAACATTCTTTTATGAAAAAGAATTAATGACTTTTTCAATCAACATATTAGTAATTCAACCCGAGCAAAGCCGGGTATTTCTGCTAGTAAACAATAAAATCTCAGGACAAAACACATTTATTTACAGACAGGAGACGGAACAGTACACATCTCCAAAATGGACAGCAGAACGATAGCACTCTCGCTTCTGAACAGAACAGACACTAGCACTTTCAAACGGGGCACATGCGCAAAAGAGAGCACGAACATGCGTCGTTGGCAACAGCCGATAACTGATCTGATTAGAGAGAAAAAAAATCATCAGTGTTTCTCTGCTTCACCATTAATTATTAATTTCCTTACCTGCTTTCATTAACCTTGTTTTTTCATTGCAGGGACAGATTTAAGTCCTACTATTCCGGCAAACGCATCGTATCCTTCGAATCCGAGTGGCGCCGGGTGCTCAAACACCGCGACAACCGAAGAGCCCACCTCTGCGTCTCTTGTCACAGAGCCTTCACGGACCCGAGCAACCTCCAACGGCACGTGCGATCCCAACACCTGGGAAGCCGGAACCATACCTGCACGCAGTGCGGGAAAGCTTTCGCAACTTCGAGTGGCCTGAAGCAGCACACACACATCCACAGCAGTGTCAAGCCCTTCCGCTGCGATGTCTGCTACAAGGCGTACACGCAGTTCTCCAACTTGTGTCGCCATAAGCGAATGCATTCGTTGTGCCGCATGCAGGAAGAGTGCAACCACTGCAGAAAGCGTCTGACCACGCCGAGATTCCAAACGCGGTCGGCCGTTTTTGGAAATAAAAGTTCACCTGCAAGTTTTTTGACAGACGAATCGTGGGCCAATTCCTACGAGCAGGAGGGCATCCTGTCACTGTCATCCTCGAAATTCAAAAAGATATCGATCGACACCCAAATAGCAGAGTTAGAGAACGGTGGAAAGTTCTGTACTCTTCGAACATTCAACGTTCGATTGCCCGAGGCGTCGACCACTGCTTTGGAAGCAGGGTTGCGTGGTTCTAAACTGACAGACGCAGCGGAGAGGATTTCCATCACCGAAAACATGTTCCACTACCAACGTCAGACCTCACCGAAGATCGCATCTGTCTGTCCAGAAGTTCTGGCCATGAACGAATTTTATTCTTATAACAGACTTATGGATGGCCACTGTATGGAAACTTCAGACTATGCCAGGCATTGGAAACTGTCCAATGAAGAGCAGTATGGTGGAAGAATGCATCCCTTTCCTCCAACGGTAAGGCATATGGACGAGCCACTGGACTTGCGAGTCAGCCACAAGAGAAAAGATTCTGCGGCATTGGATGAGAATAATAACGCGGAGTGGAAGTATTCCGTGGACTCCAGTTATGTACAAAACGCATTCCCCAGTGAATTCCCTCTGCCGTGGCACAGGACGCTACACCCATTGCTCATCGACACGATGTACCGGAACCACCAAGAGAACATTGCTTTGAATTTCTTCAACAGTCCCCACGAGTTCGCGCCTCTTCACTACCCTCATCATCTCGCGGAGGGTTCGGCCCTGGAGAACCCGAGCCTGAACAAGAGCCAGATCCACAACGCAGCCGAGCACTTCATGAAGAACAAAAAGAACAAGGAGAAGTATTCTTGCAAGTTCTGTGGAAAGGTGTTCCCCCGCTCGGCGAACCTCACCCGGCACCTGCGAACCCACACGGGTGAGCAGCCGTACAAGTGCAAATACTGCGACAGGTCCTTCAGCATATCTTCGAACTTACAGAGGCACGTGCGCAACATTCACAACAAAGAGAAACCGTTCAAATGCCCCTCGTGCGACAGGTGTTTCGGCCAACAGACCAATTTGGACAGACACCTGAAGAAACACGAGGCGGAAGATTTGTCTGGTCCAGACAATGTCCCGCAGAACAGGTACAAAGTGTCCGAGAACTATCTGAGAGACTACACGAAATCGACCCTCAATGAAAAGGAATATGTGGCTCATAAATACGCAAGGCCCGCTCACAACTTCACTCACACTTCGAAGGTTCTTAGAACTGCTTTGCGAAGGGACGTCGACGTTGATTCAGCAATTGCTGATGCTACAGAGAGAGACACGAGAAAGTCAACATTGCAGTATGCAAGGCAGAATTTGGATAATAGCAATGGCATGGATTCTGAAACCGATGATGAGAACAGCAATAAATCATACAAGTGATTGACGAGTTCCGATAGCGCACCATCATCAAATGATACACAAAGACAATATTATAGGAATCAAATACATTTATTCATGAGACGAAACTACGAAATAGTGAAGTAATTGATGTGAAATGTTATAGAATGTTAAGCATTAGTTATAAAAATTAGTATTCGAGAGCATATCGAAAAAAAATTTTTAGTTTAAAATATTTGTAGGAAGTTTCCAGTTTAATGCTCGTAAGACAAAGGATTCGTTAGAAAGAGGATTTTTGGAATTAAAAAAAAAAAAAAAGGGAAAAGATCGTTTTCTTTCATTTGTGTTCCCATTCCAATGTACAAATCATCATTTGTGTAGTCACTTTTTTTTTCACCTTAACAGTTTAATCAATCAAAAATGGTACAAATTTGTGTGTGTGGCTATTGCAATTCAAACTTAAAAAAATTTGATAAAAATCTTAGTCAACTGCCAAATTCCTGAAAGTACTAGAAGTTTCTAGAATATCCGAGAAAATTATAGGAGTCTAGAATGTTCTGGAGGTACCATGTAGTTTCTAAACAATATCAATCCTTACCTCAAAAATTAATTATGAACCAACTGTTATGTTAATAAAATCTTTATCCTAAGCAGTATTAGTTAACTGAATTCGAGAAAGGGAAAGAATTAAATGAGTTCGAAATCAATAAATTCATTCACAGAACGCCTTTAAGTCCATCTAATCCAGCAATCTCATAAACAGAAAACAAATTCGTATTAAAATTGCGTTCACAATGATTTTGAGTCCAAGGTTAAGCTTGGGAAAAGGCTAGGATCTTCACCAATATTTACATATGGTCAATTGTACATCGCCCCCCCCCACTTATACTGTATATACATTGAAATTCTTTAATTGATCATAACATATAAACGACCATCTCTGGATACAAAAATAATTAAGATGACTGGGTAGTCTCAACCTAGCATGACTCCGTAATTTGTCAAATTTCAAGTTTGATTGAAAGTGAAAAACAGCTTTAGATGATACAAATTCTACATATTTTAAGTATTTTCGGACCGTCGCCAAAATCATTCGTGCTCCTCCAGTGCAACGTTAATTCAGCTACCTACCTGAATTATTCACATGGCTTCAACGAGTATTGACATACTTAAAATTTGAATGACTAAGAGAAAGGGTAGTTTATCCCGCCACATGGTTTAATTGATTGCATATAACCTTATTTAAAAATAAAGGAATTAAATATGCATTGGAAAATGATTATATGCTAAAAATACCAATTGTATGTTATGGGCCATTAAAGAATATTTTGAAGAAAACTATCAACTTTCCTCTGCTTGGGATGAAATTGTTTGAAAGTGAGGGTTGTATCAAACCTGCCAATTCTTCGATTTTTAGATAAGTTTTTTTCACAGGTTTTATTTTGCAGAGAAAATTTTCATGTGACGCCAATTTGCGAGATTAGTCACCAAATGAAAAACATCGGAATGAGTGGTTGCTAGAGATTGTACTATAAACCTCTCTTCTTGGAGTTCTAATTTTTAAATCCTAAAATATACCTCAAAAAATAAAGTTCGATTTTTGAGTTTATTGAGCACTATGCTGATTAAAATATCGCATAATCGGTAGAACCCAGTTCCAACAGCCGCCAAGCATATATGACAGTAGTGAAGAGTAAGGTTCCTTTTTCAGTTTTTACTTGCTCTCATAAATTATTTCTCAGTTTTCTGGCATTGGTTTTTTTTTTGAGGTTGGTGGGAATGCTGCATAAATCATGTCTTAATTATAAATATTAAATCCAGTAGTCTTCAGTTAAGTAAAGGACAAGAAAAATAGCTAGCTACATTTTAGGAATCATTTCTATATATTGCTTAAAGAAAGCCAAAAATAATTATTTCAATGTAATTGACAAGGCTTCAACGATGTATATATAATTTATTTAGGGTAAGTGAATGTTTGAAACCTGTTAAGCAACTGTGTTCGAATTTTAATTTATTGTCAAAAGGATTGACAAAATATACTTTTTATTTGTGATTTCGTTTTAAATAAGAATGCTTTAGTAATATCTTGGAAATAAAATGATCAAACTATTCATTGTTTCATTTTTTAACTCAACTGTAAAATTAAATGTCTTGCACAAGATCAAGTGTTAAATTAATATGGCTTCTAAAGTATTTGTTGAATCCATTATGATTCTGAAGTTCCTTATATAATTCAAGTGTAAAGCTTGATTCAAATAGGAAATGCTAAGTGACACTTGCAGACCAATCGGAACATTTTAACTGCTCATGACAGCACCTGATTGGTCTGAGCATGCCGCTTTGTGCCTCCTATTTGAATTAAGCTTAAGTGGTAAGTATAATTAAGTGCACACTGATAACAAATAAATCTCATTTCAACCAAAATAAGACCTTTAATTGGTAAACTGTATATACAAAACAAATTTCTTATACATAAATCAGATCTTGATGCATTATACGAATCAGATTCAATTAACTATTTTACGAATGTTAGATTGGTAATTTTCTATAAAACAAAACATCAAAATTGAAACTTAAATGTGATATAACAGTAAAAGTTTAAATACTTTAACACAGGAATTATTTTCTTGATAGAACTCTCGAGTTAAAAAAGCACCAAGTTTAATTTCATATTAAGGTGAAAAAGCAACTGAAACAGAATGTGGCACAAGAAATAAATTAAATACTTTTTGCAATGACTAGTGTTCTGCAATGATTCTTTTGAACTTGCTTAAAAGAATACCACGAAATATTCTAAAATTCTCTAAAGTATAAAGTTCAATAAGTAATAATAGTGTTCAATAATTTAATGTGACCAAATAAAAGAGCTTTGGAATAAATCCTAAACTACTGGCGTGAATTTCCTGCATGTACGTCACATGTACTCAAATACTTATACTAGAAAAATAGTGCATTATATCCTGACAAGTTAGAATATATTCAAAAATCATACAACTGTTTTCTTTATTTCAACTACAAAAGTTTAAAAATCTGTTACAAAAATAATTTGATAAAAACAAAAGCTAACTATTAAATAATTCAAAAGGAAAAAAAATTTCGCCAAAATTTGAAACACAAATTATGCAACGTCAATTAACGTTTAGAAAGTTTGTGCACAATGAACAAATGAAGATCACAAGATATGAGAAAGACGGATAACAGTAATTTACAGTTCGTTTTATGAAGATAATCAATAGTAAGAAATGTAAATTTACTTGTTGTTGCTATCTAATAAACAATCAACTAAACCTCTTTCAGGTGCAAGTTTAAAATAAACGCTAGAACAAAACCCTGTATCTGTAACCCTGTTCAGATACTTTAAAAAGGAATTTCGTCCAAACAAAATGTTACAGAATAGATCAATTTGATGAAAATTTTTTCAACAAATAACAATTTCAATTTATACAATTTACATATTTTTACAGTTGGGTAAGCATTTACTGTGTATCACTTACTCAATCTAAAGGCTAATCTGTTGTAGAGAAGTAATTATTCCTACATTCTCACAAAATGTAAACATCTTTACTGCCCAAGCTAATTTTAATTCAGTTTTAAATGTTTCCTCACCAGTAGTTTACAAACATATTTTTGTAAAATATTTTTGCTGTTGGAAGACATCAATACATACACATCTTTATAGAAAAGCAAGGAATTAAAAAATTATGCTGTCATGTATGGATATTTCCATTCGGGCAACGGAACAAAAGTTTCCTTCACAACTTGCGGAGAAGCCCACTTCAACATGTAGTGAGGACCACCTGCTTTGTCATTCGTTCCTGCAACAAATTAGACATGAGCATCAAGAGCTCCATAGTAAAGTAAATGCAGTCATTCATCATACAATGAGAAAATACCATAACAGTTCCATTACCTTGACAACAATTTTAGCACCAGTTCTAATAACTCAACTGAACATTTTATATGCAATAAAATCTCAAGGCCATGAAA
Source organism: Metellina segmentata (assembly GCA_947359465.1). NCBI lineage: Eukaryota > Metazoa > Arthropoda > Arachnida > Araneae > Tetragnathidae > Metellina > Metellina segmentata. The sequence continues at coordinate 97,052,784 of OX375879.1, forward strand.
CAATGGTCACTAAGCTAAGTGGACTGTCAGGACTAAAGTAATTTACGAAATGCACCATTGTTGACAAACATTGACACTCATATTGAAAGTCAAAATAAACCATTTCATGTTCAGGGTATGAAAAAAATTATTTAAAAAAATGTGGGATTAATCAGATTTATTTCCATTTAAATCAGATTTGTATGTTTCAAATCAAGTTTTTTTCTATGTAAGTTAAGACGTTAGGCTTTTTCGTATAGTTTCCGATACTGAATTGTTTTAAACATTAATTCTTAGGGAAGGACTAAGAATATAGATATACACATATATATTTAGAATTTTAAAAGATTAGACCATAACTATAGAAATTTTTCATTTGACTGAGTTTAATTACAATGTCTGATAGATACACCAGCAGATTTAGAACGTACATAAATTTGTAGGGGAATAACATGAGCTTAAGAACTAAAACTACGATTTTTACCCGAGAGACGTCCACCACCGAATGGTTGTTGTCCAACAACAGAGCCAGTAGATTTATCATTTATGTAGAAGTTTCCAGCTGCCATCTTCAAATATTCTGTTGCATGTTCCAAGAAGTCCCTATAAAGAAACAATATTTATCTGATTGGAGCAGGTTATTACAATTTACAAATTTTCAGCTATGTTATATAAAATGCAATAGTAACTGAAAAACTCATTTGCATAAAAATTGCACATGATTTTTTTTTCTTTCTAAATCTGCACCTGCTTTTCTGCATTTTCAAGCATGAATTTCGATGGGATTTAATTTTTTGTCACCAAGCCATTGCCAAATGATAATGGGCAAAAAAGAATATCACGTACTGCAGATAAACTGGATTGGAATTTTCAGATTGATATGTGACAACACTACTTCATGGACTATGTATTAAAAATCACAGTCAGTCGCCAATTTGGCGAGAGCACCATTTTATTTTATCAAGTGAAATTTTCCATAATAATTCTACTATTTGCTGTAATAAAGCAAAAATTATGAAAAATCTATAATGGTTGGTAATTAAATTTCAATACATTTTTCCCATGCAAAAAGAAAGAATCCCTGGGTAATGCAGAGATCATAACAGATTTTCCATATTTTTGCTTTTTATTAGATGAATGAACTACACATTATAACTGAATAGTCACTTCAGTATAATCTATTATGCTTATAGAACATGTCAGGAAAGATTTAAAATTAAATCAATCAACAAAGTACAAAATGTCCATTTTGTGAAAATTAAAATATTTATTTAATTGAATCTAAAAAGTTATATTTATATTTTGAAACTTCTAACATGAGTTAAAACAAAATTGAAAGTTGTCATGAAAAGAGCATAAAGTAGATATTCCAAATCAGTATTATTGAAAATTAAAAAGCTAATCAAGGACACAGTCACAACTTCTACTTAAACATTTCAGTTTTAGAAATTGCTCCCACTTTCAGAATATACAATTTATGAGCATTTACTTAGTTTAACTAAATAATGACAAACTATCAATATTTTAGTACCTGTCCTGAGCATATAGAGCACCAGTTAAAGCATATTTGTTATCCTTCACAAGTGCAAGAGTTTCCTCTACTGCACTATCCTTGTAGACATAAATAACTAACAGTGGTCCAAATATTTCTTCTTGCATAGTCACATCATGAGGATTTTTGGCTTCAATGATTGTAGGTTCAATAAAATAGCCAGTACTGTAAAAGAACATTAAATAAAGTTTTAAATATACACAAAAAAGAAAAATAATCTTTTTTTTTTAAAGCAGTTTTAAAATTAATAGCAAAATTTACCAGACAATGGGTCAAATGAGTCGCTCAGAAGCCAATGCAGTTAAGTCCATTTTTCATACTTACTGATATTTGTACATTTTAATGGAATAAATAATATTATTTTTAGTTATTACAGGATTTACTCATTGCTTCATTTTTTCTTGGTCAGAAAGCCCTCCTTTTTATTACTTCCATATTTTATAATACCACTGTGATCAAAAAGTATCCAGAATGATTCCTTTAACATACATACATAGTAGATATTGTCTGTGAAATTTTATCAAATATTTTTACAACCTATATAAACATGTGGCAATAATCAGGGATTTATTTAATTTTATCGTCTGAAAATAAATTTGTTTTTAATAAGAGGTGAATTTTCACTTTGTTGTTTTTCCAAAATGTTGAATGTAACTGCGCAAAGAACATGCAATAATTTCGTTTCTGCTAGAAACACATTTGAAATGTTGCAAAAAGCTCTTACATATGACTGCTTATCAAAAACAACAGCATTTGATTGGTATACAAAATTTAAAGGTGAAGCAAGACCATAACGACCGCGTCAAAGTTGCTCAAAAATCAAGGCAATGTTGACTAATGTTGCGAATTATGAATTTCTATCATCTGGCCAAACGGTCAATAAAGATTATTATTTGAGTGTTTTGCGTCGTTTGTGTGAAGCAATTCGTCAAAAACGACCTGAATTGTGCTGAGATAACTCATGGTTTTTGACAATGAGTATGGCTCTTCAAGCTCTGTATTCACCTGATATGGTAGTGTGACTTTTTCTTATTTCCAAGGGTGAAACTCCATCTTTGTGGTCACCGTTGACTCCATTGATGCGATTCAAGAAAAATTGATATGAACCCTGAAAGGGTTTAACAAAAACGACTTTAAGGCATGTTTGAGGATTGGAAAAAACGTTGGAAAAAGTGTATTGAAGTCGGAGGAGATTACTTTGAAGGAGAGAGAGATGTAATACATTTTGACCAATTGACATAATTTGTTTTATGACAGCACTCCAGGAACTTTTTGATCAGTGTAGTAATTTCAAAGGTCATTGTGTGAATAAGTCTCCCCCCTTTTTTTCAATATTTATTACATAAACTTTGAAATAAAAACTAAATTCTTCTTTCGATATGCATTCGACACTGAGCCCGCGTTCGTAATTAATTCTTAGAAAAAAGTGTAACCCACAAAATAACCCATCATGTGTCCTCCATTTCCCCAGACAGAACACATTATAAGTTATTAAAATACACTGCTGTTTGTATAAAATGCAATACCATGAAGGAATCATCCGAATGAAATGAAATTTGCAACAAATGTCAATTATAGGATGTTATGCAAAGTAGCAAAGTTTCAGAGCCACCACGCATGCGTGGTGTGAGCAGCGCCCTCTGAACTGATGCTAAAAGCATATAAATAGAGGGCTGCAAGGATTCCTCTATACAGGATCCCCCTCACGCCAAACCATCGACGTCTGCAATGGGCTCATGAGCACAGAGCCTGGCGGGCTGATTGGCAACAAGTCTTTTCTGACAAATCCCGCTTTAATTTGTGGAAACATGATGGCCGCATTCGTGTTAGACGCTATGCCGGTGAACGCTGCCTTCCAGAGTGCGTTATCGAACGTCATAGTGGCCGAACACCCAGAGTTATGGTCTGGGGTGCGATTTGTATCATGGACGATCTCAGCTGCTACAAATTGAGGGTAATCTGAATAGCAACAGGTACGTCCGTGAAGTGCTAGAGCCTGAAGTTGTTCCCTTCCTTCAAGGCATCCCTGGAGCTATCTTTCAACAGGATAATGCATGCCCATATGTTGCAAGGAATGTTTGAGACTTCTTTTCAGTCCAAAACAGGCAACTTCTCTCTTGGCCTGCTTATTCGCCAGATATGTCGCCTATTGAGCACATGTGGGAACTCGTTGGTCGGCGTCTCGTTTGTGATCAGTTGTTTCTACAGCTTCAAAAGACGAACTTTGGGTGCGCATACAAACAATATGGAATTATCTTCCACAAGCAGACATTCAACATCTGTTTCACTCCATGCCACGTCGTATAGCAGCACTTATTGCAGCGCATGGTGGCTACACCAAATACTAATTTCAGACACTTAATTATTATTATTATTTTTTTTGCTTTGAAAATTTATTCATTTAATTTGTACTAATACAAGCCGTTTGTGTATTAAATTTCATTTCTGATGACTCCTTCATAGTGTTGCATTTTTTACAAACAGCAACATTGCTGGAAAAAGATGTTTTTAAAAACAGATTTATGCTCAGGTTAGTTTTACACTAATTAAGATTTAGAGCCCAAATTAATCCAATGACAAAACTTGAAAAACTTACCTGTCATCACATTTTCCTCCACCCAGTATAGTACAGTCTGCTGATGACTTGGCATGATCAACAAATCCCTTAATCTTCTTGAAAGATCGTTCGTCAATGACTGCTGATACAAATGTTTCAGGTTCTAAAGGAGACCCTACTTTGATTTGATCTCTTAGCTCCAGTAAACCCTTTTTAATCTACAAATGGTTATTAATTAATCAGACTCAAATAGAAGTATTAGCTCACTAAGCATTTCACGAGATGAAAAATTAGTGTCTGTGAAAAAAAGCACATTTTAAATAAAATAATAATTTACAGCAAATGTAAAAGTTGAGAACCAAATCGAGACAGTATAATAACAATTTAAGCACATCTGATTCTAAAAAGCAAGTATTCGAAAAGCATATAAAAACATTGCAAGATCCTTACTTGAGGCCACAAACTTTCGGGCACGTACATGCGATCTAAGGCAGAGCACTTTTGACCACTATATTCATACGCAGATCTTATTGAAGAAGCTACAACTGTCTGGACATCAGCAGATTTGTGCACAAAGTGGAAATTTTTGCCACCACATTCTAGAAATCAGAAATGGTGTATTTGAAACATATCAATGCATAAAAATCGAAAACCCATAGTATTAATATTAAGAAAAGAAATGCAACAATGGTGACAAAAATTATTAAGGTCTAAATTAAGGATTAGTTTGAAATATTTTGGGAACAGATTAAGTCATCATGCATAATATATCTTTCAGGGTGTAAGAAATAGGAAAACTTGGAATGAAAGTCTTCAAAATAAACATGAACCAAATTCAGTCATCAATTTTCATTAAAATTAAATTCTTTTCATACCTCCAACCATTCGAGGAAAGTTGTTATACACATCGATATTTTGTGAAGTCAGCTTCCACAGTAGTTTAAATGTCCTAGAAATATTTTATGCAAATAAGATTAAACGTTAAAAATTAATAACAAAGAATATTAATATGCCTTTTCCAAAAATGTTCAGTAAGAAACTATTTATGTAAATTTCTCGATCAAAATCAGAGAATATATTCTTGAAAACAATTTAGAGAATAATTGACAATTTTTATCTAACACCATAAAAAATGCAATGAAATACATTTTTTGATCACAGAATGCATACATAAGTAAAAATAATTTTATGTTTAAAAATGTAGAACATCTAAGGTTTACAGAAACACCAAAAAATAACATTTAAGTAATTTTTTTATTTTGTCTGTTTCAACAATTTAGCTCAAAGTGCAAATTATTTACTTCATTGACAGAATGTGCAATTATTTTCGAGTTCACTCAAAGAGTTTGTTTTCAATATATACTCAACAAATAAGTTTAATGTGTGTGCTATGAACTATATGCAGAAATATGGGATTATGCATTGCTCTTTTCTAGACTTCACAATGGCAGCAATATAAGAAAAATGTATCATGGTTTTCAATAAATACTAACAATATTAGTTTCTATAAGAGGGCTCCACCCCTGCTCGCTTACGCTCGCAAAAATTCATGTTTAGAGGTACTCTAAAAAAAATCACGACTGAAGACTGAAAATTTGTACGTCTTTTGCTCACTCTCGTTAGAAATTTTGTCTTTTCTATTTTGCCACTTAATAAACCCTAAACTAATAGCCACATCGGAAAAAAATCTTCCAAAATTGTCCAGGGAACACAAGGAAGAACAAACAATGTTAATGTCGTAATTGTCTGATACATACTTTCTCGGGAAAACGTCTAAGAATCGAGCTATACAACACAGTTTTCAATCCTGCGGCTGCAATTAACTTTTTTTTAAAAATACGAGATAAAACAGTGCTTATATATGTGAACGATGTACAAAATAACCTTCAAGTTTATTTCTGCAATCAATTACATTGCCATTTCCTGAAAAATGAGGCTTTGAATAGAAAATTCTTGAATATTCTCCATATTTTGTGCTTGAAGAAAATTCTCACTATCAGAGAATATTCTTTACTAACTATATCAAACTATAAATGTATTTACTCATATAGGACAGGAAAATTGGATGAAAAATATGCCAATCACATTTAAGTTCTAATACTTTTGATAACAGCAAAAATTTTAAATGTAATTAGCTTACGCCAGACTTCCAGTAAAATTAATGCCAGCAAGATGAGGCGAGGTTGTTATAACATCACCAAATACAGGACCATCAGCTGGGATGAAGTTAATAACCCCAGGAGGAAATCCAGCTTCTTTGAGTATCTTGAAAACAATGTAGTTGGAAAGCATAGCAGTGTCAGAGGGCTTCCAAATAACCACATTTCCCTAGAGGCACCCAAGTAGAAAGGATATTGTGTAAGGAAAAAAAGTGGATATTTTATAAAAAATATCCACATTGAATCAAGCTCATTTACAGATGAACTTGCATTACATTAAATATTTTAAATGCTTTAGATGTTTACAACTACAATATTAACTTGCACTCATCCCAATTAACGACTGAATATAAATTCATTGCATAATATAAAAATCGTGAAAATTTGAAAAACAGTCAAACATGCATGAAAATTATGAATACCATCAATGTAGGCCCAGATGCAAGATTTCCTCCAATTGCTGTGAAATTGAATGGGGAAATAGAAGCAATAAAACCCTGAAAATAAATTAAAAACATTAAAATTCTGGCAAATTTGAAGATGCGATTGAAAAGTATGTATTTTACACTCACCTCAATTCCACGATAGCGAAATGAATTTTTGGTTACATTTGGTTCAGGACTAATTGGTTGATAATGGGTCAATTCCTGAAAGAAAAAGATTATAAAAATATACAGAACTTCATTAACAAATTGTTTTTACTATCACAAAATCCTAGTTTGAATACATTTTAGCTTAAACCAATATACAAGATTTGGGTGATACAGAAGTTGGATAAATTTTTTTTGGATTTGAAACTTAAATTAATCTTGCTGGAAACACTACATAGTAAAATACATGATACAATTGTGCACAACTTTATAAGTTTTATTATTTCACAAAAACTGAAAAAATGGCTATGAATTTGAGTAAAATAAAGTATAGATTGAAGGGAAATAGAAACCCTGAAATATATTCTAATGAAGAACTATATATCGAATGGCACATTAGTTTATTATTGAAGATTGTTTTCGAAAAATATGAAAGATGTATTTTAAAGATCATATCCAACTAATTTCCAATTCAAGAAATAACTTACTTTGGCAAAATATGCATTAAACCTAAAAAAGTCTGCTAGTTCTGCTGCAGCATCAATTTCAGCCTGCATAATATTTTTTGCCTAAATAAACAAGGATAATTAGTAACATCTTTGAAAGGTCAAATAGGACATTATTACTTAAATGGCATTACTTCATTATTGCTTGCTAACACAATACAAACTCTCCCCAACTACATTCATAAGCCAACCTTAGAAGATTGAGGCATCACAATTAAATTTCAGGAATGGCCTCATAGTGTTTTATGTATGAGTAGGGTCCGTACGCTCACCAACCCTCGGGAATTGCTACGCAAACCAACATTCCTTTCACAGAGTGAATTTCCTGAACAGCGAAACTAACTTAATAATTCGTATAATCCTGAGTTGACTTTCTGGTCCATGACATCACAGCGACAGCTTCGTCCCCTCTTCGCTTACGCTCAACGACCCTCGGGGATGGCTATGTAGTTCCGTTTGGTTTGCTTCGCAAACCAATACTCCTTCCGCAAGTAATTCACTCTTTTTTAACTTTAACATTTATTGCACCCTAAACTAATAGCCACATCAGTAAAAAACCCTTTTGCATCTTGTTCCCTGTACAATTTTAAGTAAACCGTGTTAATCTCCTAACTTTACAATCTGTACTCCGTACTTTGTCCGTAAACCGTCTGAGAACAGATTTAAAAAAGCGAGCCATTTTCCTCGCCAAATAAAAAGAAATCGTTTTTACGGCAATCGTTGCTATGATAAATTTGATATCTGGCAAACCCGCCAGTCAAAAATACAACCCACACCTGACTGCTGCACCTTCTCCGTGAACTAAAAAATACGAAATTTGAGTGACCAACTTTTGATTGCATCAAATTTATTTATGAACAAATTTCAAAAATAATTGTACTGCAAGAAAGAGTACATTCTAAGGTATACTGCAATATTTCCAAAATTAAAACCTAATAGTAATAAGATATAGATATGACAGTTTACAAAAAAAGTAACAAAAATGCCCCGATTATTCCCAAATTTCAAAAAAATATTATCAAGAACCAAATTGAAATTTCTAAAAAAACTTGACAAGCTGCAAAAATTTACATTGAGATGTATTTAAAAAAAACTCACGGCTTAAGACTGAAAATTTGTATGCATTTTGCTCACTCGTGGAAGAAATTTCGCTTTTTAAACTTTGCCCCTAATTAACCCAAAACTAATAACCACATCGGAAAAAGATCTTTATAGTTCTCCAGGGAACATGATGAAGAACAAACAATGTTAATTTAATATTTTTCTTATCCGAACTTTCTAGGGAAACCGTCTACGAATCGAGCTAGCACAGTTTTCAATCCTGCGGCGGCGGCAATTTTTTTTTTAATATAGAGATTTGACAGCAATCTTGAGTAATTGCCTCTGTACATGTTAACTTATGTGTGCATTTACTTTGGTTTAAAAAATGAATGATCATAATTTAAATCAGTGTAAAAATCACATTTTGTGGGAAAATTGACGTAACAGTGACTGAAACGCTGGAACTGTTGAAAGTGGTTGGTTGCTATGTTATGGCACAATATCCATATTCAGCCAAGCATCACCAAACACAAGACAGACAACACATTGAGGAAGGAATAGTAGAAGGGTAGGTAGGTGAAGATAAAATTGAAAGTGAGGAAAGATCACTAGAGTACCTTGGGGTATTTGTTGCAAATGATATATGGTCTAAGTCAAGTATCTTTGAGTGGTTTAAAGAGATTCAAAGATGAGTGCAGAAGAAGTGAGCAGACAAAACCAAAAATGATGGGTGCAGATATGAACAGAGTGGAGCAGCAAAAGTGATCAACCAACAATGATATTTAGGGATGTTGAAGAGATTTATTTAAAAGTAGACCTGAATATGTGGAAAGTCCTGGTATACTTATTTTGGGAGTTTATGACCAAAATATTGATTACAGAATTTGGACAGCCTGATTATTCTTGTAGCTTAGCAACCTGTGATTTCAGGATGATTGGTTGCACTGGCATTTTATGGCACAGGGATTATATTTGGCCAAGCTGCACCAAACACAAGACAACATCAAGTAAAAAATGTCATGAAAAGGAATTAGACGGATTGATAAAGAGTAGGGGGGCGGGGCGGTAAAAGCAGTAAAGATTGCTTAGCTAACCTGGGAGCTAAGATGAAAATTGAGAAATTTTGTAAGTAGCCAGTGGCTACTGAACTCATTTCATTCAGTGGCCTCTTATGAGTATTCACATAATTTGTAGAATACACACACGTTATCTCTATGTATTAAAAAAGCATTGCAGACACCGCAAGATTGAAAACTATCTTTTTTTTTGCTAGAATCTTAGAGCGGTTTGCCGACTGCTGAGAAAGAACAGATCAGAAAAATACAAAATTAACATGGTTTGTTCAAAATTGATGAACAAATTGAAATTTTTTTCACGATGCGGATATTAGTTTAGGATTTATTAAGTGTCAAAGTCAAAAAAAGTAAAATTTACCGCAAGTGAGCAAAACACATACAAATTTTCAGTTTTCAGCCGTGAGTTTTTTTTAAAAAGTGCCTCTAAAACTTGAATTTTTGCAGCTTGTTTATCTAGAAAGTTTTTTTTTTTATATTTATTTAGGAAAAATCGGGACGTTTTTGTTAAAACTGTCATATCTGTAGCTTATTACTATTAGTTTTAAATATGAAAACATCGCAGTATATTTTAGAATGTACACTTTCTTCCAGTACAATTATTTTTTAAACTGGTTAATAAATAAATTCGATGTAATTAAAAGGGGGTCATACAAATTTCATATTTTTTAGATCGTAATTTCCGATACCAACTAAAACTGTCATGTCTATAGCTTAATACTATTATTTTTTTAAATTAAAAACGTCACTGGAACCCTTAGAATGCACTCTTTCTTATGATATAATTATTCGTAAAATTGGTTTATAAATAAATTCAATGAAAAGTATAATTTTAAGATAGTTTACAATTGTTCATTGCGGTACCTGCATTATTCTTCACGGAAATGAAAGGTTACATTTTTAACTAACAGGTTTGCAAGATATAACATTTATTGTAGCAACAATTACAATAGCACAGATTTTTTTATTTGTCCGTTGCAATTAAGTGATAGCGAGCAGGGGGCAAGGCCCTTGCTGTGACATCATGGACTGGAAAGTCAAATCAGGATTATACTAATTATTAAGATAGTTTTGCCCTTGCAGGAGATTGACTCTGCAAAAGGAGTGTTGGTTTGTGAAGCAAACCAAACAGGATTGCGTAGCAATCCCCAAAGGTTGGCAAGCAAGGGGCGGAGCCCCCTAGTATATATAAATATGTATTAAAATAGATTTTATCACACTGCAAAATACCAATAATACGGAAATACCCCAGGTCACATGCAAACGCAAGTACTAATCTTCAGTCTTAATTTCCCTAGATTGTTCCCATTCCAAGCATGTGCCCTTATATTCCAAATACTTTTTTCCATGTTAAAGTTCCTGCGCTTTTTTTCTTTAGTGTTTTTTACACTTCTCAGAAAAAAATAAAGTAAAATTTAAGATTTAATTACAAAAACTAATGTTTTAAAAAAAGTGTGACGACTGTAGCAAAATTTTTAAGTCTCCACTTTAAAACATTTTGTCGGCCCGGGAGAACATTAATTTTCACCTTTACAGTGAATAGAACCTGTGTTTACCAAAAACAGTAAACCCCGTAGGAATAGGACATCACTGGAAACCTATGACCATACACACTTAGACTAATTTCTGGAATAAACAAATTTCTATATCATAAGTCATATCTTAGTTTATGTTATATATTTCTGTAACATAAACTAAGCCCATACATCACAAACTAATTTCTGGCTGCTCCCTAAAATTATGACTGTTAAAAGGACAAAGATTTTCTGCCATTGCTAATATCCAGCAAAGGTGCTTAATAGCATTCTGGAATAAGTGTTCCAGAAATGGGAACATCATCTAAACTAGTGAATAGATGCACAGGGAGATTAACTTTCAAGGCGAAAACAAATGCTAATGTTGATATAAACAAGTTTTTCACTGGTGCACTCCAGGAATTAAATTGTCACACCTTGTATATTTTCAATACACAAGATGTGGCAATTATGTGTGTGAGGTTCCCCTACCAACACAAGGAGGAATGGGTGTTGGGGGAACTAGACATCCCTAGGGACGTTGGAGGGGGGTGTCATTGAAAGGTCACCCGGGTTAGGAGGAGAAAGGGGGAGAGCGAAAAAAAAGAAGAGATTCGACTAAAACACTCGAAAATAAATTTTTACCTTATTTGGAGCATTGCAACCTGTGCCGACTTGCATCGAAACATGTTCGTATAAGTTGCGTTGTAGGTCGCGCGCGCGCCGTGCTTGCTTTGTCAGTTAAGGCGGATTTTCCTAGCAGACTGGTTTCAGAGCAGTCAAATGCGTCATACGCCACGTACTACCGCCCGAATTTAGTCCAAATAACCGATCACGTGACTGACTGTTAGAGTTGATGCACTTCTTAGGAAAACATAAACAAGCAGTGTTGCTATAAGTTGTGAATTCCTGTTGCAGATGTAATTTGTAATTAATGTCGTTTTAGAGCATTACAAAGTGCTATTGACGACAGTCCGGGATCAATCCCTTTAGGAAAAGATCCGAGAACAACACCTCATAATTTTGAACCTAGGTCAGATGACGAAGCAACACCTGAGCTGGCACCCCACTCTCCAAAGTTCAACACCAAACCAACGTGAGGACTTTCGGCCACGACAGATTCAAAGTGCACCAGCCGCCTCTACACGATACGCTTACAAACATGCATGCCTTGACCCGGATTCGAACCAGGAACCTTTCGATATCTAGAGGCTAACAACTTAACCACTATACCGGTAGCGGAATTCGAGACGTTGGACTTGAATCTCTTCGCGCTGCGCTTCTACCCTGACTCTTAGAAAACCGGGCTTTACTCTTGGTTTGTATGGTAATTAACGCGCAGTGTTTTATATTTCGAAGATGTCGATGGAACTGAGAAGCAGTAAAAAAAGCATTTTCTTGGTTGTTGAGTTGAGTCATTGAGAAAGGTTAGAGCGGAATCCATAAAATCCGATTTTCAGAATAACGTCCCCGAAGTAGTTACCGTTCATTACGATGGAAAATTGTTATCAGGCCCGGATGTGAGAAGTTCTAAAGAAGAACGTCTGCCGATCCTTATTTCATTTGGAGAGAAGGAGCAACTTCTTGCAGTACCAAAACTAGACAGTTCTTCCGGCAAAGATGAAACTAAAGCAGTTCAAACGCACTTAAAGAATGGAACTTCAATGATAAAGTACAAATAATGTGTTGTGATACGACAGCATCTAATACAGACCACTTGAATGGAGCTTGTGCGCTTTTAGAACAAAATTTAGAAAGATAATTGTTACTCTTTGCTTGCCGTCATCATGTTTATGAACTGGTTCTAAAAAGTGTATTTGAATCAAAGATCCACCAAGTCGCAAGCAGTTCCGATATTCCATTGATCGAAAAGTTCAGAGACAACTGGAAAAACATTAATCCTAATGCTATCAAAACATGCACAGAATTTGCCAAACAGCATCTTTTTGACACGACCATTAACGAAATGGTGACGTTTTTTAACCATGAACTGCAAAAATTCATGACGATTATCGGGAACTGATTGAACTATTTATTTTCTTGAAAGGAGATAACGAGAGTAAAATTAAAATCAGATCTCCTGACGCAATGCATCCAGCACGATGGATGGCAAAAGCTATTTACTCTTTGAAAATGTGTTTGCTGCAGTCTCAGTTCAAAATAAGCGTTGAGAACAAACGATCGTTGCAAGATGTTTGTTTATTTATTCATTGTGGCTGTTTACGTGGATGCCCTGGCTTGGATGCAGTTTGGTGGTGAAGGCGCAGAATCAAGATTTGCGTTTTTTAAAGACGTTAAAAGAGTATGAAACAGTTGACAAACTGATTTCCAAAGCGGCCCTGAGCAAATTCAGCCAACACCAGTGGTATTTATCAGATGAAATAGCAGTAATATCACTCTTTGATGATATTGTTTATAAACAAACCAAGGCGAATATTGTAGCGAACTTACTAAGAGAAAGTTAATATGATTTTGGGAAGATATATGTTCCATCGAAGGAACAGATGTCTGTATCTTTATACGATGATAGTTTTGTTTGATCTGTTATTTTAAATTCTGTTAAATTTTTTCTGATACAAATTTTTCTTATTGTTTTAGGGAAATTATTGAGTGATTTCGTATATATCAAGATCAAATTTTTTTTTTCGCGATTAAAAGTTGGCAGCAGCGTTCTCCAAGAAAACGTATCTTCGTGGGAAGAAAATGCAGCCTTTGTGGAAACTAAAAATAAGAATTTTAGCTTAAAAGCAGTAATGACACAGCTGAAAGAGCTGTTCAGCTAATGCAAGCCTTCCATGGTTTAACTAACGCAGAAGAAGAACATAAACAGTTCTTATTACGCTGGTGTGCAAGAACATATTAAGAATTATCCAGACTTTAAAAAAGATACCTTACAATGAAAGTATCCTGAATAATTATGTGTAACTTAATTTTTTAACAATTGAAGGTATTACTTAAATTTGTCTTTCAATCAATATTTACCTAAGATATGCATGGTTGCGATGACCTAGCTACATATTAAGATCTGTTCAAAAATGTCTATTTCCATATACTTTGGGGCCCTGTCGGCACGGGTTAACATTAACGTAGGAAGTTAAAATTTTATATTTCAGTAAGACTTAGTATATTAAAAAGAATTAGAGGGTATGCGTTTTGATAAATACAAAAAAAAAAAAATTCGCCCATATAAGGGTACGTACATACTCTACTCTATGTACAGCAAACAGATTGTCTCGAAAAATCATCCTCGCTTAACTTCTGAGGCACAATTGTTCCATTTCTAGTTCGTAAACGAGCATTTTCTTTTATCATTCGTTCATATGCAATAGATGGGGTTGTTTAAGGTTTTTCTGTTCTGTCTGCTTTGATTAACTACCTAGGTCCCTGTCCTAACAGTTAATAGAAGTTTCAATGTATGTAAGTGATTATATATATGGGTCATTCTTGTGAAATAGGAAAAATTGGCTTCTTAAAATTTTTTCAATCTTATTTATTTAACTTAAAACTTTATTTTTTTGGCCTAATAATTTTCTACCATGTTCATTAAGTAAATTAAAAATATCAGCAATCTAAATTATTAACATTTTGTTAAGGAAAAAAATATTTCAAAATATTGGAAGGCAGGACAATGACGAACCTGCCAGGACAATGATGAAAATAGAAAAAAATATATAAATTTCTTGTTGAACATTTCATATGACCATGTATTTTTAATTCAGCTGATTAAGTACATAAATAAAATTACTAGGAACATGACACTTCAGGAAATTATGGATTCCCGAATATTTAAGTATTATTAGAAAGTAGGAACATTGTGGATAGCTATTACTGCAACTTTTATGCTTTTTTAACAATTTATGTGTTTTGCTATGTGGTGTTAAATTACTGCAATCAATTCTCAGCTATTTTTGATCTGCAGTGTTTCTTTTTGAATTTTTTATTTGACTTGTATATTTTTTACATTTTTCTTCCAGTTTCTTTATATCAATGTAGGTCTCTGCTCTATCTCTTCTAACTTTTTTCATTAACTTTTTTTCTTAACATTATCATCTCTTGTTGTGTCTGGGTTTGAAGAACCTGAAAGTTGAATATCTATACCACTTTCACTTGGTTTGGGTAGCCAATTCTATCGGATGACAATTTATTGTTCAAGCGATAGAGTTTTGAATTTTCTTTCCTATTTTTATAATTCCCCTTTTCTGCCTCGAACTCATTTTAGCTATAGGCTTTACCACTCCTTTCTTCTTTTGGTTAACATATATTTCACGTGCCTCTTCAATTTATCTAGTATCAAACGTTGTGGAATTTTTTTTTAATATGCTCCTGACGACGTTTCTCAGCTAACCTTTTCTTTAACAACCTTTCCTCATATGTTTGTTTCTTTTTACCACTCATATCTGTCCATATATTGTTTACAACTTATAAAAAAGACCATGTGATAAAGGATATTTAGTAATATCTAGACATTTTTAGGTGCAATGACAAAAACATTATGTTTTAAATAAAAGAAACAAATAAGTTTCAAAATTTCAAGCCCATTATAAGGTATTTTACTATTAAAAAAATTACAATGGATAACAAATAATCAAAAGTTAATAGTTAAAAGTAAAGAATATATTTGTATTCAGTTAATAATTTAAATATTTATACAATACTGAACATAAAACATCATTTTCCTGTCTTGACATCATTGACTTGGTATGTTAAAGGCAGGACAATGATGGCCAGGATAATGATGAAATAGGCTTGTTCAGGGCTTAATGGATGAATCCTTAAAAATTTCAGTTTGAATTTCACACACATTTAAGAAATATCTTCCATACACTTAATAATAAAAAAAATTAAAAATTTACTACAAACATTTAATTTTTATCAAAGCCAGGAAAATTATCTTCAATATACATAAACCTTGAACTCTGAACTTGTATGTGCTGACCAAAAAAAAAGTTGATAACTTTTCAAAATGGCAGTTATTTATTTAAATAACCTCAACCCCAGATTACTTGAAACGTATTCTTTTAACTCAGTGCTGTCATCTATTAATTGCCCACATAATGATATCTGAGATGCCAGGAAAATGATGATATTACTTGGGACAATAGTTATTGAAGTTACTTTTGGAAATTTTTGAAACATTATTTCCATTATTGTAACTAATAACCTTTCAAATGTATAAAGAAGCAGAATAAATTATTTACAAGAATATATAAATAAATATTAAAACCCTAATGAATGAACAAATTGTAAAATTTCACCCAGGGACATGCCAGGACAATGATATTTGATATTTTAAAGTTTTAAAAATGTATAAAATAAAAAAATATGTCATTAATTTTCTAATTCTGTAGATTATAAAAGTGATCCTAAACTATTCTTGAAAGTTGACAAAATCTTCAGAGTGATAGAATTCTATAAATTTTGAAGGGACATGAATTTTGCCTATTTAGCAAGAATGACCCATATATATAATTTCAAGAACAAAAGGAAATTTTAAATAAATATAACCACATTTTTTTTAAGTAGTAAAAAACAGTAAAAATGTTTATAATAATATATATTTTATAGATATATGTAGATTGGATGTAAGAAACAATTTAATTGTGTTAAAGTCATCAATGAACTGTGATAAAAATTTGATAATCAGTCAACTCATTAAAAAAATTTTAATGCTAGAAGCATTATGCTATATTTGCAAAGGATTATTAAAACAAAATGTGATAAATAAAGTAAAATTTTTTTTTTTATAAGCTTATGCAAAAACTAATTTCACTATTTTTTAAGTCTTACAGCAGTACACAAAGAAATTAGGTTTCTACGTTAAGATCACGCAATTACTTTCACATAAAACAATCAATATTTCAACACCATTACCTGTCCCAACATAGTTGTTGCATTAAGATCCATTCTATATTTGCCACTGACCAAATCAGCTGCTTTTAAAAAGAGTTTTATGCGTTCAGAAAGTGGTCTCTTCTCCCACTCGATTCGGACTTTTTGGCTTTCATCGATGGCAGCTTTTATCATGTCCTACAATTCAAACATTATAAATACACATGTCCCGCAATCCACACATTGAAAAGAAATGTTGAATAACAATGAGTAAAAACGAATTAAATAGCACAAAAATAATAGAGATTTTGGACTGTATAATGATAAATTTTGATTTATGCACTGACTCATTGGCAGCACCTTTAATACTGTTTACTTAAATTTCTAGTGCTTTCCTTTTGAGTGATGTTTATCTAGCTCTGCACAGGCCGTTTTTGCGAGACCAGTCCCTATAACTATATAAATTCTACTCTCTCAGATAGTCAACAGGCATATAAATTGAATTTACTTATTAAAATTCACAATGCTAGGCTAGTTTTAACCCTCTATCTTGACAATAGAAGAAATTGACAAAATCTTGATACCTTCAACATAAAAAGAAATTAGTATCATCTTGATGACGAGATTTCTTGTCATTAGCAAAATTGACGAGATCTCACTTGGAGGGTAAATAAAGTTTTTTTTAACCACCAGTGTTGTTTATCTCCTATTTTCAGGAGTGAATATAAAGGACAATGACTACACCACCAGACACTACACTTCATGCAATGCATTATGATTCCCGGAATAAAAGCCACAGCAGGTGGGTCGTTTTTAGCTTTTACGGCACAAGGGCATGTTTGGCCTAATGGTGGCTCCACACCAACGTCGACAACAACAGAGAAAGGCAACATTTTGCAGCCTGTTCATTTGAGCCTTCACACCAGCAGCGGCAGCAATTTATTTGCGCATGCACATAATCTTTTCGAAAGCAAACCATTTATTTCTGATTCTGCAAGATGGCTGACAGAACCCGTCTCTCCGCCTATAATAAAACAACTCCTTTTATTCTTGTTGGACGTGCTTAGCGACCTTTATCTCCGGTAGAACAATTTTGGTGGAGTGACTTAATTCTAAAATAGAATGCCCAGAATTTAAAAAATAATAGAAATAAAATAAAATAAGTTGTTTGGAATTAAATAAGTAGTTATGAAGTGGTAATAAAAGTTTAAAAAGTAGAATTGCATCAGTAAACAGATTACCGGTCGCAGGAGCTTGCGTGGTCACCCTCCCAAGTACTGACAGCGACCGGAGGTGCTTAAAAATAATGACCCTTATTTGGGACGTTGCTGTGCTGACTGTTCCAGCTTATTGCTGGTATAATTCGAATATTTAGAAAGTAGTTGGTTTTCGGCAAGGAAAAAATAGTGCTGATAGCAACTTTATAATGTCTCTTCAAAGAGGGGTTAGATTTTAATAAGTTATCTGCATTAAATATCATGGTTTATTTTTTTCATAAGTTTAGCGATATGGGTTTTAAGTGAGGTAATTCTTATAATTTCTTAAAGGGAGGTAATTCTTATAATTTCTGTTTTTCCTTGGAACCATCTTGCTTTGGAGATTTTTCGGAGTGTAGAAGTTTGAAGGATTTCAAGTGAGTTTATATTGTTATTAGTAGATCTCCAAATTTGGCTTGCTTATATGATTACTGGTTTGAGATAGCTTAGGTACACGAGTATTTTGTTTTCAATAGTCATTGGCGAATTCCGAGTAATTAGGTTGAAAAGCTTACGTTTTACGTCTTGGAATTTATAGATAACGTTTTTTGTGTTCTGATTCCATGTGAGTCTTCTGTCTAGGATAATACCTAGGTATTTAGCTTCCTGAGCCCATGGGATTTCGATAGTATTAATTTTTTACTTGCTGGGTGAAAAACATCAACCGAAACAGGATTAGGCTTTATTCTGATTGGCTGTCAGCACGGCGACAGAGACAAAAGCTGAACTTCCTCCAAGACTTGAAAGTGCAGCGACAGAGACAAACCGGGAGAAGCAAAATTTGTTTGCAATGTGCATGCGCAAAGCGAAGAGACTTATGTTTTTGTTGCTGTCGTCGTTGGTGTGAAGTCACCATAACTGCACCAAACATAGGACAGACCACTTCAAGTAAAAAATGTGAACAGATAAAAGATGGATTGTGAAGAGTAGTGGGATGAAAGCTACTGCAGGAAAAATATACCATTCTGATAGATCATACACGTGTGCAGCAAGGAGAATGTCACTTCTAGATAAATATGGAACGATTTAAAAAAAATTAGTCTTAAAACATTGTAAAAATTAAAACCTTCAATTTCGTATTATTGTTGTCTCCCTATAAAATTAACTGTAAACTTTCATTTCCCGAAATAGCCCGATGGTTTTACATTCTTTCCACTATGAAAACATGAAACTGCACCTTCAAACGGCAGAAAATAAACATTCTCAGAAAACTTACGTAAGTACAAAGTGATGCACAGTAATACAACAAATAATGAGAAATTTTGTATGAAACACCTTATGAGCATATGGATCCAAGTTCTTAAAAATTGTTGTACATGATATATGTGCAATGCTCAATAGTTTTTAAAATAAAACAAAAAAATATACAAATACCAGGAAAAATTAATTAAAATAAGCAACTTACTGCACTAGCCCAATAATACTTTGCAATTTTCTTTTGATGATCAAATGGCTATAGGAGAAAAACAAACAAAATTCATTAAAACAGATAAAAGTCAAATTTGTTTTCAGATTGCAAAGTTATTCACATAATAAAACGAGTTTGCAAATAATTAACAAAACGTCTGAAAAGCTAACACATTTGAAATTATGAATAATACCCCAAGTAAAAACTCATCCCACAAGTATTTATGAATATGTTACTGTGGGATCCATGAAAATAAAAATGAAAGGGAGTAAAGGTTACTCAAGTACCTCAGGGTTGTGATGCCTGCAAACACTTAGATGTGCCTAAGGGCCAAATTATAAAGGTGAAATATCTTTTTATACAGAACTGACTAAGATGGGTTATCCTCATCTCAGCTGATGATTAGAGATTGCAACAGTTCAAAATGTGATAATGTACCAATATGCTAAAAACCAGAGTAATGTCAAAAGATAAAAAACAATGAATGCAGGGTGACCCAATAAGTTTGCTATAATAGGTGATGAAAAAAAATTTAAGGTAAAAACATAAGATGGGGTAAAAAGTTAAAACACGATGCATGGTATAAGAAGCTAAACAAGATGCATGGTATAAGAAGCTTAAACAAGATGCAGGGTATAAGAATTAGAAGCAGATATGCAATAGGAAATTAGTAGAGACCGGATTCCTATGCAATTGCATATTTGGTTTAACACCACATTCAAGTCAGGAGATCAATTTTCTATCCAAATCATGCTTATAGGTGAAATTTTACATTGCATATTAGAGGGGTTACTGCATATAATTGCATAAATGAAGGGTTATTGCATATTTCACCCAAAATATCAATATTTCAAATGTATATAAATTTTTTTGCAATGAAATATAGAGAATCTCGGGACGAGACACTGCATTTATTTTTAGCAGAATAGAATTTGAAAATGGTACTGCACACACAAAAATGAATTACAGGAATAAACCAAATGATCACATCACCAGCTGAGCAATTATAATTACGTAACACAGGAAATATGAAAATGAAAAGAAAAGCACATTGCAGAACAACCCGATCAATCATTGGATTCTCATAAAGATGTATAATGACAAGCACATAGACTAAACAAGCAATAAACTATGTAAAGAATCTGTTCTAAGGGTGCCTCAGTGTGCGAAAAGAACTAAGTTACTTTCTGAGGATTAATTTAAAAAATGAAGAAAATTAACAGATGAGGATAAACATTCAGGCTCCAAAGCTGAATAGGCCGCAAAGACAGGAAGTTATTCTATGAATATAAAAAGAAAAGGATGTAAAATCACAAAACAGCAATCCATTCATTTTTAATTTAATTCAGTTGTGCTTTGCCTACTGTTCAGAAAGATGCCTAAAATTTCACAAACTTTTACGTTCAAAGTCAAAGGGTGGCTGAAGGATTTAAATAAAAAATATGACTCAGAAATGTTTACGTACGAAGGTCAGATCATATATTGCCAACCATGTGGCAAAACTATAACATGTGAAAGGAAATCTCAACTAGAACAACATATTACAACTGGTAAGTTATTTCTTTTCATTGTCGTTATAGCAGTGAATTGAGAATTTCAATCACGTACATACAAATATGCAGGTGCTAATAAACACGACCCTCGAATAATATGGTTTCACCTATTATGTGTTCATCCAAAAATGAAATGAAAACAAGACAAAAGCTCCCTTGTATCATCATAAATTATGTAACTCGGTTTTCTTAACATGGTGTTTCTCAGGGGTGTAACTCCAGTGTTACAGGAGGCTCAAGTGTACATACCTTTAAAATTTACATTCAAATTTAATTCAAAAATCATATTGTTCTCATATTGTTGTAAAATCATTTGTAGGATCATATTGTTCTGCTGAACAAAGATTTTCTAAGCATCAAGTTTTGCTCAGTCAATCACTATCAACCTCAAAACAGGAAAACAGTTTTTGCGAAGATTTATGTCTGGCATTAATTTTGGCCGACATTCCTTTTTTTAAACTGAAGAACTCCCATCCTCAATGAATTTCTTTCGAAATACACAAATCAAAATATCCTCGACGAGACCAATCTATGAAAGAATTACTTAGATCTTTGCTATCAAAAAACATTACAAAAACTTAGGGAACACATAGACGAGAATTACGTGTACCTTGTCGTCGATGAAACCACTAATGTTAGGGGTAATTATATGGCTAATCTTTTAATAGAAAAATTGAGTTCCCACGAAGCTGGCCACCCATTTCTTTTGGCTTCTAAAATCCTTGATAAAACTAATCACGACACAATATGCTGTTTTATTAATTCTAGCCTTAAAATCTTTCCCAATGATAGTGGAATAAAAAATCGAGTTTTGTTACTTTTGACAGAAATTCGGCCCATAATGTCTGTGGATGGGGAACGCTCTTTTTCATTGTATAAAAGAATTTTAAGTGACTGTAGACATAATTTTACGGAAGATAATTTTGGAAAAATACTTAATTAACTTAAATTATTCGCAAGTACAATAAAGTTAAAACTACTCCCATAATAACCAGAGTATTTTTAAATATATTTTTTTACATCATTTTGTAATAGGTCGATATATTATTTGTGTGTATATATTATTTCTTTGATTTTAAAGACTTTTAAAATCTATTAGTAGTTTATTAATAAAACTGTAATGATAATTCTGCGTAATGTAAAAGCAATAAATGTGCATCTGTAATTGAGACTTCTTCCTTTCCTACAGTGCTCCGTCAAACAGTCTTTCATTTTCAATTTTAATTTTTAGTGCATAAAAATGCAAATTTTGACATGTTTTAATGCATATTATGTCATTTATACTGCATTTTTTTCTAGTAATTAGTCAGTAAAATGTAGTTGCTGTTATGTTTTTTAGTCAAAACAACATCAGACACAGAAGAATTTACTTACCATAACCTGATACTTAACATCCCCAGAGAAAATTTCTTTGCCTCCAATTACAATAGGGATTTCAACACATGTGTTTTTATACTTTGCAACGGTGTCAAACAACTCCTTGCGTTCCTTACTGTCCTTCAAGTATTGAAATACAGGTTCATTTTTCACATCAAAGTCATCAACGTTAGTTGCCACTGATATGGGTTGTACTCTTCTAGAACAAAAGGCAAAAATGAATATTGGATTATATTGGGACTTATATTCTTGAAAAAATAACGAAAATATGTACCAAGTGAAACACTTGATTGCAAGTTAAAATAACTACTGCTATTGGCAGCTTAAATAAAAATCAAACTAAAGTTAAATTATACCAAAATTTTATTTTTAAACAACTCAAAAGTTATATACTCTTGAATTATGAGAATTTTATTTTATGTTAAAGAGTAATGCAGTTTAATTTCATATGACCAAAATATTCCAAGATAATTATCCCTTTTGTGAGATTTTAGTCACACATAACTGAAAATACCTTACATTAAGTTAAAATGCACAAATAATTCACAGTTAGACATATTAAAGGATCATATAACTTGCAAGTTTTAAAATGATTTCAAGTTCCACATTTGATGAGATTGCGAACTAATCCGTAAAGCTCAAATTCGTGAAATACAGGGTGCGGTTAGTTGAGCGTTACAAGAAAGTTATTTTTCCAAACCATAAATAATTCCCATTGTTGAAGCTATTTTACGAAAATATTAAATTTTCTCATGAACACAAATGTTAATTAAGATTAAATTTTGGAAACAGTCGATCACAAATAATATTAATTACCAAGTTCAATTCACACCCAAGTCGAACATTTGAAGTTTTAAGGATACTTTAGAGTAGTAGAAAAGAAAGTAAGACATGAATAGGTGATGAAATTATTAAATTAAAGCCGGCGGAACAAATTTTAATACAGTAAACCACTTACGATTCACTTGCCATTCTTCTACCTATTCACACCTTTCGTGGAATGAAGTTTCACGTGCAGAAAAATACTTTTATTTCAGATTTTATAGCGTTTTAACCTATCAGAAGAATTTAAAGATAAGATTTGCAGTTTTAACAGATGGAATTACGAAAGGGCAGAGATGCTAGAGTGCAGACAACCGCTACGAAATTGTTTATTTGTCGTAAGTTAAGTCTGCTTGATTTTATGTGAAGTTTTTGTTTCAACGTCTTTGAATCACTTTAGTGTTGCTCCAGCACGTTAGGGTGGAATTTTCCAAGTGGGTATCAGCTCAGAAGATCTCGTCATCTGACTGCGGTTGAAAATAATCCGTAACATTATTACGATTTGTTCTGGGATCTTTTCTGTCTGTGGGTGGTAATTGGTAAATTTTAGTTAAACGTCAAACTAAAGCAACACAACGGGCTATTGGCGACGGTCCGGTTCAGTCCTTAAGGGAAAGATCCGAGCCTGTCTGTGGGTGATCCCGGATCGTCGCAAACAGTCTGTTCTACTGCTCCATTGCGAAGTTAATTAAATACACCTACCGGCATGTCGTCTCGGTTGAATCACGTGCTTTTGAACGGTTGGTTAGTTGGGTGCCATGACGCATGGCAATTAATTAATTAACGTCGTACTAGAGCTACAAAACGGGCTGTTGACGACGGTCCGGAATGAATCCCCTAAAGGAAAGATTCGAGGACAACACGTAATTTTGAACCACGTTCAGACGACGAGGCAACGCCTGAGCTGGCACCCCACTCTCCAAACTACCACACCAACCCAACGTGAGGACATTTGAGGCCACGACAGACTTAAAGGTGCACCAGCCGACTCTATACCATACGCTTATAAACATCCAAGCACTGACCCGGATTCGAATCAGGAACCTTTCGATCTAGAGCAAGGGTGGCCAACCTGTGGCGCATGCGCCAAACGTGGCGCATTGGATGATTACAAGTGGCGCATTTCATCCTTGCGTCTACTTATTATTTTGAAGTAGGTGCCATAACTGAATCCATCTTCATATTTTCAACACCATAGTGCTGCGAGTTCAATTCATACAGCCTTTTTCTCATCAATTCGTCGTATTGTTTTGACAGTTTACAGTTGATACTCTGTGTGATACGACGAACGTATTTGTGATCTGTTTGTTCTTTTTCAACATTTAGACTTTTAGAGCTTTGTACTTTTATATGATTTTTATACAATCCTGTTATCCATCACAATGTTAAAGAAAATGAGCAAAAAAAGCGCAGAAAGTGATAGTAAGCTTGAATTTAATGAACAGTGGGAAAATGAGTAGTCATTTATAGCAAGTCAATCAGGAAAACTGTTTTTCATTGTTTGTGAAAGTTTTATTATGTGAAAGTACTCTTTCACATAATAGAAGACATGATCTTAATTGAATCTATAAAACATAGCATCAGAGTAACATAGAAGGAAAAATGAAGCTCGTTCTTGGGTCTGAGTTACGAAAAGAATATGTGACTAAGAAAAAGGAAGAAATAAGAAGACAAAATATTTAGACTGAAGTAATTTGTGAGGACTTGACAATGACAGAAGCGTCCTGTGAAATTGCTCTAGCATTGACGAAAATAATAAATATTTTTCTGACGAAGAAATTAAGCCGTTTCTCCAAATATTTACACGCCCTCTTGATAATAAAGGTATTGAAAGGAAAACCCACGAAATTGCTATATCAAGGCAGACAGTTACGAGACGTATGGAGGAACTCTTTCAGGATGTATTTCAGCAACTGGAAGACCTTGTCCATTATTTTCTCTAACTTTGAATGAGTCAACGGACATATGTAACGTAGCCCAACTAAGCATTTTATAAGAGGAATCGATGATAATTTTAATGTCTTTGAAGAACTTGCCAGTCTGGATCCAAAGCATTGTAAAACAAGAGGATCAGACATTTTTGAAAAAGCAAAATCTTGCCTAGAAAACATGAAATTAGATTATAGTAAACTCATCAGTGTGTGTGCTGACGGTGCACCGTCAATGATAAGTAAAGTCAATGGCACTACACCTTTACTTGAAAAATCTTTAAATCTTCTTGTGTTAAAATATCACTGCATTATACATCAAGAGGCACTGTGTGGAAAAACTTTAAAAATGCAGCATGTTGTGTTAATGGTAGAAATATGTGAATAAAACTAGCGCAAGTGCATTAAACAGACGAGAATTCAGGGAATATTGTGAATTGTTAGATTTGGAATAGGGTGAACTTGTCCTTCATTGTGAAGTGCACTGGCTCTCTAGAGCAGTGCTCCCCAACCTTTTTATCGCCGCGGACCGGATCATCGTTTGATAATTTTAACGGGGGGGGGGAAACGTTGATTATTTATATTTTATATTGTTTGATTTAATAATTTTAATTTAATTATATTTACACATGCCTTCAAAATAAAATCAGTTAAACCAAAAAATGAATATAAAGTGTTTTAACATTTTAACTCACTAGAACGCTAAATTAATGAGAACCCTGAGCTTGTTTCATTGCAACGAGACGGTTTCATCTGGGGGTATAGGAGACAATGACACCCGAAGTGTGTTGCTTATGTCCAGTTTATTCCGTTGTTTTGTTTTGGTTGCTGTCACTGCAGAAAACCCCGCTTCACACAGATAGGTTGTCGGAAATGGCAATAGGGATTTAAGTGCTGTGGCGGCAATCTCGGGGTATTCCACCATGACTTTAATCCAGAACACCGGCAGAGTTGTTGTCTCGAACGTAGTTTTAAGACCGCCTTCATTTGCAATCTCCAGCAGTTGATCTTCTTGCACAGACATGCTAGATTCGCCTGATTTGTTGACAAATGGGTTGCAGATCCATTCCTTACTAGTTCGTGGGTCTTTTGTGGTTGGGAAGTAGCGATAAAACTCTTTTAAAAGCAAAGACAGGTGATAGTGCACCAACTGGGAGAATGAATGTTTAGGCTCAGTCTCGCCTAAAATCCCCGCTAATGTCTGAAACCTGTCCAAAATGCCTCTGTTCACGCGCCGTCCACACAACTTCAGTTTGGCTTTAAATGCAACTACTTTGTCTGCCAACTTGAAAACAGCTGTCACATTTGTCAAAATTGGAAAATAGAGACATACAGAATTCAGAAGTCATAATTGAAACTCTAGTAACAGAACAAATTTCAAGTTATGATTTTCCGCCTCCTAATTTGAGTGGACATTTCATAGATAAGAACCGCACAAACCCGAGAGAAATACACCACAGTAAATAAAATGGAAATAATTTAATGTTCCTTGGGCGGCCCGGTACCATTTGATCCACGGACCGGGGGTTGGGGACCACTGCTCTAGAGGACAGATTCTGATGAGATTTTGGAAATTGAAAAATGCTGTTAATAATTAAAAAAAAAAAAAAAGGAAAATGTACTACTTGATGAAAGAATCCTTTGATTTGATAATAAGTGGCATTTTGATCTGGCATTTTTAGTTAATGTTACTAGCCATCTCAACAATCTAAATTCGAAACTACAAGCCAAGAATGAATAAATTATTTCGTAGCTTAGTCATTTGAAATTAAGTCAAAACTGTTCATCTCTCAGTTAGGGAATCAGGATTTGAGTCAATTTTCACTCTTGAAAGCAGAGAGAATGTGCTGCGGATAATAGCAATTTGACAAAACATATTGAAAAACTCAAGTTAATGCTAGGGGTGATTTGAAAGTGGTTTTTATGATTTGGCTAAAGACGAAAATTGCATGCTCGTATTTATAAGCCCATTTTCACTTAGAGAACTCAACGTATGAAGATGCCTAGTAACATACAAATAGAACTTATTGATTTAAAAACAAATTCGGAATTGAAAATTAAAATTGATGAGCTTTTTCAGATCGAAATGTTTCTTACATGCTTAATTTCTAGCTTTCATTACCCAGTGAACATTTCTCAGAACTAAGAAAATTTCCAAAACGTTATATATGTTGTTTCGGAACGACATACAGATGTGAACAAGCATTTTCATCCATGGAATTTATTAAAAGCAAAGCGAGGTAACGAATGACTGATTCAAATTTGAAGAATTCTCTGCTGCTTTCAATAACACAAATTTAACACCAAACATTAAAATACTAGTGAAATACAAACATACTCAAAAGTCTTAATCGTAAGTAATGTCTATGTGTTGTAATATATATTGTTTAACATACAATAATTATTCATTTAAAAATGATAATTATGTCTATAGACATAATTTTATTAAAAAGATTATTAAGGATATGACAAGGGACCATGAACGTAAGAAGGTAAAAAATGTGCTTGAGTTGTATGGCACATCTGAACTTTTATGCGAAAAAAATTGACGCATGGTATGTAAAAGGTTGGCCACCCCTGATCTAGAGGCTAACACATTAATCACCAGACAGGTTGGTCGGCCAATCCTCAAGGGAAAGGCTGGAGGACACAATATCACGTAATTTCGAACCACGGTCAGATGAGGTCAACACCTTAACTGGCACCACACTCTAAAAAACTTCCACAGCTGGCTAACGCGAGGACCTTTGATAATTGGTAATTTTTAATTAACGCCGTACTAGAGGAACACAACTGGGGCGACGACATTTGAGGCCACGAGATTTAACGTGCACCTTCCCCTTTGTACACGACGGTCTTTCGATTCGAACTCGCAACCCTTCGATTGGTAATCCGTCACTCATCCAACCGGGCTACCGCTCACTCTTATGGAGTAAAGCTAGGTAGATGGGAAATTTCTTAGACTGAACATCGCTATTGAGTAATAATTGGTAATTTTTTATTAACGTCGCAGTAGAGCAACACAACGGGCTATTGATGACGGTATAGGGTTAATTCCATAAGTGACAGATCCGATTTATCAGGCTTGGTAATTGGTAATTTTTTAGTTAACATTGTACTAAAGCTAGTGATGCAAAGGGTGTAAAAAAACTGATTTCTTCCTGGGAATAAACCCGGTTTCCTTAGAAAGGAAATATTGAAAATGTCCAATGTTTCAAGAATGGAAAAATGGCTTATTTATACGTGTCTCATCGCATGTATCTAGCAACTACTGTTTTACAAAGTTTACTGCAAAACAATAAAATTTCTAAACATTTAACAATCTAATTTTTTAGTTTCTATATTTTCTTTGGACTTTTACAGCACTAATAATATTAAACTTTTACAGCATTATAACAAAACACTAATTTAGAAGCTGTTTGTAATCCTAATCTGTTTCAAATTAGTGAATAAATACAAAATTTGAAAAACTAAGTTTTAAACAAGCAGATGAAGCAAGACATCCCTGAAGATGTCCCATTAGTTACAAAGTAAGAATCTATTCCACTTTTTATCTAGGTTATTCCACCAAGGAGAAGGTGATACACTGTTGATAATCTCCGATGAAAATATGTCTTCTGGAAAGGCTCCTCTTTTGATTGAAATTGAATTGTGCGGTACAAGTACTGAGGATTTATATCTAGCAAATACTATATTTACGAGCAGATTCCCCTTGAGCTTGAGACACCTTTTTACTGAGGGATTCATCAGGTTTGTCAAAAATGACCCGGAGTTGTAGCACTATCAAATCTAGACTTGAATTATTTTGAACGTGGTTAAAATTCTTCTTTATGAAGTAGGTCTATACAATTAACTCAAGCATCAGCAATGCCAGCATTTTCACTTTGTAACCTATTTAAAGCATCAGTTATTGGTTTGTTTTAACTTGTTTACATGCTTTTTTACCTTTGTACAAGAAATGATTGTTGATTATATCCTCGATACAGTCCTCAGTTACATCTTCATGTTAAACTACAATTTGCTGATAAGAAGGTCTGTTGGTTATTTGACTGAACTGAGTCAACATACCTTTTTAGTAAACTTCCAGGGATGTGACGGTTTCTGAAGAATTTTTGCACTTAACGACATGTGCCAAAGTGAATCAGTACGTATATCCTAGCCAAGGAGATTTAAGTACTGTGATCCACAACCATAAACAATTCGTATAGCACCTTATAAATGAATTATTTCTTTTTTACAATTGAGTGGAAAGGATATTACTAACAGGTTATATTGTTGCTGTGGAAATATTATGAAAAATTTACAGAATAATTAAAAAATAACAAAAAATTATACTTTTAATTTTATATATATTACTAGCCACTGCGTGGCCAGCACGGCGTTTTTTTTCGTGGGGGTCAGGTGTGACCACTGCTCGCTAACCCCCGGTGATTGTTACGAATTGCCATTTGGCAAACCAAATGGGAATTCGTAGCCTATTGGATAGCAGCGATCACGGCGTTACACGTGGTGTTGCTTTGCGACGGGCAAAGCTCATTGTTAAATACGGCCAAATTCGAATTGCGAAGAGATCTAATCGGCGTGACGTCACAATCTCTTGCGAAAATATAAATATACAGATAAAATATTATTTAATTAAAGAAATTCAAATGTATAAGGTCCCTATCGGTGTAAAATTTTCCGCAGATTTCAAATACGTTGAAATTTTTACTCCATATTTAACAATCTAGGAGATAGAAAAGAGAGCTACAAAACTCCTGTTAAAACTTTTTGTTTGTTTTATTTTTCTGCTGTTGCTATTCTAAGGAAAACAATAAAAATTAAATACGTCTTAAAATTAACTTAAAATGTTTTAGATTGAATTTTAAAATTCGGGCTTCTTGCAAAAATTGCAAATAATTCGGACAACCAGTGTGCCGAATCCCATTACTCTAAGTGCCATAGATTCCTAAGGAACATGCACATAACAAACACTTCCTTTTATAATAATTGAGATAGAAATTTATATTTTGCAGCCCAAACTCTTGTATATCATTCACCATAATTTCTGCCAAACATGGTTGTTGCTATAGCTTCTTAAATGTGTTAGTAAATCTGCATTTGTTAATGGAAATCTGGGACCATCTTGGACTACGATATTAATTCCGGTATTTACCAGTTTTCCCCACTGGGGTGTGAAATATTAGTTTTAGACAGGAAAAGAAAACCTGGTTGCTGCACACTGATTGGGAATTATTGATCTAGATATTAAATCGATGAACAACACATAAAAACATGGTTTAATCCACAGTCTCATGTACTTTATTGGTTTATAACTGATGTTTTAGAAATAGTTGGTTTAGTTTATTTCCTTAATATTTCCCAAAGTTCCAAGTTTATTCCCCTCTTCCGAAATTCCGGTGTTTTTTTTTTTGCATCACTAACTAGAGCAACACAACGAACTATTGACGACGGTCTGGGATCAATCCCCTAAGGGAAAGACCGGAGAACAACACGTAATTTTGAACTACAGTCAGTCTGATGAGAAGCCAACACCTGAGCTGGCACACCACTCTCCAAACTTTCACACCAACCTGACGTGATGACTTTCGGCCACGACAGATTTAAGGTGCACCAGCCACCTCTACACCATACGCTTACAAACCATGCATTGACACGGATTCAAACAGGAATCTTCCGATCTAGAGGCTAACACTTTAACCACCAGGCCGTTGGACGGAAAATTTATTCTAGGACAATGCGCATAAAAACATTATCACTATAACATACACATAATCTTTACAATTTAGAAGGAAACTTTTTAAACCATGCACTTAAAGTTAGTTATTTCTCAAAATTTTCATTTCTGATTCAAAAATTAAACAAGTTACACCATGTCTCTATATCTAGACATTAAATTTATCAAAGTGATCGTATAAATAACTTGTGACGAATAATTCACTGTTTTAGAAATTAAAAAATAATATTTATTTTTAGACTATTTACAAGGGTTTATCATATTGGCAGCAAGTAAAGCGAAACAAAATGCCCGCATGCCGGCGCTAACTATCTCATTTCAGTTGTTTTCGGTGGAATCGAGCCGATGACATCGGCAACTTTAAGGACGCTCAGCATTTTACAAACAGGAATATCTAAAGACACTAGTCCAGTAGTCTAAACTAAGGATGGAACTAATAGTGATTTCATATTTTCAGTTCCAATTGTGACTGCTACCGAAGAATAAATGTGATTCTAAACTGGGATTGTGGTTTTAAACTGACTGAATCAATTAGTTTGGAAGGGAATGCTGTTTCTTGTGATTTTTGTTGCACACACCGTAAGGGAAAAGGGGGCTAGTGTGAACAATTTTTATAAATTTTGGTAAAATAGTATACTAAATATCATTTTTGACGCATCAACTATTTTTTTAACATTAATGTACTACAGGGTGGTCATAAAGAAACTTGGCCAATATATGGACCTCTAGCGGCCGTTCCGTTCAACCGATCGAGATGAGATTTCAGATATAGTTATTCAGAGGTATGAGCTCGGGATTCTGTGAACGACAACAAAGTGGCACTCACAGTTACGGTTATAGGTAGAGAAACTCGAAATTTTCGAATGGCAACGCTCACTTTTTCCCGTCTCAAAATGCTCAGCGCATACGAAAACCCTAAAGAGCGTTGGAACGGTACGTGTATCACAAAAAACGGACGTGTTATGCCCGCACAAAAAACAGCTCTGCGAACGGCCAACAAAACCTCGTTCGAGGCGCACGGAGGAAATTTGCAGCTGACAAGGACAAGACACAAACCACAGAACGCCTTTCGCCAGATCTTCAGTCGGGAGCTCGCACATGCCAACGAAATGACTCTGTCAGCGAAAGTTCGTGGGGAATTGATAAAACTCTATTATCAAAATGGGATGAATGCCGCTGAAGCCTTACGTATTTACCGTCGAAACCATCGCCAAATACGTGGCCCATGTAGCCCGAAGGCTCTGCGTGATTTAGCAAAGAAATTCAAAGAAACTGGCTGCACCTGTGATAAACAGCGATCCGTTCACCAACTGTTCATGAGGACGCTGTTACGGAAGTGCATCACAGTGACTTCAGGGCATATGCAAACAGCAAGAGGTACAGCTCGTGTATTGGATATGCCGAAAACAACGGTCCTAAAGCTACTGCGCTCTGTACTCCGCTTGTTTCCATACCGATACCAGCGCGTCCAAATGTTGCACGCAGGGGACCATTAACAACGTATCGACTTTGAAAATGAATTCCTTATCCGATATGATGGCGATAACGACTGGCCTCTTCGCATATTATTGACAGACGAGGCGCATTTCACCTTAACTGGCAACGTTAACATCAAAAATTGTGTACACTGGGCAGACACGAATCCGCACGCAGTGGCACGAGTACCTTTATACGACGCCAAAGTTACTGTATGGTGCGGCATTGCAGGCACAATTGTTCTCGGCCCGTACTTCTTTGAGGAAGCGACACCTACGTGGTTTGTAACATGTTCTGTGACAGGCTCTCGCTATACAGACATGCTGCAAAATTACGTCATACCAGAATTGCTGCATCGAAATGCACTGAATGACATCGTTTGGATGCAAGATGGCGCACCTCCAAATATAGCGACGTCTGTTCGCAGGATTCTGGAACAGCATTTTGGCAACCGCGTCATCTCACGCCATTTTCCATTTCCGTGGCCTCCTAGATCCCCCGACCTCACTCCTATGGATTTCTGGTTCTGGGGATATCTAAAATCTAGAGTGTACATGTGCAATCTGCAAACTTTGTCGGATTTGTAAGACTCTATCAAACGTGAGATTGCAAACATCCCTCATGCTATGTTACGTTCCGCTTCACTCTTCACAGTCTCCCGCATGCAATGTGTAATTGCCTGCGATGGAACACATGTGGAAAATGTGTAATCCAAATATAAATTTTCCTTTGACCGATCTGTGTTGTCATCAGTAATTGGCGTCGTGCCTCTGTCATATGCAAATTTCCTCCGTGCGCCCTGAACGTGGTTTTGTTGGCCGTTCGAAGAGCTGTTTTTGTGCGTCTGTTTTTTGTGATACACTTACCGTTCCAACGCTCTTTAGGTTTTCGCATGCGTTGAGCATTTTAAAACGGGAAAAAGTGGGCGTTGCCACTCGAAATGTTCGAGTTTCTCTACCTATAACCGTAACCGTGAGTGCCACTTTGTTGTCGTTCACAGAATCCCGAGTTCATACCTCTGAATACCTATATCTGAAATCTCATCTCGATCGGTTGAACGGAACGGCCGCTAGAGGTCCATATATTGGCCAAGTTTCTTTATGACCACCCTGTATTTTGCTTTCATTTTGGTTGATATATTGAACTACTAGCCCTCTAGCCCCATGACAAGGGGCTAGTGTGGACAAGTTAGAATACTGATTATACAATGTAATACAACCTATGAAAGTGTGTAAAACCATAATGAAATCAATTTTGACGTAAACAGAAAAATTCCTTATAAATGTTAATCTTAATAAAGCATATTTTATTAATGTTGAGCCCAATATATTTGTAATTAGAAACTACAAAATCAACACAATAAGAAAGCTATTTTTAAGTTTTATTTTGTGGGAAAATGATTTTAATGTAAAAATGGAACTATGCTGCTATTTTGTAGTTAGATTAATTAACATTATCCCATTAACAACGGTTGGTAAGAAAATTTACCATTCGACATTTTAATTTTTTTTTCTTTGCTAATATATAGCGGGAGTGGTTCCACTCGGTACTTTTTTCTTTCTAATAATCAACCAATGAAAATGTTGCACTGGTTGTGTATTTCCCAGTTAGTGAGAACGTGGTTCAAAGCTAGAATTTCTTGCGAGCGCGAATGATGTCTCGTCCATCATCGCTAAAGAGGAAACAAATTACTTTTACTACTGTTTTTTTATCTATTTTTTGTGCTTTATTGTAATGACATGAATCCATTGTTTATATTAATACACAAAAAAAAAATCCAAAGAAACTTATTTTATAGACGTTAGGTAGACGTATTGTCTCTCTCT
This sequence comes from Metellina segmentata, assembly GCA_947359465.1. Lineage (NCBI taxonomy): Eukaryota > Metazoa > Arthropoda > Arachnida > Araneae > Tetragnathidae > Metellina > Metellina segmentata. The sequence goes on from OX375879.1 coordinate 97,086,967, forward strand.
CTCTTTCATATATATATATATATAGTTAATTATTACTTTGAAGGTTCCAATACCGATTTGATTATTTATTTTAATTTGAAAGCTTAAACAGGGTTAAAATTTAATTACGATCTAAAAATAAATATTTTAGGTGAATATTTAATTTTTTTTAAACGAAATATTTAGTCCCCCACCCCTTTCGTTTCAGTCTAACGCTAAATGATGTGTTAATTGCTCACGACAGGGAATCTGATTGAGATTGTGGCCATAAAACTGCCAAGTATAATAATGTGGTTATAAAGCTCCCTATTGAGAGACATGCTGATGCAGAGAATGGAAAAGATTCCGACACAAGTGATGACGAGGTGCAAATAGTTCTCGATCACTTGCCGCGGAGAATACTCTCCACCATATGTAAAATAAGTCGTCAATTAGACCATGAAATGCATATGATACATCGTAACCAAGCACTTCTGTAACCCGAAAGAGGCCAAAGCGAATAAAATCCGAGTAGAAGACCTAAAAAACCAAAGAAAAAAAGATCGAAGCTGGAACAAAAATCTAGAATTTAACTCCCCTGAACAAACCAACTGCCATGGATTTGTGTCACGAAAGTGAAAAATTCCCATTAGAGAGTCTGCAGCGTTTCCTTACCGACGAACTGATAGACCACATTTTGACACAATCACTACTTTACCCATCTCAAAAAAATCTATTGTAAGAAGTATTGGGAAGATTTGGATCACCTCCCATCGGCCCAGGAAAATCTTTACTGCAGCAGAAGAATGCATCCAACCAGCAAAGATATGATGGACGGGATCATTGGCTTACAAGTCAGACCAACAGTTTTTAGGATACAAAATTTGTGGTGGAACGTCAGTCTATAGATGCCAGAAATGTCAGGTTCCTCTACATCAGGGGTAGCCAACCTTTTACATACCATGCGCCAATTTTTTTTTTTACATACGAGTTCCGATGCGCCATATAACTCAAGCACCTTTTTTGCCTTACGTTCATCGTCCTGCCATATCCGTAATAACATTTTTAATAAAAGTATGTTTATAGACATAATTAACATTTTTAAATGCTTTAACTATTGTACGTAAAACAATGTCTATTACAGCACATAAATATTACTTACCATTAATAAGACTTTTGAGCCTGTTTAAATTTCGCTAGTCTTTCAATGTTTGGTGTAAAGTTGTTACTGAGAACAACAGAGATTTTTTCAAATTTGAATCATTTATTCGCTACCTCGTTTTCCTTTCAATGAATTTCATAGATGAAAATGCTTGTTCACTTGTAATGAAAGAATATGTAGGCGCAAGGATACAATACGCCACTTGTAATCATCAAATGTGCCAAGTTTGGCGCATGCGCCACAGGTTGGCCACCCCTGCTCTACATCCTGAGTGTCATTCGATTTATCTCGCAGCATAGTCTAAACAAATGTTTCCCAACGTGGGGCCCACGCCCCACAGTGGGGCAATTTGATTGTTAAGGGGGGCAATTCTAAAATGGACTCGACACGAGTTTAACCCTTTTGCTCCGGGGGCCATTTAAATGCAATGCTAGATTTCGGTGCCAAAATTGAAAGAAAAAAGAAAATTCTTAAATAATTGCGGCCAATAAATATTATAAATTCGTTTGACGAGACCAAAATATCAACTGGGTTTTTGGGGTCGTCAAGTTAACCTCCCTGAGGTAGACGGCAGGCTCCGCGTGGACCCCCAGACGCTTTAAAATCTCGCTAAACAAGGCAGTTGTTCGCATCTGAATGGCCCGTCGCAACTTCTGTAGTGTTTCGCAGCATTCAGTTGGTGTTAATTTGAAATAGGCGTCCGTAAAAACTGTTGTAAAAGTTTTATTGATTTAAAAAATGTATACATTGTATAGATTAAATTGGTAAGTATTTGATTTTATTTTTATTTATTTTAATTTTAGAAGCATAATTTTCCTGAAAATTTGTCAAATGGAAAAAATATGTTATTTTGCGGTGGCGGTGTGGTAAATGTGTTATATAAATTTAAATAAATATGCTTTTTTTAGTATACGTTTACTCTATGTCACATTAGTTTTAACACATACTTTCGTTTTAGTTTTTAATTGATCTTACATATATTTCTTTCAGCCTATAGTAAAATGAGTGGTGCAAGCAAGAAAAAAGTTCGTGAATATTCGGAGTATCTAGTGATTTCTTCCTGAAACCTATCATTTAAGTTTCTTAAGTGAATAATTCAATTTTTTAATATTAAAAAATATGTATAGGTAACATAGGGGGGGGGGGCATAAGAATTTTAGAAAGGATTAGGTGGGGCATGTCACAAAAAAGGTTGGGAAACACTGGTCTAAACCAAGAATGCAGCAAATGTTTGAAGTTTAAAGGCGATGCTCGTTCTCAAAAAAATGGGATTGCTTTAATATAATAGTTATTAAATATGAATATCGAATTGCTATTTAGATTATGTACTAGGATAAATTGCTAATTTGAATTTCTTCCTTAAATACTAACAGTAATAATACGGGAAAAAAATTCAAAGCCACTGAAATTGGTGTCTGAAGAAGCTCCACCTATGTGGATCCACAACTGGTCAATATTCCTTCATAATATCTGTTTTAATGTGTTATACAAATTTTTCATTGCTATTTTTTTAAGAGTTATTTGTGTCTTTCTATATATGTGTGGAGTCTATAATACTTTTACATTTAAGTGCACACTACAGACGATTGGTCAGAAATCTTGCCAGTTAAAAAATCATAAAAATAATTTTCGAAAAGATGTGAACAGTTCGATGTATACTTTAATTGATCTAAATAAACAAGTTATAAGACAAAAAGTTACTTTTTTAAAACTACTTTAAAGTCATCTTTAATGGGTTAAATGTCAACTGAGACGCAGTGCGAATTGTGCTACCGGCAACATCTGATGATGGTAATTTAGCTACAATTTCATTTCTTGAGATTTGTGATACGTCCTTTACATCTGGGAAAAAGAAATATTCACTCTGCTTATTAGAAGAGCTGTTTTGTGTGAAAAAACGATACAATTCTTGGTAAATTAATTTACCATTTCACAATAATCAATTTAATTTAATACAAAAAAGCCTAAAAAGTAAAAAATAGAATTATTTGTGAATGAATTTTTCACTTAAACAATCTTATTTAACAAATAAATATCCTAAAATGTAATATTTAACCCATCCTGCCCTTAAAGATGGCGGAAATCGACAATGTCGCATGCCTGATGGAAGTGTTCTCAAGTATGAAAACATTATTTTGCTGACTATGAGTTGCGAGAGCACTCGCCGTAGATTCGTCATTTTTAGCAATTGATTAGTGCATGAAAAACACCGGAAGGGAATTACAATCTCTCAAAATCGTTCATTATAGTAGTAACATTAGTCAACACACACACACACACATTTCATAACTTTGTTATACTACAGCAAAGGCGCGATATATGTGAAATGAAGCAGGGATGGAATGCACGTGTAGGATTTATGTCCTAAGTAAGTTGTACAAATTATAAAGACAGAGACGAAGAGGTAATAAATTATTATTTTATTCTACGAATGACAAGTGATTATGCCGATCATTTCTTCAATATAGAGTAAACCAATTTAAAATGAGTAGGGTCGGGTAATTTTGCTAGTACGATATACAGGGTGGTCCCGAATTCATGGTACAAACTTTAATGGTAGGTACAGGACATTGTAACAATGATTTATTGTATAGGAATGTATAGTCGCAAGTGACGCGGTGAGGCGAAAACAGGGGAAATAACGGCCGAAAGGAAAAACAAAGATTTTATTGAAAGCGTTGTTGACAAGTGTCATGTTTACAGTAATTGTTCAAAATTGCGTCCACCAGTATCGATACATGCTTGACAGCGTCGGTGGAGCGATTGGCGTACACGTTCAAAGATGCCTGGTATTTCACGCACACCTGCAGCAGCTACAGATAAGCGAGCGACGAGATCCTCATCTGAGTCAACTGGAGTCTCATAAACAAGATGCTTTAGATGTCCCCATAAAAAGTAATCGAGGCTCGATAAATCGGGAGATCGGGGTGGCCAAGGGACTGGTCCACCACGCCCAATCCATCGAGTACCAAACGTGGCATTCAGGTAATTCCGTACATCAATGCTGAAGTGTGCTGGCGCCCCATCGTGCTGAAACCACATGCGGTTACGAATGGCGATCGGAACATCATGCAGCAGTTGTGGTAACACTTCTTTCAGAAAAATAAGATAGCTTCCGCCAGTGAGCCGCGTGGGTAGTAAGTATGGGCCAATCAAAAAGTCGTTCACAATACCAGCCCACACATTAATACTGAAACGTTGTTGAAACGCATGTCGACGCGTTGCATGTGGATTATCGGTTGCCCACACATGGGAATTGTGCGCATTAAAGACACCCTCGCGTGAAAATGTCGCTTCATCTGTAAATAGCACATAATCTACGAAATCCGGCTGCAACGCACATTGCTGCATCACCCACAGGCAGAAGTTCACGCGGCGAGGATAATCTGCCGGATTCAATGCTTGTACTTTCTGAAAATGGAAGGGGTGTAAGCGATTTTCGTTTAACACTCTGCATACAGTCTGATGACTCACACCTACGTCACGCGCAACAGTTCTTGTGCTTGACTCGGGTCTATCAGCCACAATGTTCAAGATGCTTTCTTCCAGCCTTGGAGTGCGTACAGCTCTTACTCGACCAGCGCCATGTCTGTTGACGTCGAACGCACCTGTTTCACAAAGTTGACGATGTAACCGTTGAAAAATTCTATGATCCGGCATTCGTCGATCAGGATACTCCGCGCGATACATTCGTAACGCAGCTCTGCCGTTACCATTTGCACGGCCGTACATGTAATGCATGTCTGCTTTTTCTGCATACGTAAAGTCACCCATCGTCTACGGCAGCACAATTGTGAATGGCGCTTTTCCCTACTGCGATGCATCATGTTCAACAGCGGCTAGACATCTACTGCCCTCTACCGGCAATGATACCAACCGATCACTCCATTTCTCTTTCCTTTTATTTCCCCTGTTTACGTCTCACCGCGTCACTTGCGACTATACATTCCTATACAATAAATCATTGTTACAATGTCCTGTACCTACCATTAAAGTTTGTACCATGAATTCGGGACCACCCTGTATAGGTAGATCAAAAGCAAGAAAATATTTTGGGGCCACATTGCCGAAGGAGTGGATACTCTAATGCAATTTTCCATATTTTAACTGATTTTTGGCATCAAACAATGACTTTAAAATGTCATCTACTGAAAGCTCAATCAGTTTTATCCGTTGAAGGTTTAGGTGCCTTGGTGGCATCCACAAGTTGAGGAAGTTGAGGCTTAAGTACCAATTTGAATGCGGCTCACTCTCGAAGTCAGTGAACCTTTTTCCAAATAGGTCTACAACACCCGAGTATTCTTCAAATGATAATTTTTTCAATTGAATATTTATAATTTCGCAAGAGATTGGGACGTCACGCCGATTAGATCTCTTCGCAATTCGAATTTGGCCGCATTTAACAATGACGAGGCCATAACGGCGTTCCCGTGGTGTTGGTCTGCGAAGTATTTCTTATTTTTTGTCCCTATTATATTCCCTAAAATTTGGGTGTTGGTTTGCGAAGGAATTCATAGCAATCACCGGGGGTTATTGCTACGAATACCACCTGACCCCACGAAAAGAACTGTCACGTGCAACGATGTGCTAGACAGGCAGAGGCTAGTATGGAACATAAATGTTTATTGGTGATAGAACAATTAATCAAAGAAGGTTAATAAAACAAGAACAAGTGATTAATCAGGGTTAATAAAACAAGAAAAATTAATGAATATTAATAGAGAAAATTAGGGTACCCTAACTTTATTGTTCAAAAAATAATTTAATCAATCAACCCCAAAAACAAAGAGCGTACGATATTTGAGTAGCCCCAGTATAAAATCCTGGGTGCACCCCTTAGGTCTTGAAGCAAGATATAGTTACATGGCAGGTACTTTATAAAATGAGTCTTCGGAATACTTGTGTATTTATTCTACTTTAAGTGGAAAAGAAAACATTAGGATAAGTGTGAAGTTTACTCAACATCACTGAACGAAAAATTATCTTTTATTTTCCGTCCCTTATCAGAATGAATAAATATTTACGATGTTTCTCTCTTCGAGATTACTGTCCAAGCTCTTAAAACAGATTACATACAACTCTCCCCTTTCAACCTCCACTCCAAGAATTTATATATTCATGAACATGTATGGGTAACTATTACTTTGAATTGTGATTCATGATCATTGAACATGATTGTGAAAAATAAAAAGCAGTGACATGATTGGCCTCTTATTAAAACACAATAATACATTCCCAAAATCCCTTGTTTACATTGCTCCAAATGTATATACTAGTGACGGACTGGCTTGCTAAATCGGTCTGGAAAATGTAAATTATATACTGGTCACAGGCGTTTTAAAAATGTTAAAAATAAATTAAGCAATGGGTAACAATTTGACACTTAACAGCAATTTAATTGAATTTGGAGATGGTATTTACTCAAAAGTAAATAAAATTTTGATATATGGTTGTATAATTAAATGGTAATATTATTCTTTAATTTATATACGACTTTTTTCATTGTGTTTGCATGTACGTGTTGAAATTAAGAGACGAATTTTCTTGATTACTGTTGATCGACGCGACTACATATGTTCTTTTTCGAAAACAAAGCTTCTGCTTGTATGAGTTTTCTTAAATCCCATTCTTTGCAAGAGCAAGCAACTGGATTTCATTCGTTACTTCTAGCCTTGTTTACTTTCGTATTGAAAGTTCTCTTAAAAATAAACTGTTCTTGTGTGCTCAGTGTTTCTATACTTTCTTTCTAAGACTTACCCGGCATCTCGGTAATTTTCCGAATTCCTTGTGGCTTTGTCCGTTACTAGACTTGTAAGGCTCTATTATTACAAAAACAGTGACAATACTTAAAACTTTTCACTCCGACTGCATATTACAGAACAAGACCTCAACACATTTACCTTGTACCTTTTGCGGCACTGTCTTTTTAATGAAGAAAGTATATTGCATGGAAAGTTGTAGGAAAAAAGAAAAGCTCATTACAATTTCTCAAAAATTAAATTTAAAACACGTAATCAAAAAGCTGAACAATTCCAACTGCAGGTGTGCAGTTGGTTTATTGCATCTCTAACACTGAACGTTTCAACGCACAACGAAATTTGTCGGAACACCTGGACTTCGCAAACACCGTTAAAAAGACATCGTCTTCGAAAGTCATCGTACTATTTCCAAACGCCATAGGCACGTACGCAGAAAAAAAAATTATCAAGTGACCGTTTTGTTTTTTCATGGATCCATACGTTGACCAAATTGTTTCAATTAAATGACACTTCCATAGCCGATTCTCTTCAACTCTTTTTAGTGTCTGCTTTTCATATTTGTGTGATGATTCAACTTCGATTCAGGAACTTCTTTTGATTTTTGCTTTTCAATAAAGTGGCATGTCTTTTCAAACATTTCTTAGCGCAAAGCAACCAGCGTATGTATTTGCTGATTTTTCACGATGAATTTATGTGAGTTGCTCCTCTAAATTATGAGTAATGTGACCGTAATTAATATTTATGGGCGAGAACAAGTATGTTTCATTTCTACCATCGCAACATTTTTGGAGTGATCAGAGAGCTTGTGAAACTGCAAAATTATGTTCATGTCATCGTCTGCATTGAAAGGCTGAACAACACCCATATTGGAAAAAAGTATTTAATGTGGAGTAGCTTGGGGACGTGTGTATTCCAGCCCCAAGCTTCAACACCAATGTTTTTTATACTCGATACAAAATTAAATATTCATCCATAAAGCTTGGAAATTATGAATAACGATGCTCAGCAACTAAGTGTGAAGGAACTAACTGTACGTATTGACAAAGTAAATTCACACTTTCAGCAAAATTGTTGAAAAGGGAGAGAACAGAAATAACTGAAATGTTTACTTTTTCGTTATTTCTAATGTTAGCCTGAGTATAATTTTAAACATATGATTTTTTTCAGATGTGTATTCAATGATTAAAATATATATTGCATGGTATGTAAAAATACGTTGATAGCCTCAAAAGAGAATTATCGATTATCCTCCTCTTTGGAGAATATTTTCGAAAAGTTACCAAGTTACATCTCTAGTCTCAAGCATTGCTTTTTGGAAAGGGAGGGCTGGTTTGTGCCACTACGGAGTAGTAACTGTGGAATGCACTGATAGGTTGTAAGTTTAAAGTTTTTCAAGAAATATGAACTCTCTTTAAAATAACCAAGTTTTCAGGTCTCCTTTCATTATATACACGAAACTATTATTGCAGATTTTACTATATTTTCGGTGGGAACCTCTCTGAATTCTGTTTCCGTTCGGGGAATCGAATTCTGAATTTAAAAGTTGATAAGTGCACTTCCATCTGTTGTTGTTTTCTCACCACAAAATATGGAAAACTTCTGGTGTAGAAACGAAAAGATAATTTTACTATGATTTATTCATTTTTGGCATTAGTGCTAAAGTAATGTTTACAGTAATGTTAATGTAAAGTACCAAAATTGAGGTTCAGATCATAAAAGGCAACTTCACATGATTTGTATTAATTGCTTATCAGATCAAACTATACTATATTGCACATCAAACTGCACGTCAAAATCTTGCAAATCCTTAATTTGAATGATCAAATAGCACAAAAAGATAACTAACCTGCTGGTAAAATATTTTCATGTATCACAATCAGGAGAGGAAGATGGGTAGGATGTAACAAATAAGTAGAGGATTTGAATTTTACATTAATTATGACAAAAAGAAATAGACTATATAATGAAACCCCTCGGAGGTAAATCTGTTAATTGCAAGTTAGAACTTAATAGGAAGTTTAGTTTTATCAAGTTAGGAAATAGTTTTCTGAAAAACGATTTCCTTTCTTGTATCATTAAAACCTGTTATCCTAAAGTTAATATAGTGATCAAAATGTGTTAAAGCAATAGTCGTTAGAACTTAATAGGAAGTTTAGTTTTATTAAGTTAGGAAATAGTTTTCTGAAAAACGATTTCCTTTCTTATATCATTAAAACCTGTTATCTTAAAGTTAATATAGTGATCAAAATGTGTTAAAGCAATAGTCGCCAAAGTGGTCAATATAACATTGTTAGGGGCCGATTAGGGGTTCAAGGATTAATAAAAAATATAAGACATCACATTTCACTGGTAATATTTAATTACGTTAGCTTGGATTACCTCCATCCAGAATGACAATACAATTAAAACTGAATCCTGGGAACAGTGACACAAATAGAAAATGGAGCAGGGTCATGAAAATACTTAATGTACTATATTATACATTCAATAAACACAGTATCTATAAAATAAGCAATTAACAAAATGTACTATATTATACATACAATAAACACAGAAACTATAAAATAAATAATCTAAAATATCATTTTGGTGTCTTTTTTGCTTGTCCTATTACAATTACATAATATTAAAATAGAGGGGGGGGGTCGAGGAAAATCTCAATTCTTGAAGGGTTTGATGGTGAAAGAAGTTTGGCTACCCCTGTATTCAAGTAATGAAAGGGTCTAGTTGTCTACACACTGATTATGTTAACATAAGTTGTTTCATATACCTATAACTTCAAAATAACTATTGTTTGACCTTCAGAGGGCACAGTATAAAAATTACACACAAAATGTTAAATTAAGGATGTTATTACCAATCTCTATTTGTAAATCAGACTTAGAGGTTAAACTCATGTCTTCACTCTGACATTAATTTATGAAACTCGATAAAGAAGAAAACAATTACAATTGAATAATAAATGTATTGATCTAGAACAAATAGAAGTGCCTACTTAACTAATTACAGGATATTTACTTACAATTGCTACATTGGACTTCTTAGAATGATTTATGTGGGTTCCCAAAACTAGGGTATGTAACAGATTATAATCAGACATCTAAAAGATAATGCATTTTACTGCAAAGAGATTTCAGTGTGTTGCTTTCAACCAATCAGTAATAATACAATTAAAAAATAATGATATCATTTGTTACATAAACATGGGAAACAGGCTAAAATTCCAGGCCATTCTACAAGTGAAATTCCCCAAAGTCATTTACCTTTATGCCAAAGCTGCATTATACCAATAGTCTTAGTCCATTATAAAGTATAATGTAAAGCAGAGAAAGATTGACTACTTCAGAAATCATTGCTTAAGGCTATTAAATAGAGTACAACTATCAGTTAATGCTGAGATTAGGAAAAAAAAAAATTGCAAATTTTCGTGCATTAGAAATGCATAAAAGTGTAAAATTAGCTTTGTTTAAAAAAAGAAATTAAATATAAAAACTTAAGGTCATGAAAACAACTCTCATAAATTTTCTAAGCATTTTTGTAGGTTAAAGCATAAAAATAAATACACTTAGAAAGTAAAAGCAGCCTGACTGCAAGCATATCTTGCAATGAAAAGCATTGTAACTGGTTTGAGGATATGATTTTAGGTTTAGGTTTGTTACTATATGGTCATTTTGTTGCAAACATGACAGAGGATATAGAAAAGGTTTCACTAGTAAAATTATGTAATTTTTTTCAAGTAAAAGGGCCTTTCAGATTATTTATTAAATATATACAAGCCTCCACATACACTTACAATAGCATCATGGTAATTAAATTGTTTACTTTCAAAAGATGGCAAATGAAAGCTTTTTTTTCACCAAATGCAAGAAACTTGACGTTATGAATTTAACCATTAAAATAAATGAAGCAACACAGAGAACCTAATTTTCACCAATTATTTAAGTGTTTTTAAAATTGCCTCAAAATATATTTGTAATACAGTTATCAGATTTTAAACATATTGATGCATATCACTTTATGAAAATAAGTTATATCATTATTTTTGATAGATCATAGTTCCCCAAAGTGGAAAGTACTGCCTCTGGGTGCTATGGGAATCTTGTGGTAATGCCAGACCCGTGGGAAGTAGGATGTTAAAAATATTTGTCACCTAAAACCTAGTTATTCATTTGACCATACAGTTATACTCAATACAGTTATGCATACAGGTGTATGAATATTTTAGTGAAATTCAAAAATTAAAGGTACTAGTACTTTATAAATATTTGTGATAATTTTCTAGAGGGAGTCTAAATCTTTAAAAAGGGGCATTTAGACGAAGAAAAAAAAATTTGGAATCTATCCTAGACCCTCATGAATTTTTAATCAACCAGGTAAATAACACATAATAAAAAAAATAACAGTATAAAATTTTTTTAGTTTTTACAAGCAAACACAATTAAAATATTTCTTACATTACAAAACACTTAAAAATTTAAATAACTTCATGGCCTCCCCCCTATCAATAATTATTAAATAACCACTCTCTTCCACACAAAAATTGTGTATATAACAATATCAACTTGTATTTATTACTTAAACTAAGTCTGCTTTGCTCTACCAGGTATATCTAATTCATTCAGTGTCTAAACTCTGAAATATAATTTTGTGATTTTGAAAAAGTGGAATTCTGTTTATTTAAGATATTTAATTACACATATGATTGGATAAAACATTTCAAATCAAGTTATGAGTATCAATAAAATACTTAAGTACAAAGGCAGAGGTTGCAAAATGTAAAATTCGAAAACAAACACTGTTTATTTGAACCTTTTACTTTATTATTGATAGTTTAGTAAAGGTGTCTTTAATTGCAGATTTTTAAGTAATGCTCATTGAATCTCTTGAACATTCGAAAGCAGATATCTGCAATTCTTTTTTAACTAAATGCATTTCACCTTTATGAAAAATTCCAAACTCTTTTCTCAATTTGAACTTTTAAATTATGGCTTCATCGTAATTTCTACAATTATTCTCCATTAAGTAAAAATTTTAATTAAAAAAAACATTTGAAATTTAAGTATTCTTTAATTGTTTCTAAAGTCAAATAAAATTATATCAAACATTAGTTTTTTTGCCAGTGAATAAGATAAAAAATAAAATCAAGAAGTTCTAATTTTTGCATCTGCCAAATCCCATTGTTTTATGGCATTATAGTAGCTTAAAATCATGGATCCACAAACTTGCCTCAGTGAAGTGCCTGTATCTAAATTTTATTTTTAAAGTGCAGATAAAATCTATGACATTCAGGAAGAGAACTGGTGTGACTAGATTTGCCAAAGTGACATTTACTTATTTCATTTTTAACATAAATAGAAAAGTATAAGAATAATAAATGGAAGTGAAAAATTGTAAGGTAGATCATTTTAATCTTGGTAAGATTTTTGAAATTACTATCAAATTGGCATTTTTGTAAAAGAAAATTTCTGTAAATGGCACACACTAGACAAAACTCCATCTTTGTTTCATACTTTTGAGACCAATCCAAATATTCAGTGTTTTGCTACAGCTTAAATACCAGCTAAAATCAAACTACGTCCATAAATTTATAGGCGATTTCGAAGGATAGGTATTGAATACGTTTTAACCTCAGACGATTTGATTTCAAGTACCATATTCTCATTCCTAATATTTCTTAAACATCAAAGTTCCTTTTCAACATGAAAAAGGTAAGACTCGTTAGGCAGTCTATAGTTAGTACTTCGTACTTTACTACGTATCGTTAAAAATTAGCCACAACAATCCACCTACAGTTGGCGCAGGAACCAAGTTTTGTTTTAGAAATAAAACCATTATAAGCGCAAATTATCAAGATATTACTGTTTGAACGAGCAATCATTGCTTATAAATGAATAACAATGTTTAGAATTTTTATTTTTCATAGAAATACAAAAGTGTAGATAACAAACTCGCATTTTCACAACACAAAATTTTTTTAAAGCAATAAACGATTAAAATTTAATTAATTATTAAAATATTGTTTCATTGCATCGTACAACTGTAAATGTCCAGAAAATTACTGAAATGAAATGGATATTGCTCTTCCGATTGTTATGATTATGAAATTCTATAAAAATTTTAAAACACTCACCTCTTTTGAAAGATTAAGGTTATCTGTCGTTTCAATAAATTCCTTGGAAACCATATCATTTTTGAATTTTCTGTGGTTTCAGAGATGAAACTTCAACACTAATACATCAAAAATTAATAGCAACTTATCACTCCGTTGGTCAACCACAGCATCACAGATAAATAAATTCTAATCCAACATTAAAAAAAGAAACAGGAACAGACGAAAACAGATCAGACACCGGAAAAGCGAACCGTAACAACGCATACAAATGAACGGGTACTTTAAGTATATTTTTGTGTCCAGAAATATATTTGTTTATATATGACGAAAATAAATTCGCAAAATTTTGGGAAAGATTTTTTGCAGTACTTGAATGAATGTAATGAAAAAGACAAAATAGCATGCAGTGATAGACTCGGTTTAGTTAAATTGTAATTAAACCGAATGTCAATTACAAGCTTCTGTTCTTTACGCACAAATAAAACTTAATTTTTAGTCTTTTAAAGGTGTATTCTATGTAGGGAAATGTTTTAGGTAATAAGTTTAAGCAAACACTTTTTCAATACTAGCCAGTAGCGCTGATTGTATTAGGCTCACTTATGGTTGTTCTGGTAGCTTTATATTGCTGTTGTAAGTTTTTAGAGCATAGCGAAGCAAAAATTTATGAAAAGATAACGCATATTATGTCTGCAAGTTGAAATATGTGGCACTAAAATCAAATAAGTTTCCACTAAACTTGTTTAAGCCGCAAAACATGGTTATTACATCAACCAGAACAATGTCTGTGATATCAAATCAACTTAAATCACGTGATTGAATGCATATCCTTGCTGAATTCGTCTACAATGTCAATAAAATATAAAATTACAAAACGTTCAGTGACAGCGACCAGTAAATTGATTGAGTGAATCATTCTACTACGTCATTTATCAGCTGTGATACGATTTGAAATCTTGTTTATTAATACAATTGGCCTTGGTTGCATTTTATGTCAATCCATTCCGGCCTTTTTGTCTTCTAATCTCATTCCATACTGTTTTAGGTTTCAAAAATCTTTGAGGAAACTTGAGTTTCCTTGTTCTTTCCTGTTCATTTGCAATTCAGATTGCCTTTGTATCAATCTCACTCTGCTTCTTTACGTTTACATCACTGGAAACGGCTCTGAAACATAAAATATGGCCAAAGAAGTCAAATCGGAGAATCCTTTTTTAGATGATGAAGATGAAGTTGACGATTATGAGTTCCTGAACCATCCTCATCAAGGGCAATCTGGATATTTACTTGGAAATACGAGCTCCGGGAGTGAACAAAATGAATGGGAAGATAAGAGGAGACAGTTGCTCGAAGAAAGACGACGAATCGAGGAGAGAACTCTTCAAAGTACAAACAATTCTCTTGGTTTGCTGCACGAGTCAGAACAAGTTGGCATATTAACTGCAGAGGTTGGTTAAAGGGTGTATATTGCAATATAATTCTTAAAAACTCTGAGCAATTGTAATTTCACATTCATTTTATGAAAGAATTTTCCTTCCATAAAATTATCTCTTAATGAACTATTTAGATTTTTAATACAGAAATTATGTACTAGTATTCTGCAATGGGGGGGATCCTTGGGTGAGATTGCTGCTTTACACTGCTCAGTGAATAGGACCCTTCCAAATATCCTGAATATTGCGATTTCTGAATGTGTGATGAAACAAATATTACTCTAGAAAGAGCATTTGAGCATGCACATTGTGATGTAGAATACTAGTTGATAGGATTAGGTTTTCATGGTTTGTTTGATTGGGTTTTTCCTGTGTACACGTTTATAACTATTTCCTAAACAGTCTTTTTTTATTTAAAGATGGAGGAAAAGGGAAATAAATATTTTATTGACAAACACTGGTTTTACATGCTCTATTGGAAATACCAGATCACACAAAGGGTTTCAACACCCTTACCCCTCCAACTGTCATTTTCAGCACAGGTTCTCTTTCTTGGTGTGTGGGGGCTGTGGTAACCTGGTTGAAAGAGTAGCTAGTAACAGGTTGGTTATGAGTTCGATACCTGATTCAACGAAATATCATTGTGTATGTGGGAGCTGGTGCGAATTAAATCTATATTCATGTTGGCTTGGTGTGAGTTTAGAGAGTGGCATCTTTCTAAATTACAAGGCGTCCTGGGATCTTTCCTTCCTGGACCGAGCCCGTTGTGTTGCTCCAGTGCGACGCTAATTCAACTACCTTCCTTGTGTGTATGCTTATTTTCTCAAAGAAATTTACCTAATATGGCCCCTGTTCCATAAAACTCAACCACTCTTTACACTGTTGCTGTGGGTCCAACATTTTCAAATTTTTACTAAGTTATGATCATGCATTTCTCGAGCTTGTATAAGTCTAATAAAAGTTTCCAATTTCCTGTGTTTCAAATATTACAAGGGGGCATGGCCCCTGATCGCTAATGCTTGCCAACCCCCGGAGGATTGCCTTGCAATCCTTAATGGTTCGCTGCACTCGAATCAATGAAGACATGTGTCCTAGTAGAAGGGATTGCTTACAAAATATGATATTCCAAAAAAATTATTTTGAAATATAAATTTGTATTACAGAAAAGTTATTCAGTACCTCTGAAATCAGAACTCGAACAATTTTCAATTCAAACGAAAACTTTGTGCAAATTTTGACTTGCAATGTGAGCGCTGCTTTGAAAATCTAATACCCACCATGTTGTTTGTGTGTATATTTCCCCAGCATTCAAGTCACACATACACTTTTCCATTGAGTTTGTTGTTGAAAGTTGTAGTGCCAGTGTCTTGTTGAACTATAGTTATTGACCCTGAAAGTAGCCATTTTTTATAATGGCCCTGAAAAGAGCCCTTGTTTTTGACATTTTGAAAGAAAGTTGTAATGAACTATAATTGTTAGCCCTGTAAAGAGCCGTTTTTTTAAATTGTATTTATAAGGGCTGTTTTTTTTTTTTTAATGTCCCTGAAAAGAGCTGTGTTTGACATTTTGAAAGAAACTCGTGAACATGAAAATAGCAAATAATAAAAATAAATAGAATGGTAAAAGTTCCATTATGTCTTGAATCACTTTCTATTAAACTTTCATTGGCTTGTCTTGTACACTTTTTTTATTTATATTATGTAAGCTGCAACAGCTCGACTAATATTAATTTTTTGCAATAAAATTTCAGCCGATAACGCTATAAATTCAATTGATGTGCGAGGCTTCCTGTTAAACTAACAATCGTAGTTTTTGCCTAAATGCGGTAACAAATGATGTCTTTTTTGTGTGCCACGTAAGAGAATTATCTATATAGATTTTACATTGTTGCATTTCATATTTATAGAAGACATAATGTTGGTGAAAATGCACTTAACTCTTACACCAAGATGTAATGTAACAACAAGCTTCATTTGTACACCCAAATTCCATTGCAGCAAATTCACTTGACTCTTAACTAGTGACCTCAAAGTTTGTGTCTTCAACAGGTGTTAGTGCGTTTAATGGTGTTTGATTGAATTTTTTCGTGAATCATGATTAATTTGCAGTTCTATAATGGTTACACATGTATTTGAAGTTATGCTGAATGATGGTTTAGCATTCTACAATGTCACCACCTCGATACTCTCCTTTTCAGCCCTTTTTGTATTTTAAAATTATTATTTGTATTAATTTCATGTATTTTTTGTAAGATTGAGAGACATTGAGTTCCGATTTATTTGAAGGCTAAAATTGGAATTGTTTCGAATTTTGCAATTATCTACTTGGAAAGAAAGCTTTTGTATGCATTGCTGCCAACTCATGAAAAATAATGAGAGGAATATAAATATCCAATTAATTCCCTAACTTTTATGCGACCTGCATAATTGAAAGCCTTCATTTATTACTTAAACTTTAAAACTCGGGTCGTCTTTCCTGCAAGCTGTAGACTGTGCAGGTTTGATTTATCTCTGTGTGCATTATAATTCCCTCTTCTGTATCACTAAAACTTGCCTTATGTATATATCCATTGCTTGATGTTGTATGTCTTGAGTTTGGTTAATAATTTCAAAATATTTGGTGTCAATATTTTTTAATGTAACTCTTGGTAATTTACATATTTTATATTTTTAGGAGCTAGTTAAACAAAGGGAACAGCTTGAAAATATCGAAGAAAATCTGGATCTCATTAACAGTACAATGCGCACTAGTCAAAAGCATATCAACTCTTTGAAAGTAAGAGCACTTTTTCAAAATTAAGATACAATTTTAGACACTTTTTATATGGACATTTTTTATTGGGTGATATAATTTCTGCATCCTAACAATCAGAATTTCATCTTGGTGTTCAAAGATTCGCGATTTTCTGCAAGGTTTGCTTATTGCATTCTATAAAGAAAAATTAAAAATTGAATTTGTATCTTGATATCGACTTGATAAAAAGTCGTGACAGGAATTGCTAATGACTCTCACATACTCCATTCCTGTAGTGTAGCTTAGCATTTAACAACAACTTTGCTTCCGCAGTTTTTTTTTCCGAAATTAAAGGCTTTATTGTAAAGAACTGGTTTTACATTTATGATTCAGAGTATTGGCCATAACCTACTCCCTTTGTTAGGGCAGCGTATGAATCCCACATTGAAAAAACTGATTATCTTTAGAAGCGATTCACAAATTGATCCAATTTTTCACTTCTACATTAGACCGGAAGTGCTGGTTAGCCAGACCGTAAACCATTGATCGAAACAAGTGATAGTCAGAGGGAGCTATACCTGGAGAATACGGCGGGTTGGATAGGACTTCCCATTTCAACATTTCCAAGTATGTCTTGACCACTTTCGCAACATGGGGTCGAGCATTGTCATGCTGCAAAATCACTTAATCGTGTCTTTCATTGTATTGTGGCAGTTTGTCTTTCAATGCTCGGTTTAAACACATTAATTGCATTCAATAAGGATCACCTGTGATTGTTTCAGTTGGTTTTAACAGCTCGTAATACACTATGCCGAGCTGGTCCCACCAAATACAGAGCTTGACCTTGGAGCTGTGAATATTTTGTTTTGCCGTCAACGTCAAAGCATGGCAGGGATATCCCCATGATTTTCTACGCTTGGGGTCCTCACGTTGGGTTGGCGTGGAAGTTTGGAGAGTGGGGTGCCAGCTCAGGTGTTGCTTCGTCATCTGACCGTGGTTCAAAATTACGAGGTGTTGTCCTCGGAACTTTCCCATAAGGGACTGATCCTGGACCGTCGTCAATAGCCCGTTGTGTTGCTCTAGTACGACGTTAACTGAAAAATTACCAATTATTATTATTTCTGCGCTTGGGGTTATCATAATGAACCCATTTTTTGTCCCCAGTCACAATGTGATGCAGAAATCCCTTCCGTCTTTGCCTTTCAAGCAGCTGTTCTAAAGCAAACAAATGCTGTTCAACATCTCTCAGTTAGAACTCGTATGTCACCCAATTTTCTTGATTCTGAATCATTCCCATATCTTTGAAGCATTTTGAGTTACTCCCAATGATCGTGCCAAATCTTTTTGACTTTGACATGAGCCTTCATTAAGTAATGCCTCCAATTTTGCATCTTCGAATACCTTTTCTTTTCCACCGCTTTGCCGGTCTTCACCACACTTGAAAATCACCACACTTGATGCGTTGAAACCACTCATGACACATTCTTTTACTAATAGAGGCATTTGATGAGCTTCTGATGCAGATTTCTCCATATTGAAGCAGAAAATTAAAACCTCCCACATGACGAGAATTTGGCTCTTAAACTGACATTTTCAATCGAGAATGACTATGATGCAGACACAAATCAAGTAATGTTTCTATGGGGTTATGTTGCCCGATGCCCAAGTTTATTGCATGACGTCTATGATCTATTTATTTCGACCACTACTTTCCGCTATAGACATCTATAGGAAAACGGCGGAAGCAAAGTTGTACACCTTATACAACTGGAGATGCTGAAATTCAATTTTCTCTATATGCATAAGTAAAAAAGGGTTGTTCTGTTCAGCGAAGTCAGTCAAGGAAACTTTGTGTACCATAATAGAAATGTCAATGCATGTTTTTTGCCTGCATTTTGGATGGGGAATGTTATGCCTCAAACGACATAACACTAATTTTTAAGCCACACTGCACGCTACTTCCAAACTGCAGAATAAGCGCGCTATTTTCCAAGCCACTAGAAATGCCCAACTCTATTGTAAGATGCTGCTGACGTCACAGGCTGACTGGGCAGTTATAAAAAGACCGCTCGAAACGATTATTCTTTTATTACCTAGCCAAACATGTGATTTCGGGGCGTGGCCTTCGTGCCACTCCAATCCTCCAAACATGGAGTTGAAATAATAAGCATATATTTTTTTCCTTTTTCTCTTTACTCTGCAGAGTGGAATGAAATCATTTGGACGAAATGTCCCTGACAATACTCCTGTTCAAAATACGGTGTGTTCCCCTTTTTCCCGATTAAATCCTAACCCTTATGTCCCTTAGCTTCTTTTGCCATTTTTCCCTCATTTTTTTAATTTTAAGTTCTAGAACTATAAGTTTTTTCTTAATTATGTGTGTTAACTCTTGATTGCCAGTTAATTAATTCATGTCATTCCTCTCTTTGTTCAATAAATATTCTTTGTTATTAAGTTACATCGTGGATATCTTTTGCGTTTTTGCACGAACTCTTTTGGTGATTTTTTATCTCAATCTTGCATATTATGTTTTTATATTTCAGTAAACTTTTCATTAATTAAGATTTCGACATCTCCTAATGGATAATTCATGTACAGGGTTCAGTGAGTCTTTCCTACTATAAATTTAATTACCACTATATGATCCAAAATTGTCTTAGTTATGTTCCTTTATTTTCGAACCTTTTGCTTTCATTAAATTTAATTACTACTGTTTAAAAAGGACATAACAGGAAGAGAGTATTTAAAAGGGCTTTAGAACACATAATGTTGAGAATTCCTACTTATTCTTTCACTTCACACACACAAAAAAAAGAATGCTTTTGATACCTGTAAATGAAAAATTAGCTTTTAACATCTTCCAAAACTGATGTATAATTAAAACTCAAAACAATTTGGTATAGTGGGTTTTTGCTAAAATGTTGGAAAATTGTGCTTCTAATTTAAATTCAGTCACATGAATTTTGAAGCTACATGCGTCATTTACATTCTCATAAAAAAAGTTTCAGAAAACAAAACACTAATTTTTATATTGAAAAATTGGCACAACCATCAGAAATCAAGCTTTGCAAAGATGGGACTTCGAGTCTCCACTCTGGTTTATGCCATTGGCTATTGAGGTTTGGGGAAAAGAATATACAAGGCATTTCATAAGGAGTTGGTCAAATGTTAAAAAAAAGGTAACTTAGAAATTGACTAAAAATTAAAACCGTTAAGAAATAATTTTTTTCCTCAAATATTTTAAAATCACTGTAATTGATTTGCAGTTACCAACTAAAAATTAACTGTTGGTGTCACTTTTTAATTTTAAAATTACTATGTGGGCATAATAGGATTTAAAATTAGGAGTTATTAGTTGAACTTTGCACCTAAATTTTCTTTTGATGACATCATTTTTAGACCTAGTTGTTATTTTTGATGCCTAACTTCTCAGAATTTCTTTGCATATTTGATATTAAAAGTAGGTAGAAATTATTTTGAAGGTAATATTTCATAAATACATTAAAAATCAACTGAACCAAAGTGTGTAAAATGAAACAAAGTAATGTAAAAGATTGCACTTGTATGCTTGGATTTATGATGATAGTGTAAATAGGAGATAATCTTTACAATATGTACCTATAAGTTCTGAAAAAAAAAAAAAAATTGGTTTTACCAAGAAGTTGTTTTGTCATGAATTATGATTGTGAGCTTTCAGATGGTTTCTTCTAAAAAGTTTTTTTTTCCAATGATATTGATTTGCATAATTTTTTTTACGTTTAATGTGCAATTATGATGTTTCAACATTAATTTTTTTTATCATTCGCAATCATGAATTTTGCAAATAATTTAAATTTTCTTCCAGAGTATCTTTGGTGGTATAAAAAATTATTTTACAAAAACTGGTACAGATCCAACTGTGATGGCTCCTGTAGACACTCCTCAAAGAAAACATTCCAGCAGTTTATTTAACACAATAGACAATCTGAAATCTGATACCAGCTTACGAGAGGCAAGTCATCCAGCCTTTAGAGTCCGAGACTTGCCATACGATGAAGCAGATACATCTAAAACAGAACTTTCTCCAGAGAAAGTGCCATCTCGTACTCCAAAATCTACCCCCAACATTGAAGAAAAACTGGATACAAATTTGGGTAATTTTGTTTAATTGTTGAATTACCTCTCAAGTGCATTTTATTGGATGCAGATTCAACTTTGAATCTTTTCATGAAATACTGCCAGTGCAAATATATTTTGCTACAAACAAGTTTTTAATCATTGTGTAAATTCCAAAACTAAATAAGACTTCCAGTATTTAAGATACTAATACAGATTGCTCAGTTGCCAAGATCTTTGCAAAGTTGATTTAAAGTGTTATCATTTGGCATAAAACATGCAATTCAGATTTTTATGCATTATATCTTAGTAAATGAAAGTTTCTTTCACGCAAATTAACTTTCACTCATCTAAATAGAAAATTCATTTTATTTGGTTTCGTCAATACTTAATTTTTGACACAGAACTATATCTCCTCATTATATACGGGGAAGTAATTTGTGAATTTACCATTACATAAAACTGGAAACGATTCTACTCCGTACGATTGACAAAACATAGGTAGTATGTATACTGTTGGATATAGGAAGGAACAACATCAAATTAGACATAAACAACTGCTGTCAGTTAAGACTGAGCAAGCTGACAATGTCATGAAAGTATCTCATTCAGTTCATTTTTGCACATCCCTTTAGATTAGAGGTGCACAACCTGCGGCCCGCAAACTAATTCTGACTAAACTTCCAAGGGGATTGAAGTTAAGAAGTAAATTGACTGACAAACATTTAGAATCAGTCTTAAAGAGTTTCTACTAGCAGTATTGAACCTAAAATACCTAAATTAGTTAGTAAAACTCAGTATCAGCCATCCCATTAGCAAGCTATAACATAATTATTGTTTATAGTTTAGAAATTTTAATATTAAATATATTTGATGCTATAATTTTTATTTCTAATTTTACTGATATCATTAAAATTTTTGATACTCATCTTTATTGCTCATTGTACTTATTACTGTTATTAAATTTATAACCTAAAATAATTTGCTGAAGTACACATGATGTTCTTGAGACACAGTCTTAAAAGTAATTCTAAATGATTGATCATTGCAAATGGTTGGTAACTTCTTTTTTTTTTAAACTATTCACAATATTATTCATTTAGCTCTATAACAAGCTCCTAGATTTTTTGATAAAACATTTGTAAGTTTAATCTTAAAAAATAAGTGACTATTTTTTACTATACATATTAAGTGTAATAACAGCTGTACATAATTGGGTAGTAAGACTTTCATTGTGTCTGTGGTGTAACTTTATTTGTGGCCCCCCATGTCTCAATCAATGGTGCGAGTGGCCCTTCTCCCAAAAAGGTTGTGCACCCCTACTTTAGATGTTAACCATGTCATGTCAACACCTCAGTCCGTAGATAGTGAGCAATGCTATTATCAGATACGTATGATAGTGAGGAAACAAAAATTTAGACTGAAGTAGGGAGCCTGAAGTTGGATCAACTTAAAAATTCCAGAGATGTCTAAGAAACATGACAACACAAAGTGCTATTATGATCGCCAAGTTGAAGGAGCAATCATAGGCCTCTGGAATTTGAAAAACGGACTAGACACTGGCTAAGCAAAGGTGTGCCTTGGAAACTACAAAATCAATTCAGGCGGCCTTGAAGCTGCAACCATTCATTTACCCACTTAGTCCTATGTAAAGATATGTACCTGTCTGTCTTTTCAACATTACTTCTCTCTGGCAGTTGATAAAAGTATCTCTATATCGAACCTCCCTTTTTAACATAGTTAAAATTTTATATTTTGGATGCTTTAAAGTTTAAAAAAGATTTTTCTTTTTCAGAATTCATGTCTTTGGGCTTGGGAAGATTGAAGAATTTAGCAATTGGTCTAAATGATGAAATTGGTCAACAAAATGACATGATTGATACGATTCACAATAAAGCTGACAAAGCAGATGAAACTCTGGAATACCAAAACCGTCAAATCAAACGTATCTTAAAGAAGTAGACATCGAACATGTTATCTGTATATTTTGTATCTGTTTAGTATTCTGTCATAGAAATTGTTCAAGCTTTTGCTGACAATTACTCATAAAATATCAATTAGTAAAGAGTTGTAATGAAAAGGCATTTACAGTTTAAAAATGTTTTTTATTAGTATTATTTAATTGTTAAGTTTTCAATAAACACATTTGCAAATTAGTTCATTTTTAGAACGTTTATTGTCATATGGAGCTATTTGTTTCTCCAACAGTTTAAATATGTAGAGCTTAGACATACCAGTGATAGTACTAAGATTCTTCGGACGTTTTTTCTCTTTTTTGCAATATAAATATTGAAAACTTTTTTTATAAAATGAAAAATGCAGATTATTTTTTGTTTAATGTGGAATATTTATATGAAATGTAAAGTTACTAGCTTTCAACATTTTTGTTGTTCAATAAAAAATGTCAGTCTCATTCCTTAAATTGTTTTTTTTTTTTTTGCTTACTTAATTATATGTCATAAACAACTTATTTTAAAATATTCAAAAAATTTTAAACATAGAAAAATAATAAAAATCAAATATAAATAATAATTTCAAATATATTTGAAAATAATTTTGAATATGACATCTTTTCATTATTTTTACCATACCATTAACCATAAGATTATTAGTTTGTTAGCAGTATTGAAAAATTTATCAAGAAAACGAATTCCAAAAATTAACCAAACTAAGTAAAGCTAATGTTAAAATTTAATAAATTCATCCTTTCCTTTCATCATATTCAGTTGCCTCTAACACAATGGCAAGCATACAAATTATATATACATATTGTGAAACTTATCACTTATGCTAAAGAAGGCAATCGAGTAAATGTCATTTCTAGTCTAAACTGCTTATTTTTTAGGCTGTCTTCAAAAGTTGATTTTGTTACATTTACTTTTTATGATCATTCTATTTTTTTTAAACATGAACATCAAATCTGAATTTATAAAAATTATATTTTACTCTCAATATGTTACAGTGCCTCATTGCACTTTTACACCTTAACTAGGGGGCCCGCCAACCCCAGAGGATTGCTTTGGTTTGCTGCCCAAACCAATGCTTGCTTCGCTCGCATCAATGAAGACATGTGTCCTAGCAGAAAGAATTGTTTACAAAATATGATATTCAAAAAAAATTTATTTCAAATCTAAATTTGCTGTATTACAGAAAATATATATACAGTACCCTAAAATCAGAATTCAAATGAAAACTTTGAGCAAATTTTGAGTCGAAATGTGAGCACTGCTTTGGAAATTGAATACCCAGCAGGTTGTTTCTGTGTACATTTTCAGCACTTTCGAGTCACACACACTTTTTCATTGAGTTTGTTGTCGAAAGTTATAGTGCAAGCTTCTTATTGAACTATAGTTGTTGGCCCTGAAAAGGACCGTTTTTTAAATAACCCTCTTCTTTCTTTGATTTCCAATTATAAACTGCAACAGTTCGACTCAAATGAATTTTTTTTCAGTAAAATTTTATCCGATAACACTAAATTCAATTGAGGCGTTAGGCTTCATGGTAAACAAACAATCGTACAATATTGGCAAAACGCAATAACAAATAATGTCTTTTTTTGCATGCCACGTAAGAGAATTATATATATAGATAAATACAGTAACAGTGTTTGAAACTGCTGCCTAATTGGTATAGGGCTTTTCTGACATCCAGTAGGTTGGTGTTATATTTAATGCATCTTAACTAAAATGCAACTTAGCCAGATATTTCGGTCAAAAATATGATTAAAAAAAGACCATTTAAAAAATTCTGCAAAAATCAATTGTATCAGTTTCTATCATCCAAAAACACTAATAGTTTCACATTGGAACACTAAATATTTTGAGATATTAATTTTGTTTGGGGCTGAAAAAGTTTATATTAGGTTCAATGGACAATATGCAAATACTTCATTTTTTGCTTACAAAGGGCAGGATGTAGCCCTTAGTTTATTGTTAGACAAACCTTTATTTAGTCATCAAATATAGTATTGGATCATAAAATATTAATTAGCTCTAAATTTAGAGTTCCAATTTCAAATTATACAGCATGCATTAAGTACTTATAGGGGCCTAAACATATTTTTAAAACATACTTTTTTGTAATTCAAGGTATAAATATTGGGTGTCATCCGGAAAAATCTGGGCTTTTTACGATACATTTCAACGGAGCAGTACAAAAACCTAATAAAATATATATATTGAATCACATACGCACTATTTTGTTCTATGACTTTTTGCCATCTCTCCTACAAGTGGAAAGATTAAAAAAGAAAAAAACTAATTAGGCTTATTTGTAAAGAAGTTGTTGAGGTGCTATTTGACAGTCTCCAAAGAATTGGAACTCCAAGCCGTTCGGAGAATTTTGAAGTGACCTGAAAATCTGAGGGGCAAGGTCTGGTGAATATGGGGTTGACACAAAACATCCCAGCCATACTCAATAAGTCTTTGTCTGACATATAGTGAAATGTGGGGCTGAGCATTATCATGCTGGAAGACAACACCTCGGCGATTGGTCAGTTCTGGCCGCTTTGCTTCAATTTCTGCTTTTAATACTGCCCTTTGAGAACAGTATTTTTCCGAATTTACTGTCTGATATTGTGACAATAATTCATACTGAACAATTCCTTTGTAGTTCCACCATATACAAATCATTACTATTTTGGGATGTAACTCCCTCGATGTTACTTGAGGAGGTTCATTTAGCATATCCCATAATATTTTTCTTGTAACATTATTGTATAGTATCCACTTTCTCAACTCCAGTAATGAGCCGTTTTAAAAAAGGAGCTTCTTCATTTCGTTTCAGCAAAGAATCACATGCCAAAATTCGAGCAAGCATATTCTGTGGTGTTTAAAGTACTGGGTACCCATACATCGTAGCGCAGGGCTTAAAATACCCGGGTGCACAGGTGCACCTGAAAATAAAATTGTGCACCTAATTTTTTCCCTCTAGGTGCACGCTGTGCACTTATCTTTAAAAAACAGTGTGAGAACCGTATTTTATGTTATTTTGATGCCTGAACAAAATATTAGTATCGAAATCTCTCGCTCTAAAGGAACGTAATTAAAATTCCTAAATACACAACTATGCGAAAACTTTAATACAGAAAAGGCTAGGTTGCAATGAAGGAAAAAAAAAAAAAAGGACACTAAACCTTATGGGTAAAGATATGCCAAAAACGTAGACGTATCTGATTGGCCACTAATGTTTGATGATGACTGAATATTTGTAAGTAATAATTTCGCAGGTAAAAAAATAGATATTTTTATTTGCTATCTACTGGTAACATATTCAAACATACCCAACTAATAAAGTAGTTTACAATCATTAATGCTCTTATATTACGTTTTTTTAAACGTAAACCTAAAATATAATCTGTGCACTTAATTTAAAAACTTAGGTGCACCTGTATTTAAAAATCTATTTCGAGGCCTGTCGTAGCGGCTTACATACCCAATCTTCTTCAGATGATCATGAAGTGTACTTATTGGAATATGTAGTCTGCGTGATAGTTCCTGAACTGGTGTAATGTAGATTTTCAGCGATAGCATCTTTTAATAATCCTCATTTAAAGAGAATGGTCGTTCAGATCTGGCATCATCTTCAAAGCTGAAATTTCAGCACTTAAATTTATCAAACCACCTTCGAACTGTGTCACCAGAAAGAGCACTTTGTCATATACAACACACATTTTACAAGCAATCTTTACTAGCATTTTTTCCTTTCTTAAAATAAAAGAGCATAATATGACGAAAATGAAATTTTTGGTTCCCTATTCTTAACACTGCAGTTAAACAAATTTTATGACAACACATACTAGAATTCTGCAGTGAAAGCTGAAAAGACTGAAGTAACATATCTACTTTAATCAATTTCACTCCTTACCAGCCGTAGCAAAATAATAACAATAAAGCACGCTTCGATTTGAAAACCCCGCAGAACTTTCCAGATGACCTAATATATGCGTACCCTTAGAAATTTCTAGCTAGAAAAGTTTTCCATCTAGTCTGAAAACAATTTTGATATTAATCTCATATTCCATTTCGTATGAGGCTATGAATACTCTAAACTTCATTAAAATCAGAAAAGGTCAGGTTGAAAATACTTTGGTGCAGGAATGGGCAGTGAAAGTTTTATATCTGCAAACACAGATATTCAACTAGTTACCACTGTCCCAGCATAAGCCATTCGGTGTATCGCCACATAATTTTGAACCATGGTCAGATGACGAGGCAACACCTGAGATGACACCCCACTCTCCAAACTTCCACACCAACCCAATGAGAGGACTTTTGGCCACGACAGATTTTAGGTGCACCAGCCACCTTTACACCTTACGCTTACAAACATTCATGCCCTGACCCGGATTCAAACCAGGAACCTTCCGAAAACTAGACACTAACACCTTAACCACTATACCAGTTGGTCAGCTGCAAGCACAGTTATTTAAAACTGAATTTAGAATTCAGCATTGTAAGGAAATGCTGCATTTCTGTTTGATATAAAATCAAATTAATTTGAATATTTCTTTGCAAAGTAAAACTAGGTCTATACATGTTGAGTGTGGCAAACAATGCAAGCATTTCAACAAAGCTCCTTTTTTCAAAAGGAAATTTTAGATGAACCTTTTCCCCAGTTAGCAAAGGCCATTGATGAGCAGGATGATACATGTGAATCATTTGAATACACATCTGTTATAGACCTATTGATTGGAAAATATAATGAAATGTTCACTAACTTTGAGAATCATGATCACAGTCAAATTAACATATGTCCCCCTCAGAGTTCATGTAATGAAGATACCTTAAGAACTACAGATGGAATTGATTGAGCACTCAGATATTAATTGATGCTTTTATAAAAAATAAAGTAGAATAACCACACCTTCAGCAAAAGGCCTGAAAAATGCTTTCTTGCTTTTCAATCACTTATTGCTGGGAATCTACATTCTCCGATTCAACTCAAATTAACATGTCCTCAAGGTCGCAAATGATGGATACCTATTTAAAGTATCAACTAAAACTGTGGACTTCCATGCTGCAACCAAATATTCAAATGCTCTATAATGAAAAGCAGGCACTACAGAATCATAAAAAGATTAACTTTAAAATGAACTAAAAATAGTTTTAATTTCTTGAAATTATTACGTAAATTGTAGCCAAATTTTAAGAAAATAATGTACATTTTAAAGTAAATCTAATTGAAGTATACTGAATTACTTGATTACATCTAAATAAATGTGGCCTTCCAACTTGAGAAGGTTCCCCACTCCTGCTTTGGTGTGTTGATTTGACGTGAGATTTTGGTGGCCAACAAAGGACTTCGAACTCAGAAGAGTGTTCCTGAAGCCACTTGATAGCAACTTTCGACATGCGTGGTGTCGCGTTGTTTTGCTGAAATTTTCCAAGCCTGTCGGAATGTACACGGCATAAATGGGTGTAAGTGATTGGAAAAAATACTGACCGACCAGTCACCTGTCAAGGTTGTCTCTAGACATATCAGGGGTCCCAACACATGCCCCATACTATCATAAACTCTCCATCAGCTTGAACACTCCCTTGTTGGCATTCAAGATCCATGGCTTCATGGGATTTTCACCATACCTGTATACGACCATCAGCCTGATCCAATTGGAAATGAAACTTGTCAGACAAGCCGTTTTTCCAGTCCAATGGTGAGTCCAGGTGAGATACATAGCTTTGTGTCTTGCAGTCATCAAGGGTACTCGACTGGGCCTTTGGCTACGAATACCCACATCATGGAGGGACCATTGCACAGTTTGCATGCTGACACTTGTTGATGCCCCAACATTGAAATCTGTAGCAATTTGAGGTAGTGTTGCATGTCTATCTTGTGAAACGATTCTGATGAGCAGTCGATTATCTTGTTCCTTCAGGGTCTTTTTTCGCAAGCATATCGAATGGAGATTTGATGTTTTTCAAGATTTTTTTATACTTACTAGACTTGCAATATAGTTGTGCATGAAAATCCAAATTTCATCACTACCTTGAAAGTACTATGCCTCATTTCATGAGCACAGACGATTAAGCCACGTTCAATCACATAAATCGTGATTTCTAAGGCAACTTTTTTTCACACATTCTAAGCTGCATGTAAAGTACAAAAACCAAAATTCCTCTTACATGGGGTGTATTGTAAGTGAGTTATAACTGCAACATAAATGCAACCACCTGTAACTTTTTAAAATTAATTAATATGAAATTACTATTTCATTTTTTGCCCTCGGAACCAACCCTTCGATCACATGTGTCTGATTTTGCGAACGCCGTAGTATTGCGGTTCAAAAAAGAAGTTCATGGAAAGAAGGTATTCATCCTAACAGACGAAAGGGAAATAAATAGCAAGAAGTACTTTAACACAGTGGTTGGCACTCTTGATAATACAGAGGAAACTTGCGTAATAGACTGCAGAGTTTGCGAGGTTAGTGTCGATCATCAATATGCTGTTTGCCTTGGAGAAGACGTTTTAAAATCTCTGAATAATGAGCGAAAGGATTTTGAGCTTCTGCTATCCTATACAGCACATTATACTATGACTGCGGCAAGCACAGTTTTTCAATGTTAAAGAAATTACTGGCCAAGATAGGCCATTCAATGTTCTTAGGTATTAAACAAAGTATTAGAATTCTGTTGAACACGACTAAAATTGTTAATATATTTTGAATTTTTTCATTTTTTACGAATAATTTATTTTAGAATTTGGTGTATCAAAAATAAATGCAACTTTATTTCCATAAATGCAACTTTAGGGAATGATAAATGTAACTTTTCCAATTTTTTCTGCAACAAAAAAGTTGCCCTAGTGATAACCTGCCATTGTATCAGCAGAAACCGATCTAACAGCTTTCCTAGCCGCCTGTTGTTTTACATAAGCAATGCTGATTGCATCGACTCATTGACTGTTTGCATTTCTCTCGTATTTGAATATGCTCACCTGTACCAGTTTTTTTTTTGGTTTCATATATTTAAATAAGGTATCAGATGTCAGTCTCATTTTACTATCAACTAGCAATTTAGAAACTCACGCGATTTCAGAAAGAAAAAAATCTATTTAGATACCTCAAATAAACCAGTATAAATGTCAGTGCTACATTGAATGAGGAAAATAATTCTAGAATTCAAAGAAATTGCATAATAGAGTGAAGTAATTCTGAAGTTTTTTAGTGAATGGTATTTTGTTTCTTGAAAAATGTTAGAAAACCTAAAATCTAGGAAATGCATAAGTGTTTGCCAAAATAAATCAAATTTAATTTTGTTTGACACAAAAATATAATATAAATACATCACAGTTTGTTATGAATATAATAGATAGAATTTTTTTGAATAAAAGAAACTATTCAAGGAAATACACGATAAACACTTGTATTTTAAATTTACAAAATGGCTAATCAGAAAGTTGTTCAACATCAGAATCTTCACAATGGCTATCTGAACTATAGTGATAAATTACATGCTTTGGCTCGATTCTTATTTTTGCTTCATTATTTCCACCCTTGGTGAAGAGATATAGAGGTCGACTGAAACCTAAAATCAAAACAGAAATTTAAGTATGATTGATAAGTGTAATACAAGACATTGGAGGTTATTTTAAAATGTAACTAAGATCATTTTGAAGTATGGGGAAAGAATTGAAATGTAACGACTTCTTTTAAGTACTTTATACTTCATTGGATCTGCAAGGAAATATTCTAAAAGTATCTATATATAAAATACTAGCCACTGCGTAGCTAGCTCGGCATTGCACATGCCCATGATATAAGGTATTAATTCTGGTGTAAAATTTTCTGCAGATTTCAAATCCGTTGAAATTTGTAATATATCTTTAACGAATTTGCTTTTATGAAAAAAAAAAAAACTAAACAATGCCTTTCAAAATGTTTTTTATTTTTTGCTCTCCACTGAAAGAAACAGGAAATGTAATCTTTTTTTTTTTTTTAACGCGAAGGTCGCGAAATGCAATCTTTTTATTTTTGGAAAGGGAAATTTTTTAGTGACGTCACAATCTTGTGCGAAAATATAAAAGATGTATTCAATTTAAAAGTTATTTATATACAGAAAATCGTATTTTTAGGTATGGATCTAAAGTGAAAATTTCTGCAGATTTCAAATCAACTGAAATTTTTACTCAGGAGATAGCAAAAGAACTAATTAGCTCTAATTAAAAGATTAAAAAAAAATCGTCTGTCAGAAAAATTATTCATTTGCGAGCCGGAAATGAAAACAATAAATTTAGAATCTGTGATCTCTTCTATACTGTAGCATTCAATAAAGATTAAATTTCATTAAATTAATTTTAAAATGTTCTAAATTGAATTTTAAAATTCGCCAAGACCCAAAAATTGCAAAAAATATTTGGACTACCTGTGTGTCAAATCTCACTGCTGCCATAGAATCGTCAGGATTCTGCATCAAACATACAAACACTTCCTTTCATAATAGTAGAGATAACTATTAAGTTTGGTAGACAAAAATAATTTCGAAATTTTTGTTTTTAAATATTAAGTAATAAATAATGACAATTAATATAAAATGAAACAAAATTGAAAATGCATGAAAAGGAAAATCTATACAAAAAATGAATCCACATAATCAATTTTATAAAAATATTTCAGATTCTTATAAGAATCATGGTTTAATTTTCTAGACATTGGGCTCTTGTTTCATAAATTACTTTTCTTATAAATGTTTAAAAATGTAAGTCTAGATTCTGAATAGTCTAATCTTCTGAAATGTATTCTTATTAAGACTTATAGAAAAGGGCGTTTTTCATAGACTAATTTCTTTGAATATATTAAAGTTGTAAAATTTTTATATAAGTCACCTCGTGAAGAATGAGCAGGTGTGTCAATAAGTTCACAAGTTTCAAAACCAACTTCTTTAACCAAGTATTCATTGAACATCTCTGGAAATAATCTAATACCATGGTAATGCTTAAATACTTCTTCCTAAAAATACAAAAATGTCTTAATTCTTATACATAATATACTGTTCAGATTTTACAATAATGAAAACATGACCAGGCTCCCCAAAATATTAAAAATCTATAAAGGTTAACTTAATCTTCAAAAACTACTACCAATGCTTCAAATCTAAAAAAATAATATTAAAACTTAAATTACTACATAATTAGTCATGTTTAAGAAAATAATAGCACTTAATCATGGTAGTTTGAGCATCATTTAACAGTTCTAATTGAATAAATACCTTCTTCACCTATTATGCCTTCTTCAGAAAATTAATAGCAAAATGATTACACATTAAAAGAGAAGTAAATATCAAAGAAATTTCAAACTTCAGTTATGAAATTGTATTGCACCATAATTCCTTGGCAAAACAAACCAGATAAGTCAGTAAAATAAAAATGGGAAAAGACTAAGCACATATTTCTAAGAAATTATCAGTGCTATCAAAGTAGTTTGTTAATGCATTCCAGGCAAACAAATTTACTGTACATGAATAAGATAATACTTGTAAAAGGTTTTCATTGTTAATCACAAGGATATAGTATCTGAGAAGTTTTTTATGGTATAAATTTTATTTCTGTGCTAGAAATTTGCTGTGGAGAAACTGCTTTGCGATTTTTGTGTCGCACCCGAATTTTAAAATTGAATCTAGAACATTTAAAAATTAATTTATTAGTTTTTTCACCATTCTTCTGTCTTTCTGGAATGTGACATCACCCATACCCCAAAAGAAGAAGCAAGCAGATTTTGCAATTTTGGACCGCTGAAGTGACAAGCATTTTTTGTTCTGAAGCCTAGGGAATCATGTCGTTTTCCGATTCTAGCGTGTTTTTATTGATGTTGTTGATTAGTATGACTTTCTTGCAAGCGATTTCAACTTTGTCATGGGCAAAGACTATGTGAGATTTCTATCTTCGCGATTGATAAAGACAGTGAAAATTTCAACGGATTTATGCAGAACTCATTCTTAAAATTGTTTTATCTTTTTAATGTTTTCAGTAACATTAAAATTTAATGTGTCCAGCTCGATTTTTAAATTTTAATCAAAAATATTTGTAAGTAATTTAGTGACATCACAGTGAGCGTCATCAGTGCGAGCGTCAGCAAGCAGTTGTCACACCTGACCCCACGAAAAGAACTGTCACGGGCAATGCTGTCCACGCAGTCCTAGTTAAGTATGTAGATTACATTATGTATTTGGAACTACTTTTCATAAAACCAGTTTTTGAGAGCAGAAGTGTTTACTAATTTGCTTACTTTACATTAAAATGTTTTCAATCTATCAAAAATCATTTTTAAAACATTACAGAATCCAAATAGCAGTTTGAGGATAAATCCTTTTTTTTTGTTTTCTGAATCTTGTTAAATTAAAAATATTTTGTATTTAAAATGTGTAATCTTATTATGTACTAGCAAAATTGCTCAGTGTTATACTTGGGTTGAATTGTTTAACTAACTTCCACTTTTGTTAATAAATTGTAATTCCTACTAATCACAAGTAACAACTACCACACACAAATAAGGGTACACATGTCGCCATACTAATTATCATAACTCGTAACTGCTATACGTTAACAGTGGAGTTATGAGATTTGCTAATTAGCAGGACAATATGTTAAATGCACAGTTTCACAAGTGTAAATATATGTCATATTTAACATTTTATACTTTTGTAGAATTTAAATTTCTAGGAAGATAGAAAAGTTTCTACCCTTTTTCATGGCTAAAAGAGTGACATTTAGACTCAATCTGCACCACCGTATAGAAAATCTCACAGAATGTTCTCATGCTGATTACCAACATGTGATCGTAACTCGTGTTTCCTGATTGCAGCATTTTGAGCAACACAGCTGGCTAGTACACATTTTAAGAAACATTAAAATTTAGAGAATATTCTATTTCAAATATAATTTTTCAGGAAATTGTTATTTATGGATTGTAAAAATGAGCCTGAATCTCATTTTGTGTATCCTTCACAGTAAATATAAGCACTGTTTTATAAAATTATTTATTTTTGTTAGTTTTATTAAAAACTATGATACATTTTCACATATTATTAAATGTGAAAATGTTGCTCCCAAGGTGAATCATGGTAGTAACACAATCACCATATTTCTGCATATAGCTGAGCAGTACACTTGCAAAACTTATTTGCAGGAGATATACTAAATATGAATTCTTTGAATGAGTTCAAAAATAGCTATGCACATTTTAAAAGTAAATGATTCACACTTCAAGAAAAATTGAAAAGATGAGTACAAAATGACTGAAGTGTTTACTTCATTTTCATTATTTCTAATGTTAGCCTTTAGAACTACATTTTTAAGTTAACGATTTTTTCATTAATACATTAATTAAATTAAAAGATGTAGTTTTTTTTTATGCCTTAAGATTGATTATCCTCTTGAAAAATATTCTCCAATAGATTATTACTGAGAAATTTGCATCCCTAACTATAGCTAATAGTTAGCTATAGTAATGGTTCATTGTTTATGTAGTAGGTAGTGGAAAATAAACATTGTAGTGGCACAGTTCAATAAAATTCCAGAAAAGTACTTAAATGAACCTGGTAGAAAAGTCAACAGAAAAAAAAAAGCTATTTTCAATTTTACTTTTAAATGTGCAAAAACTAAGAACTTACAGTAATTTTTTTCTTTTTGGCATAGGATCGATATTCTTGGGCTTCTAAAATTAGGCAACCACTAGGCCGAAGTTGGTAATACATTCTCTTAAACAACCTCTTGATACCTGTGTCACCCCAATTTAGATGAATCCATTTTGTTATGCTAAGGCACAAGACAGTATCAAAACACTCATACTGCTCTTCAAGCAATTCATCACAGGGAAGAACATAATTACCCTGGAATAAAAGAGAAATTTTGAAGCACATATTATTTAACTATCAATAAGACTAAATTTCATTTTAAAAAAAATCAAAAATTGATTATACACAAAACAGCTTTTTTTTAAACTAAATAAAATTTTGCTGTCACAAAATGCATGCTAAAATCTCATCTTAAGAGCTTCAAACAATCCTCAAAGAGACACAAGATTTTCAATTAGTGAACCATTCCTTTTACCCTTCAAAATGCATAATGACTAAATAATCACATTTAACTAATACTAGAAAGAATTCTATTGGTCAGGCAAAAAATCGTTAGAAGCTATACAGGAAAAACCGCAACTGCTGTGGGTTGCAGTTTTGCAACCCACAGAGGGTTAAACACCTTTCAGTAAAAAAATTCTGATTTATGACAAGATAATAAATTAATTCAGTTTTTTAGATGCCTTTTGGGTAAATGTATAGCATGTGCAAAGGATGGAAATTTCCCATTAAATCAGTCACTGTGGATTTAATGGATTATTAATTCTGGTAGATATGAAGATTAAATATCATTAAAGTTTGAATATAATGGAACTGTAAATGCCTATTCCAGATTTTGCACTTCAATTTGAGATATAAGTAATACACTTAGAATGATAATTTCAGGGCTCCTAACAGGTTTCAAGGTCTAAAAAGGTGACAAAAGTGACTAATTGAACCAATCATTGCTATAAGTATGTATAATAAAAGCAGGCATACGTATTTTTCAAGCATAGAAGTAATTTAAAAAATAACCAAATTAAGAACTTACCTATTTATGAAATAAAAA
Source organism: Metellina segmentata (assembly GCA_947359465.1). Lineage (NCBI taxonomy): Eukaryota > Metazoa > Arthropoda > Arachnida > Araneae > Tetragnathidae > Metellina > Metellina segmentata. The sequence continues at coordinate 97,122,829 of OX375879.1, forward strand.
CTATCATAATACATCTAAACCAGTGTTAGGCACTTAATTGAATTGATTGCCCCTTTTGAGCTGCCAACAATTAAAAAATCAATTAATTCCAGTTGAAAAAAATCAATTGCAATTTATTTAAAAAAATCAAGTGCGTTTTTAGCTTATTTTGTAAAGTTTTGTCATTTTTTCCAGAAACATGTCGGATTATGTGCATAAATCGGGCACACAGAAACGTTTGGAAAAAAGTCAAAGGGATGAAAAATTCTCTAGAGAAGTAACGAAAATTAAAAAGACTATAGGTAGCTACTTCTTACTTGTTGTTAACAACGTGTTGGATGTAAGTTTGCCTTCAACATCAGAGGGAGCAGTAATTTTATCAACCGAAAATTTGCATAGTGAAGGTTCTTTGGAACAGGAGGTAACATCTGAACTGGGAACTAATTTAGACCCTGATGTATATAGTGATTGGGATCCTAGCAATGGCCTTATCCTTAAAGCAGTAATGGCAGGTATATAATCATAAGAAAGGGCTTCACCCAAATTAGCCTCAATCCTATTCAACAGTTTGTAGACAACCAAAATAGAAAGTTTACCAAACATCACTTGTACAAAAAACTCTAAAAACAAGTTTGAAGTTAAGAGAGATTGGCTAGTTTGGAGTGAAAGTCAGAAAAACTCTTTTGTTGGCCATGCTTGTTATTTTAAAACGATTAAAAAAGCTAGCAACTTCCAGATTGGCTAAACTAAGTGAAGGATTTAATTACAAGAAAACAACATGGAAAGAGCTGTACCTTATTCTACCAGATCATAAAAACAACATGCATCATAAATGCAACTATTTAAGTTGGATATCCAGCAAACAGAGTCTAATGGAGGGTACTGTTGTGGATTACTCGTTTCAAAAACTACTCATAAAAGATACTTCTTATGGGAGTTATTGAAAGGGCTTCTGGATGTAGTTATATTTTTAGCATCCATAAATTTACCGTTTAGAGGAAGCAGTTGTAAGTTAGTTGATCCTGACAACAGAAACTTTTTTAGAATACTTTAATTTATCGAAAAAAAAACAGAAGATGCTATTATTAAAGAAATAATAGATGTTTTAGAAAAGCATCACATTGATTTACAAAACTGCAGCGGGTGGTGTTATCATAATGGATCCAACATGTATGGGCAAATAAATGGTGTCCAGGCCAAAATAAGTAAATCAATCCACAGGCAGTTTTTTCCCCATGTGTGGCTCCTAGTTTGAACTTAGTTGGTTTACATGCCACCAGGAGTAAGGAAATAGTAAGCACATTCTTCAACTTAATAACAGTCTTTGCGAGACAAGATGGAGTGCAAGAATTGAGGCAGTGAAACCGATATCTGAAAAACTACCTGACGTTTTAAAGGCCCTTAAAGATGTAAAAAAGTGATGTAGTTTATCGCAAGAGGGAACGGCAAAAGCAAATGGATTCCTCAATTATTTTTAAAATTTGAAACTTTTTAATTCAGTTAAATATTTGGAAGGACATACTAGAGCAAATTAATACAAGAAATGTAATCCTGCAATCAAGAGATATCTTCCTTGATATCAAAATGAATAACACTTAAGCGTTAACTGAAACAATAGATAAAGATTTAAGAAAACAATGTCCTGTATACTTAAATAGAGCAAAACAGTGGTCTACTATGGGTATAGATGTAGAATTTTCTTTAAAAAAAGGATGAAAAAGGAAGCTTTTCTTTGATGAAGCCATGGAAAGAGAAATGCCTGAAGTATTAGAAACCGAAGAAACAAAATTTAAAAGTTCAGTTTTTGATATAGTAATCAATAAAATAGTTTCTCAGTTAGAAACAAGGTATGACCAAATGAAAAACATATGCAATACATTCAAAGCCATATTAAAAATAAATTCCAATTCTAAATACAACAACAATGCACTTAACACATTAATTGAAAGCTATAAAGATGATCTAAGCCACAATCTCATCAATGAAATTCAGATGTACAAAACCGTTCGCGAAGCTACTTTTCCCCATTCAGCTAAGTTAGAAAAAAAAGGTCTCCCACTTTCCCTTCTAAATAATATCGATAGATTAAAACTGTAATCTATTTTCCCAGAACTTTGCATAGCTTTAAGATTTTTTATTTCTTTTCCCATCACTGTGGCTTCTACTGAAAGAGGATTCGGTAAACTATCCATAATCAAAAATCATTTACGATATACTTTGGGCCAAGAAAAATTGAATCATCTTGGAATGTTTTCAACTGAGCATGAATTGGCGTCCAAAATGAGATACATTCATTAATTCGCAGAATAGAAGATTTACTGCTCCCACCTTAGTAATGCAAAAGTTTTCGGATTTTTGACTAGTCTTCAGCGTCCAAGGCATGTTTTTTGTATGGGTTTCTTTCAATACCTTTCTACAGAGATATTTATTAGTTTTCTGATTATACTTCATTATCCTTATCAAAGTCCATCTAGATCGCAAAATGGACACACTTCGGGCTTTAGGCTTAACACATACATATTGAATTCCTTAATTACTTACCAGTTCATTATTAATTTACTGTGTGTTTGCTTGTACATTTTTGAAATTGGGTATTTGTAAATATATGGATACTTGGGTAAATGAAAACTTTCTACAAAAGGAAAAATTTAGGGGCCCCATGTGAAAATGTTGACAGGGGGCCCGGGAAATTTATGAGCGGCCATGCCAGGGGGAGAGACTGGTTCAGCCGTGTTTCAGTTTGCTGCTTCTTTCGGCCGTTTCCGTAACACGAAGGTAGAAACGATCTTCTGCCGCTCCATATGCAGAGGGTTAACGTTGAGTTAATATCAACTTGATCTCTCCATTCTCGTCTTATTCCAGAATCCGAAAATAAAGCGGGTCTGTTGAGACCGCTCTCAGATATGTGTATGGAGGATGTTCTCCCCTTTTAAGTGACCGCTGGCATCAATCACCATTTACGAGCTGTCAGCGTCTGACCTCTTAGAGGGTTCCTCCATTTGTTCGACCCTGTCGACCGGTGATATCTCTCTCGCACCAAATGATATGCCACACAATACTATAAAAAGGAAAGCGTCAGTCATGAATGCCACTCAAGGTTCTATCGCTCAAGTTAGGTAATTAGGTAAGAGGGGTTTGGATATGCAGATGTCCCTGCTTCCCTTCAACTTCGCCTTACCAATAGCCTTTTCTCGTAGGAAAATTTCCAGAACTTGCTGCTAATACACAGCAGGCAACATGAAGTATCCTTTTACAATTGTAATGGTAGGTAAGTTTTTGAATCCATTATTGTGACGGAACGTAGTGCACATTTCAAAATTTAATTCGTGCAAACCCTGTGTTTTTTTTTAGAGAAAATAGGAATTTTTTTAATTGCGCACCAAAAATTTTCCTTCTTTAAATAGAATTTAAGAACCTAAAACCCCTAAAAAGGTGAAAAAACGTCATAAAGTTGACAAAAAGTGACGTGTTATTAGCCTTGCGATTTGTTTCAATTTATGTTCCACACTTTCTTTCATGTTTGTAATGAAACAAACCTTGAAAAACCAAGTAATAAAGTAATTTGAATTCTGCTTTTTGGATTTCATATACAGGGGGGGGGGTACTCCTCACCTAACAACCTCTCAAACTTACGACAGCTCTTCGAAGTAGGGAATCCTCTTTATTCAGTGGCAGATTTAAAGAGTGGCTCTAGCCCAGGGCGACGAAATTTTTAAAAAAAATACCAAAGGCACAAATCACAATAAAAACAAATAAATAAAACTGTTAGCCAATTAAAAAATAAAAATAACATGTTTGAATGACATTGTCTTCTGTTATTGATAAACATATAAGGAGAAAGCGTGGAACGGGTTGTCTCTTTAAGGGGAGGTGAGGTATCGGAAGAATATCATTGCTGACTGCAGGGAGTGGAAATGGGTTGGGAAAGCAAGTTGCAGGTAGCCACCTAGGTGGCAGAAGTATAAATTCGCCCCTGCCTTTCTTTGGTAATTTTCACACACACCGTCACCTGATATGATGTAATTAATCATATGGAGGATTTTACATGTAGCCCAGTCCGGTCACTGACATTGGCGAACACTGTCAATGTTAGCCTCAACAAAATGGATGCCAGAACGTTCTCTTAAGTTTTTTTGATGATCAGCACAAATAGTTTACCTAGCAATAACCTGTCATTTCCTGTTAATGACATCATGTTGATGTGTGCAAAAGTCAGCACCTGAAACATATACCTGTGTGAGAAAAAATGGCTTAAGTCTTCCAACACACCAGCAAAATTGAAGCTTGTTCAAATTCCTGCTCCTGATACCATGCAATGTAATGTAATCAAATATAGAATTTCAAACAGCGCAGCCCAATCACTGACACATAGTCAGTGTTCTGTAAAAAGGGTGAATCGAACAATTTGAATTTTTCAGAAGCACTTTCAAATTCCACTTTTCCATAAAAAAATAGGAATAATGTAAATTTTATTTTACACTTGCTTACTACATGTATTACATAAAAGAAATTTGTTTTACATTATTCCAATTTTTTATGGAAAAGTGAAGTTTGAAAATGTTTTTCTGAAAAATGTCAAATTGTTGGATTCGCCCTTTTTACAGAACACCGACGACATGTAATGAGGATTGATCTTAACAAATCGGATACCACAATTTTTTTATAGCATCTTCTCCTGGTGATCAGTGCCTTGTTTACGTTACACATGTCATTTCCTAAAATGGTTAATCGGTATTGCCTCAAGATTTGGATAGTCATCAACAGTTTCTTATAGACCTTTTCTATATTCAGTAAATAAAACTGATGAAGTATCTTGCAAGGAAAGGAACTTGGTCATTAAGTGAGTAGTGCCTGCATGTTTAACAAACTCAAAATTTGTTTTTATTACTTGTAACCATACAAATTCGAAACCTCAAGAGATTCACTATATTTGCACATTTGAAGCAACTTAACGAACTATTGGCAATGATCCGGGATCGATCTTGAAAGGAAAGATCCAAGGACAATGCCTCATAATTTTAAACCAAGGACAGATGAGGTCAACACCCAAGCTGGCACCCCACACTCCGAGCTTCTGAACAATATTAAAGTGAGGACATTCGAGGCCACAACAGAGTTAATATGCCCCAGCCCCAAGTGCACACAATGGTCTTTGGCTGGACTGAGTTTCAAACTCTTAACCCTCTAGTTGCTCTTCCAACTGGGCTAACACAGCCCAAATAGGGGTTGGAGGTCAAATGTGTCATTATTCAAGGTAATACCAGATGCATTATTAACTAAAGGTGAAAATTAAGAAATTTTGTAAGTGGCCAGTGAATTTGTTTCACTCAGTGGCCACTTATGAGCTTTCACATACTTTGTAAAATACACTTGACAAAAACACACATATATATGTGTCTCTCCAGACTTTTCTTTCTTAATTTTTTTTAAAGTTTTCTTCTTTAAAAAATGAAAATTGGAGGCTGCATCATATTAACTAATGTTTTTAAGAAAGAGTGGCAACTGTGGCAAAATTTTTCAGTCTCCACTTTCAACATTCAGTAGATACATAGAGACTGTTAATTTTCACCTTTATTATGAACTGGTAGATGGTAGAATTGTTAAACAAATACAATGGCAAAGTATTCATATTGATTTCATAGTAGTATACCTGAATGAATTGCACATTAAAAGGAAAATTTCCAGCTGGATACCTGCCCTTTGGGTCCATTGCTTGAGCAATTGGCCCATAACTTAGAGCTAGTGAGATGGGGAAATCATCTTCACAGATTTTATTGGGATCCATGTAATGTCGAATATTGTTCATTGCCATTTTGACAAGTTCTCCATCTATGTCTATGCCAATTATTGAGCGAGGGTAAAAGTCTCTTGCAAGAGTAAGAGTAAAATGACCAGCATTACAGCCTACATCCAATACATCTTTATGGGAAAACCATTCTGCTTTCATACATTGGATACGAGAATCCATTTGTCCTTGGTTTCGATACCCATAATATTGGTGGTAGTTACCAAAGCGGAATTCACTGGCTTCACGTTTGTTTCGTTTGAAGTTTATAGTTTGATTCTTGTCATGATGAATACTATTTGTTCTAGTTTTATCTTGATGCGAAACATGTTTCGCTTTTTTCCAATTGTTGTGGTAGGAATTATCATCTCGATGTGAAAACTTTTGGGTACGTTTACCAAATGAAAAGCCTCGATCCCACTGGTTCGATTTTGATAAATATTTCACACATTTTGGTGATGGAGTTTCTTCTTTCAGCGCAGTGTCAGAAAAAGAATCAATTTGAAAATCTTCACCAACCTTTTCATACATATTTCTTCTTTATAATGCTAGCATAATATCTAACTTTGAGAAAAACAAAATCCCGAAGAATGAATGGTTTAACTTCAGTACAGGATGCTTGACAAAAAGAGAAAATATAGGATCTTTGATAAAATATTAGGCCATATCACAAAATCAAAATTTTGTCCACTCAATTTTGTTACTTCGTTATGTTACTGTGTGAAAGCTTTTCAATTTTCCAAAACAATCGCACATTTTTGTTTTCATTTCATGTTGAAATCAAAGTCGCGGGTAAAGGAGAAGTAGAAGTTGCTTAGATCATGGCAGTATCTTCAAAAAATAAAAATAAGCCAAATGTTAATTTCAACACAAAAAAAAAAAATATTTTCTTTCCTCAGACAATATTCTTTTTCAGACAAACAGATTTTTTTCACACATTTTTATCTTTGCGACTCTTTTTATCTTTTCGTTGCGTCATCGTTTCAAAGGTCAAGACAGAGAAAGAAAGAACGCTTATCAATCTGACAAGAAGAGCCATAGAAACAAAACTATCCGCTGAGCGATCAAAACCAGAAATTAACCCTTTGCCTTTTACCTATACAATTACATGTTTACCGCCGGGAATGATAAAGGTTAGATTGATTCATCTAAATAGGGGAAAATATCTGAAACTGATAGGCAGAAAAGTGAAAATAGCTGATTTATCAGTTGTCTATTGACAGCTCGTAGTTTTTGTAAATAAGTATAGTTTGGTTTTTAAATTTTTATAGTAACATGGGTTGTAAAGTTTCTCGATCGGATTTTGAATGGGTTTATACAGATGAACCTCATGCAACTCGGCGTAAAGAAATTTTAAGTAAGTTTGTGTATTTATTGTTATTTTTCTTCAAACATGAAAATGATTTTTTCCCCCTTTGTAACTTCTCTAATGATGATTTTCTGATGACACTTTATTTGTTTTTCAGAAAAATATCCGGAAATCAAAAAATTAATGGGCTATGATCCAAACTTCAAATTTGTCGTTTCTGGCATGGTATTAGTACAGTGTATATCCTTTTGGTTTTTAAAAGATGCATCCTTTCTTACGCTGTTTATTGCAGCTTATTGTTTTGGCGGTGTAATAAATCACTCCCTTGGCTTAGCTGTTCACGAAATATCCCACAATCTAGCATTCGGCCACTCAAGACCAATGTGGAATCGTCTCTTTGGAATGTTTGCTAATTTCCCAATTGGTGTCCCTATGTCCATTTCATTCAAAAAGTATCATTTGGAACATCACAGGTATCAGGTATGTTTCAAGCTGTTAAGTGATTCAATATTTTCTTGTTCCATGTGCTTGGATTTTAAACGATCATCATATTTCCTGCATTTAGATAATGATGACAAAGATAACATCTACTGAGAATTTTGGCATGTGACAACAATTTAAAAACATTTCTTGAAGTTTTTATGATCCTGTGTTTAAATGACAAGCCTCAAATTAAAGTTCAGATTTGTTTTAATTTTTCTTTGGTAAAGTCATGATTTAAAAAACAAAGCACAGTAAGCTGTTTCTCAAATTTATAAAAATGAACTGAAATAGCAAAATGAATGAAAATAATAGAGCCCTGGATCTTTCTATTAGAAGCAATATTTTTGTTAAAGCTAAAGTTTTTACAAAATTGCTCTTCCATTTGTAAAGATACACATTATAAAAGTATCTTTTCAAATGTTAGAGAAGAATTTTGTCTTTGATCTTTAAAGCAGAAAGTTTCATGTGGAAATAAAAGCCTACACTGAATGTTGAATTCTTATACAATTAAAAAGGTCGGAGAAAGTTGGATATATGCAAGCTTGGATAAGTTACTATTACTGAAAGAATACTAAATATTATTATTGCCCAAATTTAAAGTTAGCGATGCATTATGAAAAATTTTGTATTTGCTTTACATAATTTGATAATCAAAATGAACAAGTAGGACCATTAAATTTTTATTAGTATTGTTCACTCTTTAACACCTGAAATCTAAGTATTTCCCTTGAAAATTTTGCTTTTAAACAATTGAATATGTGTCCATGGTTATTGAATCATAAAATATTGCATATTTATTTACTAAATTTATTAAAATGGTTAACTTTTCATTACTATGTATTTGTTATAGTTAATATATTTTCAGTTTTGTGTTTTAATTATGTGTTACTGTTTTAGGGGGATGAAAGACTGGATACAGATCTTCCAACTAAATTTGAAGCAAAACTATTTTGTACGACTAGTACTAAATTGCTGTGGGTTATCTTGCAGCCTTTTTTCTACACTTTAAGAGCTTTCTTTGTGTACCCCAAACCACCTTCATTTTTAGAGATCATGAACACAATAGTTCAGTTGTTATTTGATGCAGTTGTGTGGTACTTTTGTGGTAAGAACTTTTCCTTTGTGTAATTATATATTTTGTGTCTAGTTTTATATTTTCAAATGATATTTCATATTGTCTTTGTGCAAATGAGAAATAAACTTTTAATTTATTTTACTTATACGTGGCAAACTAATTTAATAAAATTAACATTAGATGTTATTCACTGTAGAAAAAATTGAAGTTAAGTGATGAAGTATTCAATATCAGAATATATTAATATTTTTCAGTGGGAGTGGAGATAAAAGAAATGTTATATTGTGTGTTTTCAAATTATGTATTGGTGGAGTTACCAGAAAAAATTCACCAAGATTTAGAATTTCCTTCAAATGTTGACTGATGGAAAGTATCCTAAAACTTTCTTTTCAAACCCTTCTTTTGCAGGAAATTGCAATTTGGTTGTAGAAATGAATTTGAAGCTAATTGGAAAATGTTTTAAATTTATTGTTCTGCTGCTTCCACTTTTAAGTCTAGAGATAAGATCTACATATACCCCCATGCTTCTGCACATAGCAGTGCAGTGTACGTATTAATCTTATTAGTTGGGGAAATATTAAAAGTGAACTTGAAAGTGACTACACATATTGTCAAAGTAATTCACACTTCAAGCAAAATTGTTGGAAGAGCAAACTACAAAAGTTAAATGTTTACTTATTTTTCTTATTTCTAAAGTTAGCCTCAGAATTTACATTTTTAATCTTAAGATTTTTTTCATTTCGTTCACTAATTAAAATATGTATTGCATGATATTTTATTATTTTTTATGCATATAAAAGATAATTCTTCATTATTCTATCTCTTGGAGAATATTCTCCAAAAGATTGTTACCAAGAAATTTACATTTTTCTCAGAATATTCAAATGTTTAATGAACTTGGAGTGAAATTATTGTATTTCAATTGGAGATATATAAAAAGTTAATAATTTAAGTGTTTGATTTAGTTACAGAGTAGTTTATTAAAAAAAATATCTGGAAAGTTGGAGTTGTAGTTTTATTTTAGAATAAACTGCTTTTAATTTCAATGTAACTTTTCTAACAACTTGATGAACATTGTTACAAAACCTTGAATTGTTAAAAAAAAAAAGGCTTATATTCATAGATCCATAAAAAAGTATAATTCATGTGATTTGTAATAAACCTCGAAGAAAAACAATTATGTTCTTTTATTAAAAGTAGATTTTTTTCAAATTTTCAGGTTTCCGAATGATTGGTTATATGATTGGTGGAACAATTTTAGCGATGGGTTTGCATCCAGTGGCTGGACATTTCATCTCAGAACATTATATGTTCAAAAAGGGATTTGAAACGTACTCATACTATGGTCCTCTGAATTTCATCACTTTCAATGTTGGCTACCATATGGAGCACCATGATTTTCCAAGTGTGCCTGGATCTCGTCTACCTATTGTAAGTAGAAATTCGTAAATTGCGAATGTATTTATATATATTTTATAGGAAATCCTCTTACTAATCTTCAAACATCTTAGAAAAATGGTTAAATTTTCAGTTGAAAATACATGTACAAGGCTGCCGAAATTTTTTTAATTAAGGAATCTCGAATGACAATGCTGACTCTAAAGGGAAATGGGAGTGTTGAAAAGCAAGTGTGAGCAATAAGATGTTACAAACTTTTAAGCCAGCACTTATCTAATTGATTATAGACACTACTATGGTTTTGCGCTGTCACAAGAATTATGTGTAAAAAATTTATAACAATAGAATTTTTTAAACAGATAAACCCATGGCAAAAGAAAAAATTGTATGAAGAGTGTGCATTGAACCAAAACATTAGAGAAACTGCTTTATGCAATTGAAGCACAAGCATCATATCCTTATCTATAGTCACCTTTCCATGACCTTGAGAAGGCCTCATGTGATGTGAGGTCTTTGTTAATTCTGTAAACTAAATGCATGTTAGAAAAATTCTTAATTAATCAGGATGTGTTTCTCATTCATCATACTAGAAACAATGTATGAAAGGGCATTATAGAGCAACATTAGAGAACATGTAAAATAACTTCATATATTGTATTTAGAAATTGGAAGCTGTTAAAAGTTACAAAGGGTCTGACGATGTGTGAACACTTGGTGTAGAATTTTAAGTAGTGATTTCAGGTATTGCCATTGAACTTATTAAGTTGCTAGAAATTGATTAGAATTATGACTTGCACAATAGAATCCCTCAACTATACTCCATACTGTAGGACGTTGCTGTGCTAGCATTACAGAGATGCAGCTTGACCCTGTGATAAGAGCAGTTATCTATTATGATTATCAGTATTGTCTGTTCATCTATTATGATAAGAGGCAGTATTTGATATGATAAAAGAGGGCGAAATGTGCTGCGATGTTGAAGGGTCGATTACTTTATGGCTCAACCGCCGTGTTTGACTTAGCTGCCACAAACACAAGATGGAAGATGTTATTATTTGCATAAAAATGTGAACAGAGAAAAAAGGATTGAGGTATAATGTAGTGGGGGAGATGAGAGCAGAAAAAGTTCTTTTGGGTATCCAATGATGTTGAAGGGAACTATTGTCTGTATTTTTAAGCAAGAACCTTTTCAGTTAAAAGATGTAATTCAATAAGTAAAACTACGATGTTCAGAAAGACTAGTGTCCACCATTGTATTATATATCTATTATTGGTTGTAGTTCTTTTGAAATAAACATGATCCTTTTAGTAAGTTTTCAATTATTTTTTTTACTTGAACTACCTTTAGTCAGATGATTTTACCTTGTTTATTATACATGCATGCAAATTGCATTGCTACTTTATGAAATAGCATAACCAATGGAGTGAAATTAGCAAAAGAATAATTTTTGTGTCTCAAATTGTATGTATTTTATCCACACTGTATGGTATGATGTAATTTGTAATTTTTTTTTTGCTTTTGAGCAATATTGAACGATAAAAAGTCTAGATAATGTCAAAACGGAAAGAAAAAACTTGGCTTATCAACATGAGTAATTTTACCATTAGATAAAATCTATCGTATCAGGAAAAGATAAAGCTTACAAGTTGTATGGATACTCTCATACTATGTTCAATACAAATTATTAAAAGGCATTTTCTGTCAAGATAAAATGTTTTATGTGTATATTTCAAATACACTAGTCATTGTTTTCTGAACACAATTTCAACGCCTAGTCAATAAAAATTCCAAAGAATGTAGGGGAAGACTTGGTACGATGAAACAAGGGGTACAATGAAACATTACTTCTAAAATCAGTAAAATTTGTCACAGAAAGTTGCAATTTATACATGTGTTATGTAACAATATGTTCCAATTACTGATGTGATTTGGATACATTCGTACTTTTACAACATTAGCAATAGCAGATTATTGGTTTTTCACCATTGAAAGTAAGTTTCTTTACTAAAAGTAATTTTGTTTCTTTTTCCTCGTTGTTATATGTAATAATTATTTTTTCTATACATAGTTATCTTCATGTTGTTGTCTTCATACCTCCAAAACCAAAATTTAAAAAAAATTAATATTATAAAGTTGAAATTTTTTTATATTTAGTAACCTCAAGACGGGGTACAATGAAACACTTGCAGACAGGGTACAATGAAACATGTTTCATTGTGCCCCGGGTGAATGCATTTACTTGAAGTAATATATCAATGGTAAATATAATATCACTGATATAAAATAACATATTACTGGTTGTCACTAATATAAATAAAACACTTTTACTAATGAAATGGCAACGCCTAACATTAATAGGAAAAGGCAACAACAAATCAAAACAGTAATTTTGAAAACATGCAAAATTAAACTTTTTTTTTTCTTAAAAAAAAAAAAAAAATTTAATGGTTAGTTAGTTTTTTATATTCAAAAACATTTAAGAATAATTTATTTATTTCATAGGCCTAAACTACACTTACTACAATTCACAATCCTCCTAATGTTCTCAGTCAAAGGGTCCAAAAACAAATAGGTCAATTAACTTCTGGTGAAAGGGGTGTTCTTGTTACTATGTGTGGATTTATTAATGCTTCTGGAAATTCTATACCCCATTATTTAGTATTTCCTAGAATAAATTTCAAGATTTGCATGTTGAATTGAGCTCTACTTGGGACTGTGGGTGATGAAACAAAATCGGGAAGGATGAAAGGAGATTTTTTTTTTAATGTTCTAAGATATTTCCAGGCACATGCACGTTGTTCGAAAGAAAATCTAGCTGTACTAATAATGGACAATCAGGAATCACATATTACGATTTCCAGTCTAAATTTTACGAAAGATAACGAAATTGTTGCAATCCTGCCCCCACATACCAGTAGCAAATTGCAGCCTTTAGACAAAACTGTGTTCAAGTCACTTAAAAATTTCTTCAATCTAGCTGCAAATGACTGGATGCTGTGTAATCCAGGTCGTACAATCTCTATCAATAGATTATGTTAAATGAAATATATAAAATGAAACTGAAATGTAAGGAAATATATTCTGTTGTAGAAATCATAAATTTTAAATGAAGTCGAATGTGACTAAAATAAACTTTATAGGGTGAAAATTGCTTGCATCATTTGGAGTGTTTCATTGTACCCAAGTATGTGTTTCATTGTACCCCGGCATATGGGGTACAATGAAACACTGTGAGACATTTACTTTTTGTTATTTTCCAAGCATAAAGATATTGTTTAGAACCTAATAAAAATTTATTTAGATGGAGAAAATACAAGATTAAAAGTATGCATTAATTATATTTTTGTGCATGCAAAATTGTGGATAGGAAAAAATAATTAGAAAATTTTGTTTATTGTACCCCGTCTCTCTCTTCCCCTATTCCAAATTGAAATATGATAACTTATTAGTCAATGTCGATTATATTAAAATCAAACATTTCCAAACTAGTCTTCGTAGTTTTGTTTACATTGAAAATCGGTCTTATAAATCATAAAATCATTGATTGTTTTAAAAATATATTTTGACTTTAAAATAAATTCAATTTAAAAGCATTTTCTGAATCAATTTAATGCTTTGTTTTTTGCACTAGGTAAAAAGCATTGCCAAAGAATATTATGATCATCTACCTCAACACAATTCGTGGACCAAGGTTCTTTGGGACTTCATTACTGATCCAGCTATTGGTCCATATGCTCGAGTGAAGAGGCAGCACAAGCCCAGAGAATAACTCATTCTTAGAAAGATTGCATCAGCCAATGATCATTTGCTCAGCTTTTAAGGTTAATTTTTTCGCAATAAATTTCTAGCCAGACTTAATGTCATCATTCCTTAAACTTTTAAGCTATAGTTAAAAGTAGCCTTCCTTGTTTGTTTTTAGCCTTATACAAGTTCATACTAACCATAACTCCATGTTTTCACTTACTGTTTTAAGATGTTTAGCTTCATTCTCAAAAGATTACAAACGGTGTGTTAGTGTGTATAACCTCGTTGTGAACTACAGTTAGTAGTTTCTTGTAATATTTCTTGGCTAACCATATTTCCTTCAGAAAAAGAATGGGATATTGGGATGACTAAAACAGGACAGGGTTTTGTAAGATTCTGTATTCATGAAAAAGTAAGGTGAAGTTTTATTACATAAACATATTGAGCTTACAATTATTCTTCAGTGACAAAACCATACTAAAATTTAGGGAGACTAAAAGAAGACTGCATTTCACAGTGATTGTAGCATGAATATTTCTCCGGTGAAGCAATCTTACTCACCCAATTTCAGTCTTTCTCTTTCAATGTAATTTTGTCTTACAACTAACATAAAGATCAGTATTTTCAACGTTTCATCTAGATTTCTCCTTTGACCACATGCTATGAATAAGCCAACATATGAAAAAACTAGTATTGTCCTGTTCAAAATGGTGTCATCCTAAATATTTCATATATTGCTATTGTTATGTTAATGTGTATTGTACTGCATATTATGTGATACCTGTGTATAATAATTCTTGATGTATGCTTTAAAATTGTTATATAAAACTGAACTGCTCACTTGTAAAATCCCTTATGCACCACTGAAATAGTTATTTCAATGAAAAAATCTGCCTACATCATTTCTAATGATGTACTGATGAGTTGTGATTTGAAATAGTACTCTTGTATTTAGTTGGATAAAATTGATGATTCAAATAGAATGTTTTAATCACAAAAACATTAGAAGTTTTAAAATTTTCTTTTTGCTAACTTTTGCTTAATAGATTTTAAATTTGAAGCATACTGAAAAACTATGGAAGTTTACTTTATATGCAAAATCTAAATCATTCACAGATTGCTCAAGTTAAGTTCAAGCATTGGAATGTGTTTAGGTTAGATTATTTTTGGCGTGATGTTATTCCTTTGTTACGCAAACAGAGGCATATTGCTCTAGGCAAACATGAGAATCTCCCGGGTTTTCGCTTTTTATGTTTTTTCCTATTTTTAGTAATTTTCCTCGTTTTCCTAACGTGATTTTGGCCGTTTTTAAGAACATGACGTCATCTGTGTTTCTAGCCAATGAGAGTATATTTCAAGCTTTGAAGAAACGGATGCCTTGGTGACGTTTTTATATACTAGGGTGTAGGCCTAGGCGATGTATCGATTACATCGTGAAAAATCGGTGTGACGTCGACATCGCCACATCGGTTTCATGATTGTCACGATGACGGTGCATTGTGACATCGCGATTTTTCCCGATCTTACACGCTACATCTTAAGCTAGTGCAGATCTCGCGGTCATCGTGATATCGCGATTTTTCCCGATCTTACTGAATCATCCCTCAATTAGCGCAGATCTCGCGGTCATCGTGACATCGCGATTTTTCCCGTTCTTACTCAGCCATCCCTCAAATAGCGCAGATTTCGCGGTTTTCCGGTGTCACTATGTTGTCGCTCAGCGCCAACGATTTCGGTGCTTTCTTAGTGCATAGTTGTAGACAAACACATCGATTTCGATGTTTATTTATGCGCATTTGCGATTTTCCACCACGAAACTTAGCTTTTCGATGCCACGCTACTAATAAGAATCTTTTGTGATAGTAATTTTTGTGTAGAATTTTTTCGGGAATTAGGGTGACAGGTCACACATATAAAGATTGAAAATTAAAGTTTCAAACTGTGAGGGAGAGAATAATTCTACTCTACTTGCTGAATTTATCTGTTTGTTTTTTTTTGCATTTTTTAATCTTTTTTCCTTGAGAGTACTTAAGAACAAAATAATTTTTGGGAATTTTACGGTCTGTTTTCATTTCTTTTTAATTAATGAGGGGGAATTTCTCAAAACTATTTTTGTCCTAAAGATGACTTTCAATTCCAATTTTTTTTTTAACAAAATTGAAATTCCATATAAATTAAAAATTTTAAAGCAAAAATGATTTTACACATTTTAAGTTGGAATTCCAAAAACCCATTCTTGTTTCTTGATGTTACAATCAATCCGTTTGCATCCTTTTTTTTTTGCAAACTTCTGTGGCAATTTAGGTCTAAAAGGTCGTCATCATTACTTAAAGGAATCTAATGTCCCTTTATTTCTATTTATGCTAAAGTTTTTCTTCTAAACAAGCTAATTTTTGAATCTCTATTGAGCATATGTGGTGTGTGGAACACACATACATAGATATATTTTTGCAAAATCTTGTTTTAATGCGTGTTTCTTAAATGTACAACACAGATCTTTACTTGTAAATTTTTTCCTCCCACGATTTTTATACCTAAGAAAAAGAAAAGAACTTTGACCCCTGCTTACCAACCCCAGGGGAATTTGGTTTGCTTCGCAAACCAACACTCCTTTCGCAGAGTCAATTTCTTGCGATGGTGAAACCTTTGCCCCCTGCTAGCCTCCGTTCATTGATGTCACAGCAAGTTTCATTGAGGCTTTCATGCTCTTGAGCCTCGGTTTCATAAAAGCCGTTTGATGTTGGATCTCCGCGCGTCTGTGTGAGGAACAATTTTTGCACTATTGCAAAATTATACTTTTCATCCCATTGAATTTATTTATGAACCAATTTCAAAAATAATTGTACTGTCAGAAAATACATTCTAAGGTTTTCTGCGATGTTTTCAAATTTAAAAACTAATTGTAATAAGATATAGATATGACAGATTTTTAAAAAAAAGTCACAAAATGGCCAGATTTTTTCCAAATTAAAATTTTTTTTATCAGGAACCAAATTGAAATTTCTTGAAAAAACTGCATTTTGCAAAAGTTTACATTTAGAGGTACTCTAAAAAAAATCACATTTAAATGAATTTTAACAATGACATAGTCAAATACATTTATCTAAGAAAAATTATCTCACTCGTTCCAAAATGATTTTGAAGACTGAAAATTTTTGTCCACTCGTGTTAGAAATTTCACTTTTTTCGACTTGAACACATAGTGCACGCTAAACTAATAGCAGTATCATGAAAAATCTTTTCTTGTTCCCTGTACAATTTTAAACAAACCATGTTAGTTTCGTAATTTTCTTACCTGTACTTTCTCGGGAAACCGTCTAAGAATCGAGGAAAAAAACGAGTTTTCAATCCTGCAAGGACGATCATTTTTTTTAATATAGGGAGACATCTACCTTGAGATGTTGTTATTTCGGATGACCGATATTTAGCATGTGCTCGTAATTCACCGCTTTTCACGATTTATGGTCTAGCATTAACTATTTATAAATTCATAAATCAATAATTATAACTCCGAGCTGTTGATTTTTACTATTACGAAATCCTGTGCAGACAGACCTGACTTGCATGTATTTAATTTCACATTTTAGTTTTCTTCCTTTTTGAAATTTTGCATTCTCATGCCTGTCTAGGGAGTTTATTTTGTGCTCTTATTTTTCTTTGTTGCTGTTGTATAAGACTTAAATTTTGCCTTATTAAGTCTTAAAGTAAAATATGTTTATTATAGTTTAATTTTATTAACATACTAGGATAAATTCTATAGATTTAAAACATCGTAAAATTCTTTTTGTTTTGTTTGTTATGCAAAAATTGGGCTTTTACTTATGAAGTGAGCAATTCTGCCATGCTAGTCAAAATAGCAGTCTCCAAGTTAGTTAATTTGTGAGATGGTTTGTATGCTGTTCACAGAAGAATTTGCTGTTTCACAGCATTATAGTAACAGTATGACACTACTTAACTAGAAATAGAGTACTCTGTTTTCTAGTGTGATGCACACACATAAGGTATTTTTGTTTGTAGTATTTGAACTAACTTTAACCCTAGAGAACAAATTTTCATATATTGCCTTGAGCAGCAAGACTGAATTGTTTATTTCATTGCTTATATATTCACGACCATGGGGGCATTTTTTCCTTTGTTGATTCCATGCATTGTATTTATGAAGCTTATTCTGTAATGATTGCTCTTTATTCTTGAAATATGTTAGTGCTCTATGTAAAATTAATTTGACAGAAACTAATAATTCAGCTTAGTGTGTTCCAAACTTTTAGTTGATTATATCAGTTTAGCAATTCTGATAATACTCAAGAATATTTTTTATCCAGATAATTTTTCTAGTCTGTAAATAATATCAACTTTGATTACATTAGTCAAGTATGTTATGAATGTATAAATACAGAAAATTTTGGCTATTAGCTTTAATGGTGATTTTAACCATAATTGTTCTTGGTTGCATATTGGGAATTATGATTCAGTTGCATCTTTAGGCTTACATGTTGAGCAATGTTTTCTTAATAGCATAATGTCTACTAGGTTTATTGCTGTTATGAATATATAACTTTTATCTAACAATATTTTGATATTAACAATTGTGATTTAATAAGTCAGTTGAAATGTCTTAAATATTGTTTACATTTTAAAAATTGAGTTGCATGAGAGGATAAGAATATTTTTGCATTTTTAGGTGTAAAAGGGTTTATGATGATTGTGTAAAATTTATACAATTGGTGATATATGATAATCGAGCTTGTTTGATTTTCATGTACTGTAGCCCATTATAGTAGAGTATGTGTGTTCCATCAGTGTTTTGAGAATGATAGGTCTAAAAGTTTTTTAGCAGTATTTTGAATATGAAGATATTTCATTTGCTTGTGTTATCTCCATCATGTTTTCTATGCTTGTCTGCTTTGAGTTTTTTTGATTAATCTAATATTTTCATGTCTCATTTTGGGAGTTGGAAAGCATGTTTATTATTGTCTCCCAATACAGGGTATTTCTCAAGTATCCATTGCATTAAAAAGTCAAAAAGAATTTTTTTTGTAGGTTTTATTAATTAATCATACCGACCACTAAAGGAATATAAAAAGACTAAGTGCATCTGCAAAGTTTAATAATAAGGATAATTGAATGATTTTAGTTGTCGAACAACTTCCTTTAATTTTGCAGTGGGTGAGAGATTCTTGAAAGGTTAATATTTGGTTGGACATCACAAAATGCAAGGTGTGTGACTTTATTCCTTTGCTGAAAAGACACATAATTACGCCATAAACCTGGATATGTTGCATATTTGTTTCGTATCTCAACTTGATGGAATTGTCGACACTGATCCCAACAAGACGATGGATCGCCATCCCATTTTACAAATAACCATGCTACCTGTATGCAACTTTTTCAGGATGGTGGATAGGAAGTCGGTCGTGTTTTAGGCTCCTCGGTTACCTGATCTTACACCTCTAGATCTCTTTTAAAGGTGGTAGTGAACAGAATTAAGGATAAAATCATTAATAAACTTGAAAAGCTAATTGTGGCTGCAGTGGCTACCATTTCACATACCTTGAAAAAGGTTTTATGTGCAACACTGAATGTCAGTATTTGGCATGTGGAATCGTGGTAATATTTGTTGCACAATATTAAAATGCTTTTTCTCGTTAATGGAGTTTTCTTGAGAACCACCCTGTTTGAAACATGCATATTAATGTGTTAGTATATTGTATAACATTGTTCCTAACTTTTTTCTTACATTTTCTTAAACTTTTACTTTGTTATGTAACTAATGGAGCTTAAGTCTACAGAATACTGTATGTATGCATTATTTTGTTTTAGTTATGAGATCTTGTGCCATGAATTGTGGTTCCTCTCCTCCTGTGGAAGGGGATATCTTTCTCACAGAAATGTTTTTTATTACAGGTTTAAGGCTTATTTACTGCATTAATTGACAATTTTTACTATTGTCAAGGTTGCATTTTTTCCTCAATTCAAATAACATGAACACATGAGCTCTGGATTTTATAAAGAAAAAGAGCTGCAGTTGAATTCATGTTAATTAGTTGCGTCTCTAAAATAGACCAAAATAATATAGGTTTGAATCTCCATTTTCTTCAGTTGGATGAAGTTTTGCTCATCAATATTTGTAGAGAACTAGAAAATGTCATACATGCCTTAAAATCGGTAATCAAGTTTTATAATTGATTCATAAAGAAAAATTAAAATAAGGCTACATTAACATTTGAATAATTATAATTTTTAATACTGTTTAAGAAGTTGATGGTCATCTAAATCAGGCCTGGCCAATCCAAATCGTTTTGTGGGTTACATTAGGTTATAATTTCGCCATGGGCTGCATATAAAAGCTGTTACTCTTTTTAAATAATGGTATCAGTAGGATATTTGCTTTCCTTTGTGGCCATTAATTTTTACACCTTGAATTTACTATTTACACCAAAATATTTTTCTTCATAGATGACCAAAATAAATCTTTTACAGTAACTTTTAAAACGTTGCTGCTGTTTAATAGTCATGATTTAAAATATTATCGTACAATTACTATAATCTTATTACAAGAATAAATTCAAAGCCAGTTTTAATTTGTTTTAGATTTTTACATCTTAAGATCTATTGTGCTGGGTGATTTGGTACACTAATTATACATTTGTGATTTGGCAGCCAGCAAGAACTAGCAGACCAGCAAATTAGACCAGGCTGGATGTGGTCCCCACACCTCTAGGTTGACAGTCCTATTCTAAACCATTCTATTTAAAATTGCAGATGAAATTTTTGTCTTCGTAACACAAACAACACTACTAAATTCGGGGACTTGTTCTGATTCCCAATTTCATCATCATGTAAAATTGGGTTTGATTGCATTTTATACTTTTCAATGTTTTAAGTTTATGAAAATGTCAAAATTTTAGTATAATTCAAAATCGTATATACCCATACTTAATCACATATTGCTTTCTCAGTTTTATTTAAAAGTTATCTTTGACAAGTTACAGATTTGTGTACACTCAAATAGTTTTAATGTGTCCATTTTGTGCTGCTGTTATCATCTTGAAAGTAACATTTTAAATAAATGGATATTTTTATGTGACAAAATTTTGCTTTTTGGCTGCTTCTTGACTTGAATCAGTATTTCATTTGAATTCGAAAAATACTAATGATGAAGAAAAAATTTAGTTAAGTGGATTGCAAAACGTTCTGATAACAATATAAAATGTTCAGTTTATAATATCTTAACATTATAAACTTAACCTAAAAGTTTGATTACATTAAAAAAAAATGTTGAATGAATAGAATTTAAAATTGTATTTAACCAAAGCAAGATTTTAACTGAAAATATTTTTTTTCATAGCTGGATAATGTATTGTTTTTCCAGAATCAGCAGGAAAAATTAAACCAAATTTTTTTGGGCAGGAAGCAACTAGTTCAATAATATTCTATTAAAAAAAAACTACTTAAAAATAAAATTAATTCCAATTCTAAAGAAAATTATGTTAAAATTTATTATCAAATAGAAAGTAATACAAACTATACATAGAAATTGTATTTTACACAACAACCAGTTTTTACAGACACAAAATCAGAGGCAGTCCAGGACTTAATTGTATTTCACATGGATTGGTACTGGGTAGGTTAAGGCACTTAAGAAAAGAGCAAAAACTAGAAACACAAGAAGAAAGAATAAGCTAAGAATTGGATTATAACCATAACAATAGGTACATATTAAATAAGTCAGGAAGTATGCAATCACTTGCTTATTAGACAGTGTTCGCAGATTCACCCTTGGTGGCAGATGAACAGGGTTCCATGATACAGACTGCATGTCTTTTGATTTCTTAACATCGAAATATGTTGTAGGCGCAGAAAGCAGGCGGCGGCACATCCTCCCGATTATTGTATCTCGATTGTAAAATTGCTGTATCTGAATATCATACTGAAAAGACAAAACGAAAATGTGATTTTAGATTCTTAAATTCTAGTTTTTCAAGGCAAATTTTATTCAGAAAGAAAATATTTATTTGGAAAGAACTTGAGCACAAACTAGTGTACTCAATTATTCACTATTTTAGAAAAAGTAAATGGATCCTTTAATGCTTCAGTTTCTTCAATTCTGTGTTGCGTCCTCTTAAAATCAATAAACAGGGTGGTAACAGAACCTGGAAAACCAGGAATTCTCGGAGAACTTTTTATTTCTGGAAATCTCGGGGGGAAAACTTCTAAATTTAACAAAAAATCAGGGAAATTTTGACAACTTAAACGGCTACCATTATCGTTTGTCCTATCTAGAGATGCAAGATTACGAGTGCTTTTGTGAATTGAATAAATTGTATTTGCTGAAATTGTAATTAAAATAAAGAACCATAGCGTCGTAATTTTTAAAAACCGCCGCCACCGTGGTTTTTTTGCGGCTGCAGCGTTTTGTTACCATGAGGCTAGCGATACAACTTGTGAGATACAATTTGAAATTTGTGTAACAAATTATGTTTTTTGTGTATTAAATTAATTATTTTTGTTTGCAATTACATTTTTGTAGAATGTTTTATGGATATTTGCATTTGGTTTTGATGAATAGTATGACAATTAGTGTCCAGATGTAAAAAGTTCACAATCAAAATATTTAAAATTTTTTCTCCAGTTTTTTCAATTGCAATAGAGTTTCTTAAGGGTTCTCTTTGATTAATTCTCTTATATTCCATTAAGGGTTCCAAACGATAACAATTAAAATATCTAAAGAAAAAACACAAAATATTTGTGGAGAGTGATCCTTTTACAACCCTCTGACCCTAAATATTTAATAATAGTGTTGTGTGGATACTGTATATCGATACCAATCACGGATCACAACATTTCTTAAGGGAATTGTTAAAGGGAAATTTTTGTGAGACTATCAGGGAACTTTGTTTTTCAAAGATTTTGTTGCCGCCCTGATAAATCTTGTTTCGAGAATTGTGAAACATTACTGCTTGGCCATGAATTTGGAGCTGGTCATTGAAATTTTGAGAGGGGAACATGCCTTACACCAAAAACGTTATTGACTGACCTAAACAGCACTCTTTATTAAATAAACACAGCATTTATAGACAAATTTTTTGATAAAATATGTTTCTTCTGGGCTCCTTAAACACACATACAATTTGGCCAGATGTTATTGAAACACTGATGCCGGAGGCCAATGTACCAGACTCGTGTAACTAAATTAGAATACAAATGAATTGACTATGTGAAATGAGAATAATAGCTTATGTTTAGGGCAACTTTTTGCAACAAATGCAACTTTTTTTCACACGTTCTACGCTGCATGTAAAGTACTAAAACCAAAATTCCTCCTACATGGGGTGTATTGTAAGTGAGTTATAACCGCAACATAAATGCAACTTTTTGTTTATGCAACTAACTACCTGCCACTTTTTAAAATTTAGCTTTAAATTAGTTAATTTGAAATTACTATTTCACTTTTTGCGCTCTGAACCAACCCTTCGATCACGTGTGTCTGATCTTGCAAACACCGAAGTACTGCAGATCAAACAAGTTATAGAAAGAAGGTGTTCGTCCCAACAGACAAAAGTGAAATAAATGGCAAGAAGTACTTTTAACACATTAATTGGCACTCTTGATAATCCAGAGGAAACTTGCGTAATCCACTGCCGAGTTTGCGAGGCGAGTGTCGATCATCAATATGTTGTTCGCCTTGAAGATGACATTTTAAAATTTGAATGTTGAGCGAAAGGATTTTGCGCTTCTGCTATCCCATACAGCACATTATACGACTGCGGTTGGCACAGTTTTTCAATGTTAAAGAAATTACTGGCCAAGGATCGGCCATTCAACGTTCTTCTGTATTTCAGTATGCATTATAATATTGTTGTACACAACTAAAATTGTCAATATATTTTGAATTTTTTCATTTTTTACGAATAATTTATTTAAGAATTTAGTGTGTCAAAAATAAGTGCAACTTTAGGGAATGATAAATGCAACTTTTCCCATTTTTACTGCAACAAAAAAGTTGCCCTACTTATGATTTAACTCCACCAAAGCTAAAAAATACATAGAAATCAAAAATTGACAGTTAAATATCAATTTAAAATTCGAGTTTTAGACCTAAATTTAATATGCAAACACTATTGATCTCACCTTTTCGTTCAATTGTTGAGATGCCTCGTTCAACTTCTGAACCAAGTAACCAACTTCAAAGGTGCGCACAGGCTGTAAATCTGGGTTGCCTTGATAAGTTACTTGTGGCTTTTTCTTCTTATGTAACATTTGAATCCTCTCAAGCATAGTTAATTCATGAAACTTAGAGTCGTTGCCAGGCTCAATGCGACTGTTAGTAAAAGACAGACCAGCTGAAGAATTGACACTTGATGCATTCAGAGGAGGAGAAACCTGTAAATCATTTAAATGAATTTTAAACAATGACATAGTCAACTGCATGTATCTAAGAAAAATTATCTCACTCGTTCCAAAATGAACATGCATTTTCTGATTTCCATGCATAGATACATTAATGGTACTAGTGTCCATTTTTAATTTAACTCTGTAATAGGCTGATCAATTTTCAGCCATAAATTTAAGGAAGTTGAATTAACTAATTTCATGCATTTTAAGTGGCATTCCAACAAATGTTCATAGAATGGAAAAAATTCTATAGAACAATTTTCTTTCTATATAATATACAGGTCACAATATAGGATAAGAATTTACAAATTTGCATCTTGTTTAGTCCTAACCTTATAAGGATTTTTCTGCTGATGCTTCTGAACTATCTCTTGTGGAAATTTAATCTACAATTAGTATAATATATACCTAACATTAGTTCTGACTTAATTAGTTAAAACTGCGTTGATTTCTCTGATTAGTTCATTTATTGCTCATCAGTGAAAACAACTTTCAGACTGGTCAACATGAGCATGGAATACTTAAACCAAAGTATAAAATATTAAAGTTTGGATCATCAATCTGTTCCACTGAAAATATTCAACTAACTTTGTTCTATACTCCCTAGTCCCAATCCAGAAGCTGATAGTCTGATATTGATTAATTAGTATATGCTAAACATTCTATTGATATTATAGGTAGCTTGCGAATATTTATAGATAAAAACCTCTAAATCTAAACTGTTGATAATAATGGCAGTTCATATCGGGAATATAATTAAAATTTCACAATCTTGATCGTGAATGAAATATACGGGAGAAATAGAATTTCAATGTAGGAGCCAGAGGATAAAAAAATAGCTTACATGGGAGTTGGTCCCTCTTCCATTAAAAGGTAGGCTTTTTACACTGACAAGCCAGAAGTCATGGGATAACAGTATACACATTTACAAGTCTTGTGCACTTTACGTTAAAAGGGTTTGAAGAGTCGGATGGTTATCAGTGCTGTCTGTTAAACTCTTGAATGTCACATTTCACAAGGGACATTGCAGTGGCCGGCCACATCTGCTGAATGATCGAGATTAGCAACGCCTGAGCAGAAGCATCCGTACTAACAGATGAATGACACTGCATGAGCTCAATGCTACATACAACGAGGGACGCACTACAGGCGTGGCTGTGCAGCAAAATTTGGCATTGATGGGACATGGCAGCAGGAAGACCAACTTGAGTGCCTTCACTCACAGTATATCATTTACAGAACCTGGGCTCACGAACATATACATTAGACAATAGATGACTGGAAGAAGGTAGCATGGTCTGATGTGTCACATTTTTAGTTGGTACGAGCTGTTGGTCGAGTTCAGGTGTGGCGCATGAGGTTATGGATCCAACTTGTCAACAAGGCATTGTGCAAGCTGGTGGTGATTCCATGATGAGCCATGAATTAATTGGCATGAATCCTCAGGTCAAATTGACCTGGCCCTTGACAGGAAATTGCTATGTTCAGCTGCTTGATAACCATTTGCAGCCATTTATCCAATAACGATGGAATGTCCCATGATAATGCTCCATGTCACAAGGGCCATTTTATACACTATTTGTTTGGGGAGCATTGTGGACCTTTCCAACACTTGATTTGGCCACCTAGATTGTCAAACATGAACCCTGTGTAGCATACCTATGATCAAAAGAACCATTTGTGCACAAGATCAACCACAATCATGAGCTATCAAGACAGCATGGCTGAACATCTCTCCTGGTGACATCGACCAACTGGTTGAGTCCATGCTATGTCGAGTTGTTGCACCCTCCCAAGCTAAAGGAGGCCCACATGATATATTAGAGGGGTATCTCACGACTTTTGGCACTTCAGTGTATATCCATTCTGTAGTTTCCTCTGCGTGACTTCAAACTAGTTTTGACCTTGACCAATAAAATGCTTCAAAGGATTTCTAACAATAGATGTGGCTATTTAGTTATTAAATGCAATGTAGGGTAAAAACAATACTATGCCACTGGAAAATCTCATGTCTCAGAGGGATTGAAGTAGTTTGGGGATTTTGAAAAATTAATATAGCATTTTGAGGTATTTGATAGTTGGTTGATACTCAACATATTTTTTTTACATGCTGAATACCAACTGTAACTGCATGGTAATCTAAACATGTATGTTATATGTTCTGTCTTATTGTGAGATGGTAAAAGAGTATGAGTCTTCAGTTTATTTTTTTCCATAAAATACTTCACAGAATTAAGAAATCGACTATTCAAATACCAACAAGAGATTAAGGAGTCTTAAGTTTATCCACACAATTACAAAACCATGAAATATTTTCTACTGTCAATGTTAATTACAAACAATTCAGTCTAGCTAATTATTTGTTTAAAATTGTGACTATTGAGGGTAGCAAGGTATATATAATTTCCCCCCAAAATTGTTCTTATGAAATTGAGCATAAAGACTCAAATTTTATCTGTATTAAACAGTCTAGATATTATTCACTAGCTTGATATCATTCATAAGAATTTATAAAATATTTAATGGAATAATACTTAACAAATGAGACTATTTCAATTCAGAGCAACACAGATTAATTAAGAATGAAATAAAGCTGAAACCATGCAATTTTGAAGAGACAAACAAAAAATTGTAGGTCGTTATTAGAAGACATTAAGAGTTACCTCTCGGAAGAAGCTGCACAATTGTGTAGATGATGTTTCTAAATAAGAGGAGACTTTGCGAACATCAGATGGACTGTTGTCATCAGAATTGATACCATCGTCTGATGTTTCAAAGAAACTGCATACTTTGGCAAGGATACTTTTGCTTGTGTTACTTTGAGTAGTGTTTTGAAAGGTTGTTTTTTCAAGAGCAACAGTAATTGCAGATAAGAGATGAGTTACCTATTTGAACAATGTGTTAAAAAATACTGTTCAGATTTCATGATACAGAAATGACTACTTAAGCAACAATAATAATAATAATAATAATATATATGCAGTAATCCCAGAACATAGCGATCATTCCTTAGTAATATTATTGAGAAGTGAGAACACTGAGAGATTCACTGAAGAGCATTTATTAGTAGGTTTACGGGATCTTATACATTGGCAGTTGAGGTATGTAGATGTCAAGTGTAAGCCGCGTCTACTGTGTGACTTCTCTCCGAATAACTGGAGAGGCTTAGGTGAAAGAGAGACTAGAGGTCACAGAAGTAAAGGTACGACTTTATGACGCAATGTCGTCCTTGGAAGGGGGGGGGGTAACATATGGTGGTTTCTTTTAGGGATGCTTAGCTTGTGGTATGGTTACTCGAGGAGGTAACACGTGTTGTTATTTCACACACACACATATATATATATACATATGTATGGTGCCCAGCCTTAGCCTGCCACTAGAGGGCACCTCCGCATTGATGCACAACGCCAAGAGGCAGAAGCGACTCGGACGTAAGAAGACAACACTAGTGAAAAGACCTTCGAGGCTGGGAGAAAGCCGCATGTGTTGAACGTAACCACGACGACGGGCAGCTAGGGACAACGAGCGCTGACGGTAGACACTTGATTATGCCACGAATTTAGTTAATAGAACTGCAATCTTCTTGAATAATTGAACTTACTTTCATTGTTTTGGCCATCCCATCACCTTGTAAATACCATCATGATCATCAACTAATTAAATGTCATTATTCTTTAACCCTCTAGCGGCCACACGGGTCTCAAGACGATGTCTTCAAAAACCCAGAACGGCCGCGAAACCATTAGGAAAATCGAATAATTTCTTCCCCCTTTACACATCATCTATGGTCATCTAGGTACTTTCTTAATGCACGGGACGTCCCGTGCATTGTAAGGGGGTGTATATGAAGTGCTTGTTTCAACTTGTAAGTCGCATTGGGTATTGGACATTAGTTACTTATATGTATCTATCACGCATTTTATTAGTTGTGAAGAAAATATAGCAAAAAATAATTGACTACAATTTATATCTTATCACTTGTTAATTCTTTATACTTAAATATGGTTTTCCTAAATAATATATTCCTCAATCTTTGATTAGACTAACACATTTTTAAAGAACAAAAATTAATTAATATATTTTCTAATACTTGACTGCTACTTCATCATAACGTATATCTTAAAATTCTCTTGTATCTCCGACTGTCTAATACATAAGCAAGCATGCGATTAAAAAGCGTTTTCAAGTCTGTTAAGTCCTATGTATATTAAAAATGTTTTGCGGTAGAACATTTAGCGTTATAGTTATAATTTTGCTATTCGTATAAAAATCAAATTAATTTTATTAAAAATTCTCCTATCCAGTGTAGTCATATTAATTATTATATATTTGTGTGTAAAATTTTATTTGAAAGTACTCATCTCTACGATTATAAAAGTAAGCGTTTGTCTGCGTGCGTGGACTGTCCTGATGAATCTATGGCAGTTATTAGAATGAAATTTGGCACACAGGGAAGCCCGAATGTTTTGCGATTTTTGTACGAAGCCCGAATTTTAAAATTTAATCTAGAACATTTTCAAATTAATTTAATAGAATTGAATTATTGTTGTTTAGAATTGAATTATTGTTTTGAATTATTGTTTTTTTTTTTTTTTAATAAATATTTTTTCAATTAAATCTTAACATTTTTGCAAGAGATATGCGTCACCACGAAAAGAACTCACGGGCAACCTCGTGATGAACAAACCCCACTAAAAGAACTGTCATGTGCTTGCCATGCAGTGGCCGTAGTGTTGGTTTGCGAAGCAAACCAAATTGGAATTCGTAGTAAGAACTTTTCATAAGGGGCGAAAAATGATTATTTTATGTTTCACATAAATATACTCATTTTATAAGATATTCTCAGTTCATAAAGAGGAATTATTAATTTGACCGAGAAACCTATGCTAAAAGAATAGCATTGACATAATTATGTTCCTAAAATGCTTCATTTTTTAAGTAAAATTATTAACATGCTATACAAGAAAATTACATTTCCAAATTGTAGGTTTGAAAATAACTCTGTGATATTAATTACCGTGAAAATATGTGATTTCTCGCGTTCGTCAGGAAGAGTTTCAAATAGTTTAATGGTGAAGACCCAGGCGGCAAGTCATGAACAGGACTAGCATGCGAATTAAAGTTTGGAATGGATATATCATCGTTCCGTATATTGTTCGATTCCCATTCGAAAAATATCATCGTTTCTTTCAATTTCCGGGACTTCATCTACGTCACTGTTACTATCGGAGACACTATCCTCTTGGATTGAATTCTCCAAATCATATTTTGTTAGATCGTCTTCGTCGCTTGAATTTAAATCCCACTCATCCGTATCATTTAAAAGAATTCTTTCTATTTCTTCTTTCGACAATGTTTTCCTATAACGAGCCTGTTCGATTGTGAAGAAACCAAATTCTCTATTCAATAGCCACACAAAACTGTCCGGTCCGAAACCAAGCTTGGAAGAAGTATGTGAAAGGGCGCAGTTAAAAGCCGATCCCTAACTTGTTGTTTGTCATTAAGGGAAACTACCCTACTGCTTCAGGCGAAAGGAGGGAGCATTGTAGTGAGAGAATGACGGATTGCCCTTCTCTGGGTTAGGGGGATAGCCAGTAGCTTTAATGACTTAAGCCGGTTCGGGCGGGTGCTGGGCTTTTGCATGTGAAGCCGTTTCGGCCGTCTTGGGCGTTAGAGGGTTAAAAGATATATATTTTAACAATTGCTCCCACACCCGTCCACTACACACATATATATATACACAGGGTTATTCAAAATGAATCATCCGATTTCAAAATGCTATATTTTCATTTTCAAACAACACAGAATGATAAGTAATACATGAATACAAAGAAAAAAATATGGAAGTATTTTACAAGTGTTCGATATAATTTCCTTTAGTTACACGTATGTATAATGTCAAGACGGTTTGTAAATTCCTGCCAAACACTATGTAAAATGTCAGAGGTAATGGATTGTACAGCAGCAGAAATTCGTTGTTTGAGTTCACATAAATTTGTGGATAATGGTGGAATATGCACTTTATCTTTTACAAACCCCAAAGGAAGAAATCGCATGGGTCATATCAGGTGACCTAGGTGGCCAGCTATGTAACATCAAGTCATCTGGTCCACTGCGACCAATTTAACAGTGAGGTAGCTCCGTGTTAAGGAAACGATGGACCTCTGTAGCCCAGTGGGGTGGTGCCCCATCTTGTTGGAACATGAAATTGGATAGATCCTCCTTTATCTGGGGGAAAAGCCTTTAGACAATTTGGCACCCATTCATTGATAATATTTGAATAGTCACCCCTTCCATTTAAAGGGGTGAAAACTGCTCCCTCAAGGAAATTATTGGGAGGACCAAGGCCTTTAGGAGTTGCCCCCCCCCTGCTTATAAATTATTCTAACCAAGTTGTATTAATAGAACAAAATGTGAATGCAGTAAAAATATTACGTACCATCATGAAGACAGGTTCACTGAAAAGAGGTAAATAGCTAGAACCTGCTATTTCAAGTTGCGAATTTTTATGGAAGGGAAATTTCTCAGGTGAACGCTGACCATAAGACATTCCTAGAGTAGATGGCTTGGACAAAGATTTTCTCTCAGCTACAAATAAAGTGTTAAAATTTAAAGGAAATATGATGAAAAAAAGATTTGCATGCTTATTAATAAGTGATTTGGGAAATCGGGAAGTATATTTAAACTTATATACTGATGCTCATAACACTTTTTTTCTAAGTTGATTTTAACACTTTTTCAAAACATATCAAATAAAAAATATGTTCGGAATAGATGTTAAACAAACACCTTTAATATCTTGTTCTAGAGAATTATCAGACCTGCGCATAGTGTTTGTGCTTATTTTTCTTAATTCATTTGGTTCCTCATTTCAATGAATATAGCATATCCAAAATGTATAACAGCATTTTGTTTGGAATAGATGTTAGTTAACAGCATTTTGTTAACTGGTGTTCGTTCTTACTTCCAATAAAATGTATGGCAAATCGGGGAGAACTGTGGCATGGAATAGGAAGAATTGTGGTAACATCTCAGTCCTGTTACCACAAGTAGATTTCAAATGTTTACTTAAATTTCATCCCATTCCCTAGTTCATGACAATTCAGCATTTTTTAATGCTAAACCTATTGGCAGTTATATTTTCTTTTCTGTTCTCATTTCTATCTTCCAGATTTATCATTAACGTTTTCTGAGTACATATATAAACATATCTAATGAGAGTTTTTCACAAATTAATCCTTTATTAGTAACTATTCATTAACTTAAATTTAATTAATGTTTTACTTGTGTAATAAATAAATGTAATCAATAAAACAATGGTACATTAATTCATAGGCGTAACCAGGGGTAGTTGGGGCTTCAACCTTCCAATTAGTTTGTCAAACAAGATAGTCAAATTTGTTAATAACCAGCAATCAGAGCTTTAAGCTTTATGGCTATTTAAACTAGATCATATTCAATAAAAAGTATTTTTATGCTCATAATATAAATAATTCCACAGCATATAAGGAAAATTTTTATTAACTTGATTTTTAGGTTTAACTTAGAATGTTTTTTGAAGAACCAACTACGAAAATGTTTATATGTATTTACCACTGCAAAAACGGATGAATTTTGTTTAAATGTAATAGTTCATGAAGTTCTAGTGACTATTTTTATATGTTTTTTTAATTTAATGATAATCTAAATAACTAAAAGTATGTGCATTCTTACCAATGATTTTTTTTTTTCAATAATGTTAATATATTATGTTGTTACTGATTTACTGTATTTTGTTCTACAAATTTCAAAAACAGTTGGTTCAGATTAACCACACTATCAGATTAATGAGAGTGGGGTTGAATTAACATTGTTTTAAGAGTAATTAAGACTGTCCTTAAGTAATTTGTTGTTAAACCAAACAATGTGTTTCTCGTGTATAAAATAAAACAACATTGTTTAAAATGACTTTATTTGAAATGAAAGTGACTAACATTTGCTAGATGCAAAATATTTAATAATTTTATCAATGTACTGTGAAAAAATTTATTATGTAATTCTTATCATAAAAATACAAAGATTTCCCTGAGAGGTCTCCAGATACTTCACCTTTTTATTGGTGTACAGTCCATACTTCTTTGGACTGACCCCCCTCATTCCTCAACCCTAGTCATGCCTATGCCTCTGAGTACTACAAGGGTCCATACAAAAGAATTATCTGTACTTACACTCATCAATGAATAGGGAGATCTTTGGTGATTCATTTCCTTTTCGACATACATTTATTTATTTCTCATTAAGTTATACTAGTTTCACTTAATAAACACGATTTCTTAACAGCCTACATATTATTAGAAGTCCAAATTCCTTAAGGGGTTCTTAAAAGTGGCTTGATTGATTACAGTGCAATCAGACAAAACATTTAGTTCTGCAATCATTCAACTTTATAAAATGTGTTAGAAAAGCATTATGGTATTCCTCTCCTTGTGTCAGCTCAAGAATTCTTGATTCATGTTGTTATAAACAGGAGTCTGCAACACATCTTCTGTACTTTTGCGTTAGCAAATGTTTGAGTATTAAAAATAACACTGTGAAAGTATTATTGCAGTTTAAAGGCAAAACATATTTAATGCAATTATGTTAGAATTTAAATAATACTTTTGGGAGATGATTTTTTTTTACTAAAATAATTCAATAGAAACGTAATTGTGAAAAGTATATAAGTTATTTTTCTTGTTGATGTTGCAACAGTGATATCTCTATTTAAGTTTCTACCAACACTGATGAATAATTTCATGCCTTAATAACATCATTAATATTATAGTTGCATGTAGTTATTCAAAAGTATTTAGTTAATACACTTGTCAAAAATTACGAGCACTCATAGACGGCAGAGTCAGAATCGAGAGAATTTTTACTGATGTGATTCAAGCAAATCAAGTTTAAATCCACAAAGTTCAGAAAAAATCAAAACATTTACGAAAAAAATCGACGTTTTAAATTTTAATTTAAATGTATTGGAAGTTTTAAAATTCACACAATGTTGTGTAAAAAAAAATTCGGATTTTAAAAATTAATTATCAATATATATTAATTTAATCTTTTTCTTTTTACTGGGGGTACAGTCCATACTTTTTGGGAGGATCCCTCCCCCATTCACCAACCCTAATTACGCCAATGGTAGGCTTTTGGTGAGGAATAATATGTCCAGAATGGTTTAGAGGGTTAATCAAAAGTATTAGTAAAGAGATTCTTAAAGCAAAATTAGGAATTCTTTATACACAGTCAAAATATACATACCTTGCATTATGAGATCTCTTAACTCTCTAGTGCATATAACCTAAGAAATAAAAGAAGAGGTTAACTAAATCATATTATATTTGCTCTATTTTCAGCCAAGAAAATAATAAACATTTTTCAAAGCATTTGTGTTTTTTACTCTGCAGTTGTAACTTTTTCATCAATTCACCCCTGGGTACAGATTTATTTGTACCCAACATCCTCTTACAACTGATACCAGATCTTTAAAGTAGTTCGGATTAACGTTTGCACATTAGTTAGAGTTATATTTTCGTATTATCTTCTGTACACTAATTACTGTTATATTTTCGTATTAACGTTTGCACACTGCTGTTACATTTTAGTATAATTTTTTTTGATAAGAATGGCAAAGTATGAGGGAGATCGCACTGCTTCTGATCTCCACGTTCATTCCAAAAAAGAATGTCTGATAATGTAGCCGTGTAAATATTTCTATGTATGGAGTCAGATGAAATAAAGTGTATTTTTGTGGGGGAACATTCAAATAATTTGATTGAAGGAGTCTCATAACACCAATCAATCTTGCCAGGAACAAGAATGTACAGGTTTAATTTTGTCCTAGTTTGAATGACGAACTAGATTCATCATCCGTAACTTGGACAAAACAAGTGCATGATGAGTCTCAGTTAAAGATAGATGGTATCCTTCTGGTAAAAAAAAAATTGAAGCTTGAAACAATGAATTTTTAATTTTAAACAGCATTCAGTTTAAACACACATATTTAGGATAGATACAATCCTTTTTTAAATGAAATAATTTCACAAAAAATCTGGAACTTACAGAAACTTGATTCTACATGGATTAGGAGGAAACATAATTTTTGTAGTTTGATTTTTCGTTACCTTATTGATCAGTTATTGTTTCGTTTTGTAAGCTGGTCTAAAGTTATAAAATAGTGAACTTATTTGTTACATTGTTTTAATTCTATCTCCTGGAATTAACTTTTAAGATGTGCTAAAATTCAAATTGGAATTTTGCTTAGTGATAACACTAAGTGGGATTTGCAACATTGCAATTGTGAGAGAAGTATTGCATTTTTTGGGATTTAACTTCATGAGTTGTGCACAGTAGTGGGATGTTAGAATGATGGTGGATCACTGTTAGGTGATTCAGAGACGGAAGCAAAGCATTATACACGCCTCATGCCACTAAACATTATATTGGATACAAAAAAAAACTAAGCAAGAAAACTAACATATCTTATGTCGAGATATTGATGAACAAAAAGAAACAACTTAAATAATATTACGTTTTTGAAAATTATATTAAATATAAAATTTGAAATAGTTTTTTGTGCAAAAAATAGTTATGTAAAAATATCCAAAAAATATTCATTTTAATGAAGGTGAATTTTTCAGACCCTTGTAATGTTTTGCAAACAGCTTCAATAAATGTATGAGATTTACCTACCTTTGTCAACCTAAAAAGCATATATGCATTTTTAGGGCAACTCAAATCCATTCTAAGAAATCTTCTTAAAATGTGTTGAAAGATTGTTGTGTAAAATAATAAGTTTTCAGTCATGAACTTTTGCCTACATAAAGAAAATACATGAAAAAATAATTTTACTCACTGGTAACATTTGCATTATTAAGAAACAAACGAAAAAAAAATATTACAATTGCAATTAAGGGGAATCTTACAATTAGAATTTTATGTTAGTAGGAAATTTGAAAGCATTTAAAAAGGCAATTAAAAGTTTTTGAACGAATATATATGTATAGAATACATAAAAATATAAGACATTTATACTCTTATCGTGAGATGATAATTTCTAATATAATCTCTAAAGTTTGTTTAAACACATACATAGTAATGGTTAGAAATAAGGAACAGAAATTCAGGTATACCCAACCACTTTCCAATAGTTGCAAAAATGTTTTACTTTGTGTACAAGTTTAAATGTATTTTGTTTTGGAGGATGTGTGAAAGGCAGTATGACTCTGGCATGAATGTAGGATTTCAATGGCTTGTTTAAGAGTAGATTCTTGGAAGAACAAATAGTTGTTTATTCGCAATTTGTGCCAAACAAGTGAAAAAATTCAGGAAAGCTAGCCATCAAAACTGATGACTGGATCCCAAAACTCATTTGTCAAACTGAATGTATGCATGCAAACCAAGTGTGGCAAAATGTGCTAATATCGAACCCTGGTTACAATGTTTTGTTACATATTAAAAGCCAACGAACATGCTCATAGCATTTGGTTTAAGTCATACTATTAGATCCATATTGAATTATATTTACACAAGAATGTTCGTAGGGTTTTATGGCACAGCAGTTATATTTGTCTAAGAAAGTACCAAACACAAGACAAAAAGAATTTTAAACAAAATTAAGAAAATCAATTTAGGATTTTACTATTTCAAATTGAAACTAGTCAGCCTAAATAAAGTTCGAAAAGTGGCTTTAAGAAATTAATACAATATTTTTTTTGTGAGTATCTTCCAAAAGGTCTTAAAAGGTTGGATTTTAAATTCCAAATAGAATGTATATTCTTTAAAAGCTCTACATTCAGTTAAAGGGAGTCTAACAGAAAAAAAAGTTGAATACAACAGAGCAGGTTCCATGATTAAGTGTCTGTATGTAAAATGAGTAGGGTGCATGCAGTCTTGTTAATTGTACCTCCTCATTCTTCCTATTCAAATTTGAATTGTGAAATCCAGTAATAGATGCCAGTATATAGTGAAGTTTATGTTTCTTTATTCCACGAATCTTGACACTTTTATTTTATTGCTATCTTTAATACTTCAATGTTTTCAATTGGGATTGTTAAGCTATGCAACACTCTTTGTTGTACCCTCAGGATACGCAGCAGACATTTAAAACATTAAAAGACTAACTACCACAGTAAGGACAATACAATAAAGTATTGAATTTTTTTTTTTGGCACAATAGGTTAGTGCAACATTTTGTTTATAATTGTAACACTTATTTGAATAGACACAATTGTGGGAAAGGTAAATGAAAAATATACCCTTGATTCTAATATATATCATGAAGATTGATGGCTATGACAAAGTAGACAAGTTAAAACACTTTAATATTCACATTAAGGCAATTTTAATTAATGTCGTACTAGTGCAATACAATAGGCCATTGTCGATGGTCCGGGATCAATACCCTAAGGGAAAGAGCCGAGAATAACAACACGTAATTTTTAACCATGGTCAGATGACGAGGCAACACAGGAGCAGGCACCCCACTCTCCAAACTTCCACACCAACCTAAGACGGGGACTTTCGGCCACTACAGATTTAAGGTGCACCAGTCGCCTCTACACCATACGCTTACAAACATCTTTGCACTGACCCGGATTCGAAACAGGAACCTTCCGATCTAGAGGCTAACACCTTAATTACCAGACCGGTTGGTCGGCAATATTCACATCAAATGAAACGAGGAGTAGTATATGCAAAAATACAATTACCATATGGTTGGATCCAAGTCACATCGAATGTACCTCCAAGGTTGAATATAACTCAGGTAGGTTTCAAGAGGCTAAGATGAAATTTGTATGTCATTTTAAAATAATATAAGACTAGAACAGAATTAAAGTTGGAACTAATATAGATTGAACACCATTTTTTAGTACAAATTACACAAATATCATAGAAGGAAAAATAATGTTATATGTCTGGAAACACTTTAAAAACTGTTTTCCAAACTTAATACTTTTTAAAATTACGTCTTTCATGACTGAATTGCATCGAAATTTTTTGACATGGTAGAAATAATCGCAAACAAGCTGTAACTTTTATCAACAACTCTCTTTATAAAAGCAATCTAAGGTGCATTTCTTCGTGACTTTTTAAATCCTCAAGGCAAGTATCTGAATTACAATTTTGTCACTGAGTACTTGAAAATGCATGAGGTACCCAGAAATCTACTTTGAGAAACAATTGACATACATACGATTTTCGATATTCCTCATTCTAACAGAATTTGTAAGCAAAACAGATATTTCAAACCAACGCTTAAGAGAGATGCAATGTGACTGATGGAATTAAAGGAAATCATCTTATGACTTTTCAACAATTCTTTTAGGAAAACTGGTAAATAAAATGTGAAAAGTGGAAAAATAAACAGATCAGTTAGCAGATGAATAAAAAAGGAAGGATATAAAGAACATTAAAATAAGTTACACTTAAGCATATGGCCTTACAAAATTAAAATTTTGACTTGATAGGCAAAATAACATGATGGAAATGACTGGTACTCACAACTCGAAAAGATGCATCTAATGGCCAATGGTCAAATGTAGATTTTAAAAAGCAATATACTTCTTTCTGTATCAACTGAGTCATTCCCAAGCTAAAAAAGGAATTAATATTAATATCCTACGTTGCAAATGATAAAATTGAAGGTTTCACATTTGATAGAATGTATCTATATTATTATTTTCATTATATTATCAAGTTTAGATTATTAAGTTTTTTCATGCTCTCTGAGAAATTATTGCTATATTGTGGACAATCAGA
This sequence comes from Metellina segmentata, assembly GCA_947359465.1. Classification (NCBI taxonomy): domain Eukaryota; kingdom Metazoa; phylum Arthropoda; class Arachnida; order Araneae; family Tetragnathidae; genus Metellina; species Metellina segmentata. The sequence continues at coordinate 97,160,777 of OX375879.1, forward strand.
AAATACAAATTAGAGCAAATAAAAAATACACTTAACATTTATATTTTTCACAAAAACTGACTTAATTAACAAATTACAATATGCAAACATTTTGAAATTAAATATTAGTGAAAGATTTTATAAAAATGGTTTCCTGCAAAATTAGAATTAAAAATATTTCAAAACTAAGCACCTTTTTAAGCGACCCAAACTGTCTATCATTATTTGTCCATGACTAGATGATTGGTTGGAAGACAAGGAACTGTTGAAGAAAAAGTGGAGGTGTTTTATCATTATTCTCACCATCCATACATGGTAATGGCTCGGTACAAAAGTTTTCTGAAAATAAAAATATGATGCCTTATCACTTATTTTTCAAGCTAAACAAAATCTGGGCATTATGTACACTTCATTGTTAAACTATCATATTATAATACAAATAACAGACAGGATTAATATACAGCATAAGATTATTTTTAATGAAAATTCCTGTATCTAGGTTACAAAATAAAACAGATGTTTATGTATTTTTAATTTTTTTTTATAGTGCTATTATGATAATAGTAACATTTTAAAACACCATTTCAAGACATATTAAGTTGTTTCTCAGTTGTCTAAATAAATTTTAGGATGTGTGTGTGAACTCCATAAAGATTTATTTCAATGATTTTAGAAAAAAGCTATCTATGTATTATGCAAGGGTCTTTCAAATTGGAAAAAAAAAATCCTTGAGTACTACAGTATGATTTACATAAACTTACACAACATGTGTATGTTATAAATTAAGCACAATGAATTTTAATTTTAAAATGTACATGTAGTAAAGAGTTGAGATAAAAAAAACTAACTTTTGATACTTAACAAAATTTAAAAATATAAAAACAAAACAAAATATTAGCAGGTTTCCCCACTTTAATTTTAAAAATCAGGATCTTCACAAACTAATATTTTAGCTATTGTTTCAAGTGCTGCCTGATCGCTGTACTATGATTAAGTAGCACATTTTCACAGTAAACTTAAAATCTGATACTTGTCTCATTTAATATCAATAAAATACATATAAAGTTTCTCCTGTTTTAACTAGACAATGAATAGAAAGTTAATGATCGGTGGTAAAATACAATAACATCAACGATTAATACATTCTGAAATGTACAAATGTACTTAAAATGTAAATACCTATACATTGAAAATGAGGCATTTCTTGTGAATCAGGATGTTTAGATTATGGTATATTATTACATGAAGTTCTTACTAACTAGACTAATCTTAAAATTTCTATCCCAGAGGATAAAAAGAAACTTGTACATAACTTGATATAACATCTACAACTTTAGAAATCTGCCGACCTCTAGTGGTCAGGGTGTTGGCTGTGGCAACTTAGCCACAGATCTCCAGATAATCCCTATGAAAGGGAATTTGTAACGCGCATCTTCCCTACCCGATGGGGAATTCGTCAGATTGGCTTGGAACGTGGTAACTGAAAGACCATGTTGGAATGAACCTATTCATTCTTTGTGTTTCATCGTCTTTGTGTCAGTGTTCTGTCTTGTAAATAAATAGATGTTCAAAATAGAAATGGACTCGATCTAATAGTTATTACGCCACATTGGCTTCAGGATCTAAAGATTCGAATTTAAGATAAGGCATCGATATTTTCCCATTTAGAATGCATATGGGCCTCCCTATAAACAGGTTGCGCATACAATGTGTGGATGTATGTGAACCTACCCCAAGAGGTGTACATGGGTAACTCAAAATATATCACAATTCCACCCTTGTAATGCCTAAAATGAATAACGTTTAAGTGGCCAGGCATTAAGAAAAACATTCAAATTTTTTAAAAGTACTTAAAATGCACATTATGAACCAAAAGTAATGACAAAAATAAATACTCTGAACCAAAATTAATTACCAAATAAATATTCTGAAACAAACTTAATTACCAAATTGAATATACTAAACCAAAATGAATACTCTGAACCAAAATTAATTATCAAAATGAATACTCTGAACCAAAATTAATTATCAAAATGAAAACTCTGAACCAAAATTAATTACTATGAACCACAATTAATTACAAAAATGAATATTCTGAACCAAAATTAATTACCGGAATCAACACCAAAGAACTTTTTTGGTAATCCAGTGTGTTCTGATTCAAATACATTTCTTTCAAAATGAGAATAAATGTTTCAGATCTCCAGCTTTCTGCCGGGAAGTGCCCATGCCCATGGGGTGAAGTAGAGCCTGAAGAAGCAACCATCAGTACGGTACCTTTCTTCAGCAAACTCGGTTTTTGTTTTAAAGGCGAGAGGAAATCGGGACGGGCATGGCCATTCATCTGAGGGTTGATGGGCTGGTGAATATCAGCTAACACATGAGGGCTATTAAACAAAAATTGCATTTAAGAAATAGAATAATTAGCAACATAAGCAAGCCTTACCAGGTAATGTAAAACTTGACTTCAACTGAAGTTGTTCTGAACATAGAATTAAACTAACACACTTTCAAATAATTATTCCTTAAACTACCATTTTGTTTACAACAATGATAGAAAACTTTTTGAAAAGTCGATTCATAAAATCCATTTGTTTGAAAAATATTACCATAAATGACATAATAGACAATAAAATAGGTCAATATCGTTGATCATGGTTTTGCAGAATACTACAGGATAAACATCGGTATAGTGATTTTTCTAGGTAATATTTAACGTTGATAGTCGTATTGGCACATAGGATTGGTTTATTGTACTGTAGTTAAATCGTACTTCTTGATTTTTTGGATATGGTTAAATAAAATCAATGATTTAGATAGGTTAGAAAGGTGGTTCCTGCATACTGTTAGGAAATGTCTATCTTTACATTATTGAGTTTATTTTATTATTTGAGCAATAAAAGTACATTAAACTCTGTATTTAACACAAAAGTTTTGATGATAAATAAAAGGCTAGGATATGCAAAAACCAGGACCCCCCAATTTGAAGACATTAATTTAAAAGTATATTATATATATATATATATATATATATTTCATTGCCGCCTGTGACATTATTTGTATACTGGTGCAAGATAACAAATGCACACAATCAAATCAAGCACAGGATTCATGGTCAGTTTGGCCATATTATGTCCCTATGCGGCTTTGGTTTGAGTTATTGAACAATAAATATTATTACAAATTCAAGGAGCATTCTAATAAAATTCTTTAGGAATCTGGTGAAAAAAGGGCAACAATAAATTTTAAAGAAAGGCAAATGGTAGATTGGCATAGAAAGGAAAATTTAACTGAATGCAAAATTGACAAACTGTTGAACTGCACACTGAAAAGTAGTGAACAACATGTTTTGTGAATATTATGAGTGTTGCAATTAAAGTGGTTAATCGGGAGCACAGTTGTAGTAAAATGACCGAGAAGTGTGCATTTCGACATACTTCATAAAACTATGATTTAAATAAGACTGAAAACAAAAAAAAATTCATTTTTATTTATTATGAAATATGCAATAAAAATGTTTGAATCCATTAAAAATAGTCAAGTGATTAGATTATGAGCTAAAATCTATTGTTTGGATAAAAATATTTTTCTCTGAGGCTTTATTTAACACATTTGAGCTTGGCGCTGGTTTGCCATTTTACATATAACATGTACGACACCATAAATCCAATTATATTTAACTGCTTCAATGTCAGTATTTTGCTTCCAAATTATGACCCATTTTCAAGGTTTCACTAACATAATACCAATAACAACATAATGAAAAGTCTTTTTTTTTATTACGAAGCTTAATCTAAGAAATACATCACCAGGCCTAACCTTCCAAAATTTGATGACAATGATGAAGTAAGGATTGGAGAATGTTGAGGGTTTGAGGTAGCTTGGTATAAAGGAACTGCTCTGTTATCAGTAGGCAAGAAAGAGAAAAGATAGTCCTCTAAAATATGAACATATAATGTGTCTTGCTGATTCACTGTACTCATTGAGTTCTAAAAAAATAATTTAAGCATTATAACAAATTTAAGGCACAAAGTTTAAAATGTTACAAAACAATAGCTCAAATATTCAAATTCCATGCATGAGATTCAAGCCTAGAGATCAAGTAATAAAATAGCCCTCAACAGGCCGAAACATTTGACCTCAAAATCTTAACAGATAAAAGGCAAACTTGCAATGCCATAGATGGATCATTTTCTACCCTTGCATTTTCATAGGATAAAGTTAAATTTTTACTATACTCACTCTCTCAGTGGATAAATTTTATAAAGAACATTCACGAGAAACTGTTTTTTTTAAATAATGAAATATTAAATCAAAATGTAGATAAAAGAAAATAAGAAATGCAAGCGATAATATTTATGATGAAATAGCAGAAAATGTTAGCAATATTTATACTGAAACAGTAAAAACTACAATGAGGTAGGAAAATTAAATTATTATTAATAATTTTCTATTATCTGGAAATGCCAGTAGTGTTTAATGCATATAGTTATTATTTGGACTGAGTACAATACTGTATTACTGAGTTTTTCAAGATTATTACTAAAAGATGTACCTTTGAGTTGAGATTCATTAATTGGCTTACATTCTGAGTATTTGGAATTGTAAATGAAATCTTATTTCTAATTTAACTATACATTTTTAATGAGTATGAAGTTGAAGACCTACCATTAATAATAAAATCGAAAATTAAACTACTTGAGTGTTTGAATACGTGAATTGATTTCACAAGTCCGACAGAAGTAGAGTAGTTACCTGCAACTCCAGTGATATAGTGTCAATTAAAAAAAAAACTTTTAACTGTCATGAGTTCCATTAGTTTTGAATATGACACATTTGAAGTGGTTCATGAACCACAAGTACTTCCAGAATATAGTATTTGCAAAAAATATCCTGTACAAAAGAATTTCCTGACATTGTTGATTTAATTAATAAAAAATAATACACTCCAATAATTGAGCAAGATGGTTCATATCTACACAGAGAGTATTGTCAGTTGGTAAATGCTTTTGTATTTCTATACACGAACAATGAATATAAAGGATACGTTTCAATGCACTCCTCATTTATTATTACTAAGCAAAAGATGATAATAATCGCTGAAAGAGTTATTTTTAGAGCCCATTATATTCTTATTTCAAACTAATAAAGTTCTGTGAACTAAAAAACTTTAAGCAGTTTCAGTAATAATAGACAATTAAAATTTTTATAAATCTTAAAATACCAAAATTTGAAATTAATAGTTAAAATGTAATACAGATACTTACTTTCAAAGTTGGATTTACAATAAAATAAGTAAAATTAAAGAAATAAAATTCAAAAGCATCTATGAGAGTTAAGGTCACTAACAGAAAACAAATAATTTTATTATTTACAATGTTAGTCAAGGAAATACACAAATCAATAAAAATTAAAATAATTATATTTTAACACCAAAGTATCATGCTTTGAATGCGGACAGACCATGACTGGTGAAATTGTATAGTTAATTTTTCCTTATTTAGGCAGCTTAAAGGAATCTTTGAAAGCAATGACAATAATGGCGCAAGGGAGAAAGTAGAGCTATTCACACTTGAGTGTATCTGAATTCAAATGCAGGATTCTTCAAGAAAAATCAAATTTTGGGTTTTTAATAATATATTTTTTAATTTTAAGGGTGTGTTAAATTGACGTGGATTAAAGAAACACAAATTTTACATTGATTTCTGAAGTAAAATTTTAAATGCAGTATGTTTCACTACAACTACTTACATGTCCTTAAAAGTATATATTACCCAATTGTAATAACATTTAATAAAATAGTTGGTTGCATAAAAAATGGTTAATAGAGGTTGGGTTTACAAAGCAAGATATCTTTTCTTGTCCAACCAATCAATTAATATTTCTATGGCAAAAGATTTCCATGGACGTACAGAAACAAATTGGCTTTATTCAAAGCTTTATCCCACCTAACAGAGTATGAGAAGTTTTAGGAATTCCCTTCCTATACAGGTCTTTTATTAGTCACTGAAACGAAATAAAAGGCATTTAACCTCGGTCAAATATGATTGTTTTTTTAATGTAGATTAAATCAAATATACTGTAATCTTAAAAAAGAAGTAGGGCTTTTAAAAGGGTTTGTAGGACTTATTATGTTAAGGATTTTTAAGGGCTCTATCCCTGAACACTAAAATAAAAAACCAGGACTTATTATGGCTACTAGAAACCCTGTTTCATAAAGATATGCACTTTGCATGTACGGTTTGCTAATAACAATTCAATTTTTAAGGATACTCAATTGTAGAGTTGATGGAAAAATCCCAGGATTTACTATCTGCAGCTTGTTAGTATAAAGTAGTGGTACCTTTCCTTCTTGCAGTACAGTTTGACTGAACATCTAAACGAATAAACATAAAAATGTAAGTGCATACAGATAAAAATTACGATGAGTTGATATGTACAATAACATGTATACAGATTTATTTAATGACCATAATAGGTTTTATGACAAAAACAGCAATAAAGACTAACACAAACAAAAGCATTAATCTTTGCAGCAGTTTTTCAAACCGTGTCAGGCTACCAAAGGAGCTATGTTCTTCTGCCAAGAAAGCTGTGGATGTTTAACAGCTCTGATAATCTGTGTTCAGAGATCTTGGGCACCTCATGATAAAAAAAAATCAATTTCCAAAGCAGGTGCTCCTGACCACTGGGCGAATCTGAGGGGAGGGGGGCAATGCGAGCCCCAGGAAAAATAAGATGGAAACACTTATTCACTTGACAATACAGACGCTCTCCCTATAGAGATGCATTGTCACAAGAATTGATGTTGCAAAATGCAAGTTGCAACTATTAGTGTTAATCAAGTGTTAGCAAGTACATATTTGAGCATTTGAAATTTTAGATTGCATTTCCCCAAATTCTGTTCAGTTAAACAGTTTTAGTGAGGTAACAAGTCTTGACTAAAAAGAAACTTACTGTAAATAGTGGACCATGGAGATATAAGGATCTGCTGATGAAAACAGTCTATTTAACATTGGTAAAACAACACCAGACTCACTCTCATTACATTTTTATTTGGCTAGGGCTTGCTTTTTTTTGATTGGGGTATTAATTACTATCTAGGGGTCTCGCCCGATGCTCGCTAATCTCAGGAGGATTGGTTCACTGTGCGAACCTTTCTCACTTCGCTCACATCAATGAAGACTTTGTTTACAAAATATGATATTTCAAAAAAATATTTTCAAATATAAATTTGCTGAACAACAAAAAAATTATACAGGGTGTTTCAGTGAATAGTTTCAGAACTTCTAAGAGGGGTAGGGTACATCCTGACAACTCGAAATCATATAGCAATGTGGGGTCGGAAATGCTTTCCTGAAGCGGTGTTGTACACAGAAGCACCGTAAAGAAAAGAGACCGTAAGTGAGAAATCGTTTTAATAATACACGAAAAGAAGCAAAAGGTACATGGATTAAAGTAAGTGTTCCAAGTTTCTTCCACGGGCTACAATGCACGCCTCATATCTCCGACGCATGGCCATCCGAACATTCTGGAATACTCCAGGCATATCTCGAATTTCTCCGGCAGCTACTGCAATTCTTGCAACCAGCTCCTCAACATTGTCAACAGGGGTGTCATAAACTAGCGATTTCAGATGACCCCAGAAATAAAAATCAAGACATGATAGGTCGGGTGACCGAGCAGGCCAACGCACGGGACCACCATGTCCGATCCACTGCTGACCAAATGTGACATCCAGGTAGTTACGAACATCTCCGCTATAATGGGCAGGGGCTCCATCGTGTTGGAACCACATTGTCTGTTGCGTCGATGCAGAAATCTGTTCATCTCTCAAAAGTTGTGGCAATACTTGCTGCAGAAAGAGCAAGTAGTTAGGTCCGGTTAGACGAGACGGTAACAGGTAAGGTCCGATGAGGTGATCTCCCATAATACCGGCCCATACATTAACCGAAAATCGAATCTGTGCTGCACGACGTCGTATTGCATGCGGGTTCTCGACCGTCCAGATATGGTCGTTATGCGTGCTGAAAATTCCTTCCCTTGTGAAGGATGCCTCATCGGAAAACAACACTTCAGCAGGAAAAGGGGGATTTGTAGCACATTTTCCAAGGTACCACTGTGCGAAAGCAATACGAGGTGCATAATCCTCCGGTTGCTGTGTCTGGACACGCTGCACGTGAAACGGATGCATGTCTTCTTCTCAGAGAATCCTCCAGACGCTGAAATGGGAGACCCCGACTGCGTTTGCTACACTTCGTGTACTCGTTCTTGCATTCCCCTGTACATGCTGCAGCACATTCTGTTCGACGTCTGCAGTCCGTGCTGTTCTTACCCTGTCCCTGTCAGCTCTTTCTAATGAACCTGTCTCAGTTAACCTCTGGTGCAGTCTTGCAAAGAAATTATGACTGGGGATACGCCTTGTCGTAAATCGTTCCGCGTACAAACGCTGTGCGGCTGGCCCACTACAATTTGCAGCCCCGTACGCCAAATGCATATCGCCTAACTCTGCGATCGTGTAATCATTCATCCTACTAACTTGCCGTTCTTGTGCGAAATGAAGATTCCCTACACGAAAGCACAGGATTTTCGCACAACGCCATCTACCGCGTCAGGAAAGCATTTCTGACTGCCCATTGGTATATGATTTTGGTTCGTCAGGATGTACCCTACCCCTCTTAGAAGTTCTGAAACAGTTCACTGAAACACCCTGTATAGTACCTCCTGAATCAGAACTCGAATAATTTGGAATTTAAATGAAAGCTTTGAGCAAATTTAGAAAACTCAAATAATTACTCAAAATGTGAGTGCTGCTTTGGAAATTGAATACCCAACATGCCGTTTGTAAGCTGCAACAGATTCGACTAATATTCATTTTATCCCCCAATAAAAAATTTTCTGATGACGCTATAAATTCAATTAAGGCGCGAGGCTTCATGGTAAACAAACAATCATAGTGTTGCCATAACGCGATAACAAATAACGTCTTTTGGCGTGCCATGTAAGAGAATTACATATAGAGATAATAGAGAGCAATATAGTATGCTTGTAATTTATTTTTACTACTTCACTTTTGTAAATAGGTTTACAGTTCCAGTCTCAAGTTTATTTATTTCAGAACTAGCTTTGTGAAATTCTAAAATTACACAAACAGATGCATAAATATTTTGGTGAAATGTAAAAAGTATAGGTCCAGCCAAACTTGCAATTTATTATTAGTTCAGTTAGTTTTTCAGAGAAAGGGCACCAAAGAAAACTGTCACCAAAAAAGTTTGGGAAACTATATGTTAAACTATCGCTCGTAAGATCAGTGTTAGTATAAATCGAGTGATTAATGGCCAAGACATTTGAGATTTTCTAAGAAAAGAGGCAAACTATAAAAATAAGAATTACCAATCTAAGAGGAAAAATAATTGTGGTTTACATTCTTCAGGAAGCAGTAAATCTGGACAATGTCACAGTAAAACTGTCAATTGTATATCTATACACTTTTGAGGACGAAATACTACTGTTTGTGATTATTAATTTGTTCTTTTATTCATGAATGTTAGTTACTGACTAAATTTTTGATAATTATGATACAATTAATATGAAATAAGTAAAAGTATTAAATTTATTTAGTTATTTGTTGCTGGGATTTGCAAAGGTCACAGATGAAAAAGTGGTTATTTTTACTACTTGTTTTCAAGATAACAAGGGATTGAACAAAAGCATTTTTTATTTCTAATGCAGGGCACAACAAATCTCGGGCGCCAGGTCGCCTGAATTTTTTTTATCTGGGCATAGATTTTTTGTTTCTGAAAACGGGTTTTTTAAGCTATATCTATAGAAAATCGCAAGCTACAGCAAGCTTAATAAAAATCATTCAGAATTTAAAATTTCGATGTTAGTGCTATCATTGTTATACCAGCATTGAAAATAAACAACAATATATTGTGTTCTAAAAACATCGATGTCACAACGACATGCATGGATGTTTAAAATGTACAATAATGAAAAGAGATGTAGACTTTATCACACAAATAGCTGCTGTAATAAAAGAAATAATAAAAATACCAATTATGTGAGCTTAATGCAGGATAGATTGACTGATAGAGAAGGTACTGAAGAGCTAATTTTGATGGTATGCAATATGAATGAACCATTAGTGAAAGATTTTGATCTCACAAAGACTGTGGACAGGTGGTATCTCAGTTCTAAAGTAACAAGACATGTTCATGGCCATAAAAGGTCAAAAATGGAGTAAAATTTGTAATGTAAGTAATAAAAATGTTATTTTTACTGCCTCAGTTACACTATAAATAGAATATTATTTACTCTCTGTGTGTGTATGAGTTCTGCTATATACTCAGATTTAGAAAAAATATTAGTATGACATGTATTGCACTGGTCCTGGCTCCTAGATTTTTTTTATTTTTGTCATCCCCTGTTCTAATACCTGACCACTGGCCTCGTTGGCACTAGGGATGCGACATTGATGTCGATGTTTAAAAAACATCGGTGTATTGGGGTCGATGTTTTTGTAACATCGATGTTTATACTTGTCGATGTTTTTATGTTGTCGATGTTTTATTTTTAAATGAAAAAAGTAACGTTACAAAATTTTTAAAAATAACCAAGTAGTATAATTTTTATAATCAGGTAATTGAACATACTTTTTGACCAAAGTGAACAAGGGTGAAGGGTCTGAAAAGTAAGGATGCGACATCGATGTCGATGTTTTATAAAAAACATCCATGTATTGGAGTCTATGTCGCATTACTAGTTGCTAAACCAGTTTTAAAAATGGGGAAAAAAGTTTAAATACACTGAATTTTAAAAACACCGATGGTTTGGGGGCGATGTACTATCAGCATCTATGTTTTAATTTTGAACATCGATGGTTTGCTGTCGCTGTGGCATCACTAGTTCCTAAACCAGTTTTAAGAAATTGGTAAAAAAGTTTAAATACACTGAATTTTAAAAACATCGATGTTTGGAAACATCGATGTTTTTGGGGCGATGTATTATCAACATTGATGTTTTAATTTTGAACATCGATGTTTCAAAACATTGATGTTTTGCTGTCGATGTCACATCCCTAGTTGGCACTACAAAAGGTGGACTGATTGCTACTTGTAAGAAGCAGCCAGTGGGTGAGCAGCTGCTCTTCTAACAAGGACAATCACTAACACATGCTTACAAACCAGGATTCAAGTTTGGGAACAACTGGATGGCAAATAAACGCTCTGACTAGTATACCAGATAGATGGCTTTAAAAAGAAACAATTAAGGAAATAGCATGCTTACTTCAAGCTCCTGCCTTTATATAAAACTAAACAGAAATGTTTTAATGTAGCAAAAAGCTAATAACAAATAACAGCATTAAGATGCACATGTTTAACACTTCTTTTTAACTTCAGCATATGCTCATGAAGTAGAAGTCATGTCTTATGTAATGCTAAAACTTATGAAAATAATGCATCACACAATCATAAGATCATAACAGTCACTGATACCATAAAAAGCTATATAAATTAACATTCTAAATTTTAAAACACAAATAGGTACAAAAATGCTTCTTAAAAATGGAAATCTTGATACTTACAGGTAAGCATGCTATGGGAAACTCAAATTTAGGAGAAAATTCTTCACTGAACTTATTTACTAGTCTCAAGATGGGGCCATCTGGTGCTAAAAACTTTCTTAAGCTATCAAACTCCTTAACGTGAACGTCTTTCTCAAGGGTGAGAAGACCCCAATCTACACCTGTACGGAAGCCAAATATGGACTCCACTAAATTTGGGAACACATACTGAAGCTCCTAAAAGAAAAGAAAATGCATGTAATAACGAAAATCGGTTAAAAAATAGGAATTTGTATATAATGCACAATTGATAAAAATTTTAAAAAGCAATGAAAGTTGAAACTAATTGACAGAATATTGCTGTGTCAAAACATTAAAATACATGTTTTGTTAAATGATTAGAATATAGTCAACTTGACAAAAAAGTGTCATATTACCATTCTGTACTAATCTAACTAAAGTTTAAGTAAGTTAAATGTGTACAAAAGACAAAAAAATGTACATTACCTTCACAGGTGCATCTTGTAACAATTGAGATAGTAAATGACATCTGTCACTCAATGTGTTGGTTAAAGCATTTTGATAACTTGTCTATAAAAGATACATCAAAGACTATTATCATGTAATACAGAATAGTGGGAAAAAATAAGACAACTTATAACAATTAAAGCTAGATTATTATGAGGCTATCAAAGCAAGAGTGGCCTAACCCAGAAACATACTCAATGGAGATAAATGCGATTTTCTTGCAACCATTTTTTATACATTCTTATTTATTCACAAGATGATTTGAGAGTGTTAATCTTTAAACATTTGTTTTTCAGGGATAACAATATGTTATTTTGTAATTTTAGAACACTTGAAATTGCACATTAAAAAATAAAAGGTGATAAAAGTTTTTCAAATTTTTGTGGGTTAGGCCACTCTTGCTATGATAGACTCATATGACTGTGATTTGAAAAAAATTGCAGTTTGAACTTTTTGGTGGTTGTTTCAATGGTTGGTTTTGGGGTTTTAGGACACTAGGGTCATATGTGGCCATGCTGTGCAAGTACAAGACATACAATATCAAGTAATACACACACATGGTGATAGATTCGAAGCGGTGTCTCGTGAACAGCAAACGGACCAGATTTTGATGAACAAGATACCTCGTAATTAGAAAACTAACAAGATTTTACTATCACCATCGTTACAAAAAAATCACTAATCTCAATGACGAGACATCTCGTCACAAGCGAAATTAGTCAGCTGCGGTCAGATCATGATGTACAGGATATCCCGTCAAAAATAATTTGGAGAGGGTTGAGATGTAAGCTCATCAAGCTAATTAAAAGTGCCTATTCACATGATGAACCAAATCAAGATTATGAACTCTTAAAGCATGGTTTGTTCGTAACGATTATTAAATATTTAAGATAAGTGGATACAAAACCATACTGCTCAACGAGATAAACAGTTGTGAAAAAAGGGAGACGTTCGTAATTTAATAAAGATTTTCAGTTATAAATGATAGGTGACATGTGACAGGTGTTTTGATTACATCGAACACTAGGATATTGAAAGAATATTGTAACGAAAAGTCAACCCCAGCTCCTCTTTACTCAGAACGAGATTTTAGTTCTTGAGAAATATAAAATACTCGAAACATACTAGCACTACTTGATAAGAATGAGTATTTCCAGCAATTGTACCCGCCATTGGAAATCGAATAATATTTTGATTTAAAAAAGAAGTGTTGCCATGCATTGATGTATAAGTAAACATGCTCCTACAAAGTTAATGGTGGCTTGCAGCTAGAAATTGCTAATGCATAAAAAAAAAGTCAACACATTTGTTTTGTACTCTTTGAGAATTGAATTAATTGATAACCCTGTTTTCCAGTGTATCCCCAGATACGACCCTTGTCAACCCGAGTATAATAAAAGACCCAGAGTCATACTTAATCCTTAATGTGTTTACTTTTTAAATCTCCTACTTTAAATTTTTCTTTTAATTTAATTTAATATTTCTTAAGCTTTCCTTGTCATCTTGCATCTGATATACTGTACCAATTGGACTCGTCTCTGACCTACCCACTTTCTAAGCCACCTGTTTTCACTAACTGCACTCACTCTACCTTATATATTTCAGTGAACTTCAAAATCTGCTCAGTTCCCAACTACAATCCGAGGGAGATAGAAGGCATTCGGCCTAAGTTCTCCGGCTCACCCATTATTTCATACTCTTTGAGTACTCATAACATTTTCACGACATTTTGGGTCAAGAAAGGCATATTCTGTCAAGGTTAATGTGGTAGTAGTGACATTTCTGAGCAGAACGTATTTCCTGCATGTATTCCAAACGTGACGTAACTTGGTTTGCTTTTCGAAGGCAAGATAAAACTCCAAATATCATTCAACCCACGATAATTAGCATTTCAAAGTAACTCCGATTTGGGTCATACGATCCCTGACCATCGCCAAATAGCCCGTTGTGTTGCTTTTGTACGACGTCAATTAAAATACTTACCTCCTTGACTCATGCTAAAGAATTTGTGTAGCGGCAGTGCAAATATTCTAATTCTGTCTGGTTTGTTTGAACAAAAAATTCCAATCGTTTAGACCAGTGCTCCCCAACCTTTTTATCGCCGCGGACCGGATCAAAGTTTGATAATTTTAACACGGCCCGCAGAGGTTGACGTTGATTGTTTATAGTTTAGATTGTTTTGATTTAATAATTTTAATTTAATTGTATTTAAACATGCCTTCAAAATAAAATACAGTTACACCAAAAAATGAACATGAAGTGATTTAACATTTTAACTCACTAGAACGCTAAATCAATGACAACCCTGAGCTTGTTTCTTTGATACGAAATGGTTTCATCTGGGAGTAATAGGAGACAATGACACCCGAAGTATTATGCTTAGGTCCAGTTAATTCCGTTGTTTTGTTTTGGTTGCTGTCAGTGCAGAAAACCCCGCTTCACACAGATAGGTTGTTGGAAATAGCAATAGGGATTTATGTGCTGTGGTGGCTATCTCAGGGTATTCCGCCATGACTTTAATCCAGAACACCGGCAAAGTTGTTGTCTCGAACGTAGTTTTAAGGCCGCCTTCATTTGCAATCTCCAGCAGTTGATCTTCTTCTTGCACATACATGCTAGATTCGCCTGATTTGTTGACAAACAGGCGGGTCGCGGATCCATTCCTTACTAGTTCGTGGGTCTTTTATGGTTGGGAAATAGCGCTCGAACTCTTTTAAAAGCAAAGACAGGTGATCGTACACCAACTGGGAGAATGAATTTTTAGGCTCAGTCTCGCCTAAAATACCCACTAATGTCTGAAACATGTCCAAAATACCTCTGTTCACGCGCCGTCCCCACAACTTCAGTTTGGCTTTAAATGCAGCTACTTTGTCTGCCAACTTGAAAACAGTTGTCACATTTGTCAAAATTGGAAAATAGAGACATACAGAATTCAGAAATCATAATTGAAGCTCTAGTAACAGAACAAATTTCAAGTTCTGATTTACCGCCTCCTAATTTGAGTAGAGTGCCTATATAGTAAGAGTGGCGACAAGGGACCAAATTTGGCCCACTGCACATGCGCGGCAGCCATTTTTCTACCAGAATCGGTTGCTGGGAGAATATGTTTCTTCCATCGGTTTCCCACATTTCCTCCTCTCTCTTTCTTTTGGCGATAGTGTTTATGTCCCGTTT
Organism: Metellina segmentata; assembly: GCA_947359465.1. NCBI lineage: Eukaryota > Metazoa > Arthropoda > Arachnida > Araneae > Tetragnathidae > Metellina > Metellina segmentata. Next base: position 97,176,024 of record OX375879.1, read on the forward strand.
TATGCTCACGACTTATTGAACTTGTTTTCGTGAATATTAACAAGAAAATGAATAAAGTTAAGCTTATAACTTCAGTGTTAAATAAAATAAGATCTGATGTGTTGTTTCTCTCAGGCACAAGTTTTTTCTTTAAATTCTTTCCATGCTGTGTGATAGAAGTTTACGCATTAATTTTATAACATTAAATAAAAAATAGATTTGAAATGTCCTACTATTAATGGATAGTTCCTTAAAATAAAACTTTCTTTCAACCAACTGTTCAACACATGTAGCTTTTTTTAGTGTGATTAATCCTGTCCTTACATTAACCGAACCAGAAAAGATACTGAACATTTTTATTTGACTTATTTAATGCATAACACAAAATTTTAACCCACTTAAATTTAATTTTAAGTTTCATCCATTTATACAAGTCAAAAGACATGTAATTTCAAAAATAATCAACACCATCAGTACACATTTGTTAAAAAATCTACCACATTTTCATATGAAAAATAGAATTAACAGATTGAAACTAAATAATGAGCAAATATTGGCCTAAACATACAAGAATAATCTCAAGATAGAAAATAGTTAACAGCATTTGTACGCATTTATATCCAAATTCACAGATAAATGTTGATGTGGTGGTTTTGTTCCGAGATCTAGCAGCAAAATAAAGATGAAAGTTTGCATCAAAAATAACACTTTTATATAAACATTTCTTTTATTCTTTTTATATAAAGCATTGCTACAATTTACTCTCTGCTTTTCTGATGATTCAATTCGGCTTAGGTTATTGAAAACCTATAATAAGGAAACAGCTAAAAAAACAACGCATTATCAAAAGTTTAAAACTTGCTAACTGCCTTTGGCGCGATGTTTACATCGCGAAAGTAGCTGGATACAGCATGTTGTTCAAAAAAAGCTATTTACTTAAAAAGTCTTCAAATTTACACTGACAAAACACTAAAATAATTATAAATAAACATTCTAGGACACGAAATGGAACACGAATAAGCTATATTTTCTATTTAATTTAATATACACACGTTTTTCTCGAGCACACAAAAAGTTCCCATGTTAAGTCTACGGGAGCTGGGAAAATACCGCTTCGGGCGGTAGAAAAGGTCTCTAAGCCAATCAGAAAGTGTTTCCCGTATGTTGCCACTCTTATTATATAGGCACTCTAAATTTGAGTGGTCATTTCATACATAAGAACCGCACAAACCCGAGAGAAATGCACCATAGTAAATAAAATGGAATTAATTTAATGTTCCTTCGGCGGCCCGGTACCATTTGATCCACGGACCGGTACCGGTCCGCGGCCCGGGGGTTGGGGACCGCTGGTTTAGACGACCAACCGGTCTGCTGGTTAAAGTGTTAGCCTCTAGATAGTAATGTAATTTGTAATTTTTTAATTAACGTCGTACTAGAGCAACACAGCGGGTTATTTACGACGGTCCTGGATCAATCCCTTAAGGGAAAGGTTCGAGGACAACACCTCGTAATATTGAACCACGATCAAATGACGAGGCCTTCTCTATTGGAAGTGCATGAACGTTTGTAAGCATATGGTGTAAAGGTGGCTGGTGTGCACCTTGAATCTGTCGTGACCGAAAGTCCTCACATTGGGTTGGTGTGGAATGTTGGAGAGTGGGTGCCAGCTCAGGTCTTGCCTTGTCGTCTACCGAGGTTCAAGATTACGAGGTGTTGTCCTTGGATCTTTCCCTTAAGGGATTGATCCCGGACCTCCTTTAATAGCCCGTTGTGCTGCTCTAGTACGACATTAGAATGACCATATTACTTCTCGTTTAATGGGGAAAGAAGAGCCGTGACTCGGTGAATTTGCACCCTACACTAGCAATCTGTAAGTTGTAAGCGGTGCAGGTTCGATACTCAGGATCTATTTCTCCCTGTGTGTATTTCTCTCATTTTTTTTTAACTTTCTGTTTTTTTTTTTTAACAATATTTGAAGGCCTTAAAAGCACATCCTGGAGACTGAACACACAAATGAAATTTTCTGTGTTCACAATCAATCAACCAGAAGTAGGTAGGTTAATGAACGTCAGACTGAGGCAACGAAACGGGCTATGGGCGAGAGGGAAAGACCCTTGGACAAAACATCATTGTTTTGAACCACGGTAAGATGAAGAGAACAACACTTAAGTTGGCACCCCACAGTCCAAACTCTCACACCATGCCAACATGAGGCCATTTAAGACCATGACAGATTTAACATGCATCAGAACCGCTGTATACACAGCGGCATTTGGTGGGACCTAGTTTCGAACTCAACTCGGTTGCTAATCTGTTGCTCTTCCAACTGGACTACAACTTGAACTTGATTACTTCATTCGTCAATGTATTATAGATTTATCTAAATTTTTTCAAATTTTGATTTGTTAAGAACTTTATTTCAGACAAATATTTGATCGAAATAGCTCCTTAGCGTGGTGTTAAGTTTGGAGAGTGGGGTAGGTACCAAATGAAAAGTGATCTCGTCATCTGACAGTGGCTCAAAACTAACAGATGTTGTCCTCCAGCCTCTCCCTTTGAAAGGGATCCCGGTTCGTCGCCAATAGACTGTTGTGTTGCACCAGTGAGACGTTAACTATTCCGAAATACTTCCCTTTTTTTCAAAGAATGTTATGCCGAAACGTTCGCCAAGTAGTAAATGCATAGTCCAGATACCGCTCTCAAATTGTAAGATACTTTGGAAACTATAGTCCTCAGGTTCGATCCTGGTTATTATCCTTTGGGTTGATCGTTGAAGTTTCCTTATCGTATCTTCACAATCCCAGTAGAGGGTTTCGAAAGTATCGTCTTAAGCAAAGTGTTCAAAGTGGTGTCTACAAAAATAATTCAACCGTCCAAATACAAAATTTTATTAGGTAGTAAACAATGGATATTTTACAGTTATCATTCTCTTTTGGACAGTTTCATATTAATCGTCTCGTATTCAAACACACACCTGCGGTTCTTATGGAAGTTTAAGGCCCCATCCACATCCCAAATCCTATAAAATCTATACAGTGGCGGATCAAGTCAAGTGGTAAAATTTTCGGGCCCCTCAAACTCAAGTTAGAAAAAAAAGTTTCAAGAGTTAAGTTATAAACAAATAAGAAAAGTAATCAAAAAAAATTTCCTACCATAACACATTAAAAAAATTTATTAAAAAAAAACCTTTTTCATATGAATTTCCGTCTTGCTTTATTTCTTGTAAATTCGTCAATTATTTTGGCACTGTCAATTCGGTTTATTTGCTCTATATACTTAATTTCTTGCTCTATATACAGAATGGCCCTATTAATTAATCTCTCTTCTCCCATAGTACTCCTTAAATAATTTTTTACACGCTTTAATACAGAAAACGATCTTTCTCCCGAAGTATTAGAAAAGGGAATTGTTAAAAATATTTTTAATAATGGTACAACATTCGGAAATGTGCAAGACATTTCTTTGGCGGCTCGGTAGATGTCTAGTGTGGTTTTTATGGTGTCGTCGTTTACTTTTGAAATGTTAAAAAATGGTCACACAAACTGATCTTCAAAAGTATAAACATCAATGTGATTTTTGAAAATGTCCTTCAACTTTTATTTTTATGTGTTATATTTTTCTTCTATTGATAAATCCCAATGAAAAAAAATATTCGAAAAGTCTTCACAATTTCATACGTCTGAGTTCTTTGAGATTATCCTGCTTTGGTGTTATCACATGACATAAAATGAATTGAGTATGAAATTTTCTCTTACTGTAAATTCATGTGTCCGACTTCTTTGTTTTCATCAAAAAATATTTTCTCTTTTATTGTCTACGAGTTTGTCCATCTTCCACATTAAAATAATGGCCCTGATAAATCACTTGCCTCTTTTTCTAATTATTCTCTGAAATTATTGATAAAATTTTCTAAAGACTTCAGAAGAATATTCTTTTTGATAGTTCGCATTCTATCGATTGCAGTGATTTACTAGTAGCATTTATTCTTTTTAAAAATGTATTCCAAATAACTGTCATTAAGGCGGTTTCATATTTGTTAATTTTCTTCAGAAGCGAAGTCAGTGTGGAAACATTTTCTTCTTCTCAATTATAAAATTTCAGTCAAAGCCTCTTTTATCTGGATGAAATCAAGTTTTATAGCTAATATAGCATCTGCTCTTGTTGACCATCTTGTAATAGAAACTCTTTTCACTTCAGTTAAAGACGCACATTGTAAAGACGCCGTAACATATTTCCTCGAACCCTAATGAAAAGACATTTTAAGATCTCGGGGGCCCTTTGGTATTCCGGGGCCTACGCAGGCGCTTAGTCCGCTTAACTCGCCACTGAATCTACGAGGTTAGCCCGCAGACCCGAAAAAGAATTTAGCACATCTGTTGAAATATTTTGAAATTATGACACATGACATCCGACTCTCCAGACTGTTTAAATAATTTTTGGTATTTTTTGGTAATTTTAGTTAGCGTCGTACTAGAGCAACACAGCGGGCTATTGACGACGGTCCGGGATCAGACCCTTAAGGGAAAGATCCGAGGACAGCACCTCGTAATTTTGAACCACGGTCAGATGACGAAGCAACACCTGAGCTGGCACCCCACTCTCCAAACTTCCACGCCAACACAACGTGAGGACTTTCGGCCACGACAGATTAAAGGTGCACCAGCCGCCTCTACACCATACGCTTACAAACATCCATGCCCGGACCCGGATTCGAACCAGGAATCTTCCGATCTAGAGGCCACCACTATACCGGTTGGTCGGCTTGGTATTTTTTGAATTAACGTCGTACTAAAGTAACACAACGGGATATTGACGACGGTCCGGGATCAACTCCCGAAAGGAAAGATCGAGGACAACACCACGTAATTTTGAACCACGGTCAGATGACGAGGCAACATCTCATCTGGCACCACACTCTCCAAACTGCCATTCCACGCCAACATGAGGACATTTAAGGCCACGACGGATTTAACGTGCACCAGCCTCCTTTGTACAAGGCTTTCTTTGACTGGATTTGAACTCGCAACCCTTCGGTTGCTAATCCGATGCTCTTTCAATCGTGCTACCGCGGCCCTTTTCAAAATTAGGGATAGTTACTAATAGTTATCAGCAATCAATGAGCTTCTTCACCAATTTGGCATGTTTTTTATCTTCCTGATCCCACTCATAATGTGTAGTTGTACTTGAATAACAGGTTAATTGCACTACATTACCATTTTGATGTGAATGTGTCTTTAAATTCTATTTTAATAAAGAGTCTCAACAAAAACTCTAGAGATAAAAAATTGCAAGAGTTGTCTTATATATCATCTCATAAACTATTTAATTGATCATCTAATGGTTTAAATTTTGTTGGATAGAGTTTATACCCGTATCCAAAATGGTCAGTAAGAAACGATTTCATTGGAAAGAAAAATTCAAATGCAATCACAGAGATGGTAAAATCTACAATGCCAAATCTGCAATACGGAGATTGTCATCGCCGTATGAACCGATGGATATTGGCTTGGAATATGATATCTTTTAAAAGTTCTATTAGTAAAATTGCACCCAATATGATTTCACTGTCGCGCGATGTTACTAAAACCAAATCGCTTTAAGACTAAAAGTAACGTAAGTTCCACGTACATTTCTACATCGCTCACTACTCTGGTTAACACTTGTATAGATTTAAACCTTTGAAAGAAAGATCGATACATCCTAGTTAAAAATTTTATGCAAATTTATTGATACCTCAATAAGAGTACATTATCCACTGTTAAAATAATCACTCATTCAAAAAAAAATTTCCACAAAGTAAATTTTCAGACTCATTTTCCGAAAAGTATTAATATCTAATAATTCTCAACCTGTTATAGAAAAATTAAAACAGTAAAATTTGCTATTCGGCCCCTTGGTAAGTAAATCTGAAAAAAATCATATTTTAGATGTCATAGAAACTTTGCGCAATTGGGAAAGTCCTATACAGAAAATTTCTGGATTCATCCTGGACCTTCGCTAATAGTCCGTTGTGTTTGCTAGTGTGAGACGTTGATGAACTACTTACTAAGTAAATTTTCACACTCATTCTCGAACATTATTAATATCTGATAATTCTTACCCACAAAGAAATTCTACCCACAAAGAAAACAGATTAGGCTGTTACCTTGTGCCTAGTGAGTAATCAGCCACTGATGGACAGTAAGATACATTAATGTGAACTATCTTTTAGGGCAGGCACTGTTGTTGTTTACAAATTTTTTAAGAGAAGTTAGTGGTTACACACATATTTGTATAGAGCTATAGCAACTATAGCATTCGTTTTTTGCTCAGTGGTTGATTCGAATTCACAGGTTTCATTCCTAATTGGGTTTCCAAAAGGATATGAGAAATTAAGCAAATCATATTGAATCCTTTCGTAGTGAATTCAGAAATAACTTTTCAATCGATTAAAAAATCCTTACATTTGCTGTAAACAAAGTTTATATTAAAGTTAAGAAAAATGACAAATGGAGGATGAAAAGGGAACACCAATTTGGTTTGAAACTAGAAATAAGAACATTTGCAAATAGAAAGTAACTACCAACTGATCGAATAACAGTTAAAATTTAATCATGTCAGTAAAAGTATTCTCAAAGCGTTTTTAAATTAAAATTACTGCACTGAAACTGAAATATGGAAAATACTAAAATCTTTTTTTCGAAAACATGGCTAAAAACCATCTTGAGTCTACTTAATACTTTCTTTACAGACACTGCAAATTGACCTATTTTACTTTAACTTTGAACAATGACAAAGCTAAACCAAAATATAGGTAGGTGTAACATTTTCGAAGCATACACTTACGAATTTCAATGAAACACGGCTCTAACCATTAATAAAAATGAATATTTCAGAATAGGAATATTTTAATAATATCTATAACTTGTTCTTAGCAAAACTGCATAAAATATTTTACAAACATAGTCAAACTTTTTTTGGAAAATCAATAATCTAAAAGTAACAAAAAAGTATAATCTCACAAAAGTCTTCGTACACTTAAAGAAAATCTGTCTATATAAGTAAATATTGTAATATTTTGGTAAATTATCGCTTAGTAGGATATCCTATAGTATATATCGTCAACATCTTTTAAACGTCTGGGAATAAGAATTCACTAGTTGTTGTTTTTTTGCAATTCCTGCATCAATGTTCATCCATTCTTCAAACATTACAGTTTTTAGTTAGCTTTTCTTTTTAACGTCGTATTCTAACCTCCTGTTCTCTCCAAATGTGTTCTATTGGGTTTAAATCTGGCAACTGAGGTGATGTTTTCAGAATTTGTGTACAATTATAGAGACACCAGAGGCGAATGTCGAGAGCCATGTGCTTAGGATTGTTATCTTGATAAAAACAAAGTTGTTTCCACTACCCAAATTTTCGGCTGATGATTAAAAAAATTTTTTTTAATATTTTAATGAAGAGCAGAATTTATTATGCCATCAATAAATACCAAATTACCTAGTCCTGATGCTGACATGCACCCACACACAAAGACACCTCTACCGCCATGCTTTACTGTTCCAACTAAGTTCTTGGGATTAAGTTCCTCATTTATCTTCACCTTACAATTATACACCCATCGGAACCATAAATGTTAAATATGCTCTCATCTGCAAATAAGACATGATTCCAATACATTTTTGGCTGATTTATCATTGATTTTGCGAAGGAAAGCCTAAGCTTTCTATATTTCACTCTTACAAAAAACGAACGTTCATTTAATCCAGCTGATCTGAGCACTCGTCGAACAGTTTCGATGAAATTGAAGTAGAAAATGTTTCAGCAAATGCTGTAGAAATTTTTACAGCATTCAAACATGGTTTTTTCACAAAATTTCTAGTTATAAATCTCTGGTCACGTTGAGTTAACTTTGACGAACGACTTTTCTTACCTTGTTTTCCATCTGATTTTCTTCTTTAAAGTGTTTTGTCACTTACTGCACCGTAGAATGGGATAAAGTTACTAATTAAGAGTATTTCGAACTGATTTAGCTGAACTTCTAACTGATGAAAAATAATCAATTTTCGAATGCTGTTTGCAGTTTTCTTACGGCTACGAGCCATTTTTAAATAATAAATATAATATTTCGAAGTAAGCAAGCAAAGATTAAAGCCAAACGACTTTTTAATTGTCACCACAATGCAAAAATAAAAAAAGCGATAAACAATAATTTTATTGATGAATTTATCTGAAATTGTTTGGGTGTACGATTACTTTTGGGACGTGTTATTTCTCTGCCTTCTTGCATTTTCATTGAAAAAAAAAGAGTAAATAATAAAAAATATATATATTAGGTTTTATTCAGAATTACATGGAGATGATATGATAAAATATTGGACTTTATAATTCGAATTCAATTCTAGGCTGCAGAGCTTTTTCTATAAATTTTTAAAGTATACGAACACTTTTGGGAGCCACTGTATGTAACGCTGAACAGCACATTTAAACACATCGCACCCCGGTAAGAAAAGTGACACAGGTCAAAAAATAAAAATTTCGATGCTATGCCATTGAAAAATATGTATGAGGTGCCCCCGCGTGTTATATTACTATTCTATAGAATATAATAGAAGTAACCACCATAAATATTTACCTAAAATTTAAAAGAAGCTTATACTATTTCAATATAAGTTTTATAGTATCCTTTAACCCTTCTTTGCATGATTTTTTCTTTATTGGTGAAATAAATCAAGGTGATATAATTCATGTTCAAAATTAAAGGAAAAATGGTTAAAAAAATCTTAGTATATATTTATAGTATAAATTTAGCAAAAAACAATATGATGGTATCATGTGGTATTTTTTAAATTAAACGCAAACCTTTTTCAGAAATTGCTCTAAAAATAACAGAAACACATGTTACAAACCTTTCTTCCACTCATTTTCACTTTTTTAGCAATAGAAACTCAAATATAATAAAACAAATTAAAAATGAAATCATACGTTTATTGCAACTACAACAAACAGCGGAATGACAACTTCAAGCTCGTTTTACTGATAGTGACGCTTGCTTATTTTTGACAGCTATGTTTTTTTTTTTTACGCAATGGACATTAAAAAGGTATCCAGACACGATCAACTTAAAGTGAACTTGTTCTTTTATATATAATTTTTGGGCATTCAATGTTATGATCGAAATTTCCACCATTATGCAAAGAAGGGTTAAGTTGATGTTTCTCAAATTTTGCAATTTTGAATTGTGTCACTTTTCTTGCCGGGGTGCGACATGTGTGCCGAAATAGGATATTTTTCTACTGGAGTCGTACAAAGTGTGAATCTTTTAAAGGCTTCATTTCATTACAAATCCTAATTTTGGAATCACAGGAGCACGCTTTAAATACACTCATGTCTAAAATTATCTTTACGTATCCAAAAATAGTTACATTCCAAGAATTACCCAATCGATGTAATCCATTTGTTCAGGGAATGTGTGAAAGACAAGCCTTATTAGAATTATCCAATCAAAAGTGTTCAAACGGTTTCTGATATATGCAAATCAAGACGTTAGTCATCCGACGGTGAATCAAGCGCTTTGCGCAAAGTGAATATCTGAGTGAATTTATGCGAAACGGTTTGTTATGGCTCCGAAGTATCATTTGGAAGAATCTGTGAAGTGGCGCACTATTGACCGTTTAGAAGCAAGGTAGACAATCCTGGAAGCATGAAGATGTGTGAATATTTCAAGACAGACAGTCTCTGCGCTATGGAAACAATTTCAGAAATCTGGAACTGTTGTAAGGAGGCCTGGTCAAGGTCGTAAAAGTATAACAATTGCTTCTCAAGATCGATAGATGGCAATAACTGCCCGTCGTAACAAGATGTCTACTACTCGGTGGCTAAGTTCAGAGCTTGCAGCCGCCAAGCAAACTGTTGTAACACGGCAAACCGTATACAGAAGGCTTAATGAAAAAGGCCTGATGAGTCAAGGTTTAGTTTAACATCTGATTCTAAGCGTTTTTACATCTGGAGGGAGTCGAGAACGGGAAATCTTTCTTCGAGCATTATGGAATGTGACCATTTTGGTGTGCATGTGTGATTGTGTGGTGTGGATAATCTCTACTATTATAAAAGGAAGTGTTTGTCTGTCTGTTTGTTTGTTTGATGCAAAATCCTGACGATTCTATGGCACTTACAGCAATGAGATTTGGCACACAAGTAGTCCAAAGTTTTTGCAATTTTTGGGTTCGTGGCGAATTTTAAAATTCAATTTAGAACATTTTAAAATTAATTTAATGAAATTTAATCATTATTGAATGCTACAGCATAGAAGAGATCACAGATTCTAAATTTATTGTTTTCATTTCCGTTTTGATTTTGTGCGGATGAATAATTTTTCAACCAGATGATAAAAACAAACCATCTTTTAACTGGAGCCAATTAATTCTTTTTCTATCTCCTAGACCGTTAAAGATAGAGTAAAAATTTCAGCGGATTTGAAATCTGCGGAAAATTTCACTTTAGATCCATACCTAAAAATATGATTTTCTTTATATAAATAACTTTTAAATTGAAAATATCTTTTACATTTTCGCACGAAATTGTGACGTCACGGTACTTTTCCTTTTCCAAAAATAAACAGATTGCATTTTGTGCCCTTCGCGTTAAAAAAAAAAAACAGTTTACATTTCCTGCCCTCTTTGATTTTTCCTAATCATTACCACAGCTCATGCATTTCGCCTCTTCTTTTCGGTACTGATTGCAAATCAACTTTGGTTTGCTATGCAAATCAACACCACGTACACGGGCAACGCCGGGCTAGCCACGCAGTAGCTAGTGATTGATAGACGTAAGCCCCTACACGTTTTTAACAGAGGATCTGTGACCGACCAGAGATATCGGGGTGAGGTCTTAGAACGTTATGTAAGACTTTTCAGAGGTGCATATATATCGATTTTTTTTTTATTTATGTACGATAATGGTCATCCACATCAAGCAAACCTCGTTGACGAATTCCTTGAAAATGAAGACATTGAGCAAATACCGTGTTCACAAAAATCTCCTAATCTGAAACCGATAGGGAACTTATGGAACTACTTTGGAAAAGCAGTTGAACGGAGACATCCTCCTCCTAGAGATATAAATGCCCGGAAGACTGCATTGCTGGAAGTGGATCTTAATTACCCAAACTGTGATTAACAACGTTATTGCCAGCGTGAAATCACGTTGTGATATGTGGGTACAAGTTAGAGGCGATCACATTTCATATTAAATTCATAAGCCGTAATTTTTTTTCTGAACTTCCCTTGTCACATATTATTGCCATTTTTATGGTTTCATGCTACAGTTTTATATCATATGTAGTGTTCTTTAATTTTTCCCTTTGTATTTATGGGGATCAGCCTTCTGAAATATCACAATGAGTGACGGTTTTCTTCGTCAAGGGTGAAAAATACGATTTTACGGCAATTCATAACTACTAGGGGGCCCGCCCCCTGCTCGCCAACCCCCAGAGGATTGCTTCGCAATCCTCATTGGTTCGCTGAGCGAACCTATGCTCGCTTCGCTCGCATCAATGAAGACATGTGTCCTAGCAGAAGGAATTGTTTACAAAATATGATATTCCAAAAAAATAATTTTCAAATCTAAATTTTATGCTGTTTTCAGAAAAGATATTTACAGTACCTCTGGAATCAGAATTAAAATGGAAACTTTGAGCAAACTTTGACTTGAAATGTGAGCGTTGATTTGGAAATTGAAAACCCAGCATGTTGGTTGTGTGTCCATTTACCCAGTACTCGAGCCATCCACGCTTTTTCATTGAGTTTGTTGTCGAAAGTTGTAATGCAAGCGTCTTGTTGAACTATAATAGTTTGCCCCGAAACGGACCTTTTTTTAAAAAATGACTATGAAAAGATCCTCCGTTTTCTTTGATTTCTATTATTTACTGCAACAGCTCAACTAAAATTCATTTTTTTTTTCAATAAAATTTCATCCGATAACGCTATAAATTCAATTGAAGCGCGAGGCTTTGAGTTGAGATAAACAAAGAATCGTACAATGTTGCCAAAACGCGAAAACAAATAACGTCTTTTTTGCGTGACACGTAAGAGAATTATATATATAGATATTTTCTTAAAATCCCTAATTATGTAAAATAGTACTCAAAAGTAATTTTTTTAAATGCCCTACACCAGGGCTCGAAATACCAGGGTGCACATGAAAATAAAATTGTGCACCTAAATTTTTCTCGCTAGGTGCATACCATGCACCTAAATTAAAAACTTAGGTGCACCTTGTGCACCTGAATTAAAAAATCTATTTCGAGGCCTGCCCTACACTAATTACAAAAAACCTTGAAAATTCCATTTTATGTAAAAATTGCGAAAAATGTACGATCATGCCCAAACAACAACAAAATTATGCAAAATGAATCCATTTTTATGAAATACATTTCTGTTCAGTCGAATAACGTTTCAACCAGGCTTAAGAGTGTGATTCTAAATTAAATTTGATTTTAATTGCTGTGTAGTTTTAAAGTACAACAAGCAACTTAAACAAACGAATCGATGTTCATATAAGAATTATCAGAGTCAACTTTGTACCATTTCTATATAGGTTCTACGAGGAGCTGTTGTGGATACATGGTAATTGAATGCTGGCGGAAATCGATGTTCTTTATTCATGCAGTTCGTGAATAATAATACATCAATTAGTTTGTAAAACCTTAACACGAAAATTACTTAAATTGGTAAGTAGGTAGACATTTTAATTAACATCACACTGGAGCAACACAACGGGTTATTGGCGACTACTTGAATTGAAATTTAGTAGGTAAATATAAAAATATAAAATTTATAAATATATAAAAATTTAGCAAAAATCAAGAAACATATCAAAACATGTAATGAAGTTTTTCAAATACTGATGAAAATGAAACAATCGTCAAACAATATTTTAAAAACAATGCTACATTTCGTATATGGCGACACCAATAATGCACAACATTATCTATATATATATAATTCTCTTACGTGGCACGCAAAAAAGACGTTATTTGTAATCGCGTTTTGGCAACACTGTACGATTGTTTGTTTATCGAGAAGTCTCGCGCATCGATTGAATTTATAGTGTTATCGGATGAAATTTTATAGGAAAAAAAAAAGGAAATTTTAATGAGCTGTTGCAGTTAGTTTATAATAGAAATCAAAGAAAGCGGAGGATCTTTTCAGGGTCATTTAAAAAACGGTCCTTTTCATGGCCAACAATTATAGTTCAACAAGACGCTTGCACTACAACTTTCGACAACTCAAAAGTGTGGGTTGGCTCGAGTGCTGGGTAAATGTACAAACAAACAACATGCTGGGTATTCAGTTTCCAAATAAGTGCTCATATTTCGAGTCAAAATTTGCTCAAAGTTTTCATTTGAATTCTGATTCCAGAGGTACTGTATATATCTTTTCTGTAATACAGCAAATTTAGATTTGAAAAATATATTTTGTAAACAATCCCTTCTGCTAGGACACATGTCTTCATTGAGGCGAGCGAAGCGAGCATAGGTTCGCGCAGCGAACCAATGAGGATTGCGAAGCAATCCTCCGGGGGTTGGCGAGCGTTAGCGAGCAGGGGGCAGGCCCCCTAGTAGTTTTCTATTACATTATTACGATGCGTTTTCTCGCTTTCTTTGCTTTTGTGCCTGTATAAAGAGCTTATAATTTCATCAAATTCACGAAGTTTCTCATTAAAAACTCTCTTTGAGACGCTATCCAGTATTCCGAGAAATATATTCCACTCAGACTTCATTTTATTATTTGGGACTGAAAGACTGGAAACTATGGCTCCTCGTCTGGAAGTGATAATCAAGGGCAATGTAAGTTCACCACTCTATGGAATTTCTGGCTTCAGTTCGGATATGATAATTTTCAAGATTTCTATTAATAAGTATTTTATGTTTACAAAAAGTTTGAATGACATGCTTGTCTTGATCTTTCTCATTTTGAAACTATTAAGCTGCGGATTGACGAAAAACTTTTAGTCGGGGCCAATAGAATTTGAAAATTACTTGTTACAGCCCGAGTTATACTTTTCTTCCACAAAGCCGCTGCATGCCGACCCTATTGCCACAACGAAAAAAGTTGAGCGTGAAAACATTTATACCATAGAAATACTTTTTGCAAATATTTTTGAAATCTCCAAATATTTAATAATTACTATTTTGATATGATTTTATGAGATTAGTTTTTTAAATGGAACAAAACATACGTTTCCTCTCTTTAAACGAATTGTTGAAACAAAGGATCTTGGGAGAAAGATGGTCGAAATGTACACATTTCAAAGGCCTATTTTCTTGGCAATACACAATATGGAATTTTTAAAACATAATTCAAAGTCTTTTACATTTAATAGTCTGTTTTCAAGTAAGGTAAGAGTATAGCGCTCCATTCGACCTTTTTAGCATCTACAGACTGTAACACAGCTCCCACAAACATACTAAAAATCCGAACAGCCGCTACTAAAAGTTTTCGTCAATCCAGTCAGCATAGATTAAACCAAGTAAAAAACCTTTAAAAAATACCAAACTAAGAGCCTTATAAATTAAAAAATGTAACCTTTTTAAATCATCCTTTTTTATATTAGTTAATTGGATTACCTTCTGTTAATTTAGGTTTGCTTACCTGTTTTTCCTAATCTATATATATAAAACACTAACGTATGTGGACCCGAAATCGACGTTATTTGTGTATCGTCGAATGGCAACAATCAACGTAAATAAAATAACCCAGATATTTTGAATTCTTGCTGTTTTCAAATAGCCGAGGTCAATTTCTATGCAAAATAAGGAATTAAAGGTACAGCTAGAGTCTACGTTTATGAGCGGTGGCAACGGCCTTGACGATTGTTTTTGGCGCACTTCTAAAGTCGCCAAGGAAATAATTATTTCCTAACTCTTTTACTGTCAAAACTTTTTTTCTTTTTACAACACACTTTTTAAACATTTTCAGAACGTTTTGAAAAGAATATTTTAAAAAACTTTCACAAAAAGTAGTAAACTTAAGCACGTAACAAAACACATTTGTGAACCAGCAGAGAAACTAAGCTACGAATGTTGGGTAAAGAATACCATGAAACTTATCAATTACACTAAATACAGTAGGCAAGTTGAAAAAGAAATAAAAGAAAAAAAAGCAAGAAATAATACAACCTGATACATCAGTACGGTCCCGAGAAAAAAAAATTACGAAACAAGAATATTCCACAAATGCGAAAAACAATACATGTCAGAACTCTGCCGTGAAAAAAAATTATTATGAAATAAAAATTCCACAACTGTAGAAATACAAATAAATAAACCAATGGTATCAAAGAAAACAAAATTTAAACGACCAATGCAATCAAAGGATATTTTAAAATCAAAATAACCAATGGGAGGAAAGAAAAAATTTTAAACGAATCAATGAAATCAAACGACTTGAACGGATTTTGGAAGAACTTTCTAGAATATTCAAAATGAAAATTGAAAGTTTCCGTTTGTCGAAGTTGCCATGAAAACCATAACAACCGAAACGAAAGACGGGTTGCCTTAATTTATCGTAACTCGCTACTAGAAGTGCGCCAAAAAAATATCGCCAAGCCGTTGCCATCACTCATAAACGTAGAGTGTAGCTGTACCGAATTAAATTGTAATATTTATGTTTGAACTGACTTTTTATTTCTTCCTTTGATGTAAAAGTAATTTAAACGTAATTTTGCTACCCGTTATCTGACCGCGTCAAAATTAATGTTTACTTTTTTAATTTTAGAATTCCGTGTTTGGGTATTTGAGTTGACTGCGAGATGTTGCGGACATATTTGAGGATTCCCAAGTATTATAAATATGTGTTCTTTTTGTTAATAAATCATTTTTGTCTTTGTCAATATCGTTGAAAGTCTTTTGTCGCATTATTCTGCTTCACAATATATTCAGAAAGTTTTTTGTTTGCATTATGTGTTCCGATATATTACCTATTGCAGAAATGTTATTTAGGAGTTATATTTTAATGATATGTCTATTTCCTGCAAAATATCACTAGACATGGGTAATTTTGTAGAGGTATATGTATATTTCGATAAACTTTACTTAAATATTTGATTGAATACTCAATGATTTGAAGAATTGTTTCATGAAAATAAATAAAATATACAAATCAAAACATGTTTAATTACAGTGTGTAAAAAAAAAAAAAAAAAAAAAAAAAAAACACTATTACACACCGCCGAGCGCTAGCCGGCGCAGCCCGGCTAGTTATTATATAAAATAAATTACACCCAACATGCTTTCAAAATAATCTTACACTATTTTCATTTTTTATGAAGTAAAAGTAAAAGTTATTTACAATGTATATAAGTCCATAAACTACACTGACATCTTCCAATCCTTCTGATAAGCCTCTTTGACTTCTTTTAACGAGCCTTTTCCATGATGGGTCTTATCTTCTTTTTACATGTAGCATCATTAATACCTGAGCAATATTCTTAGTATAAGAGAGGTGATACATCATATTTTAGTGATTGTGATTTACTTTCATTGAATAATCGAAACATAACCTTAATCGTTTCAACAGAAATTTAGTTATTTATTATGCACCACAGAGTTTTATGTGGATTCTTTTTACTGTTACAAATAAATTTATTTTGCTTACTGCGAATACATATGCTTCTGTGCATTTGAATTTAATTTATTTACTTTGCACAAAAGAAAATATCTGTCAAATAGTGTCTGTTCAATCGATATTTAGTTGCTATATTTGTATCGAAATATTGTTTTATCTGAAAAACAATTTGCACAAATCTTAGGCTTAATTGATAAACAATATTTCACCCTTAAAACTGTTTCAAAGGTATATCATTGATCATAATATTTGAAACGATCGTTACTTATGCTAAAGATTCGGGACGCTAGTAAATGTTTATTGAACGGAAAGTTATATTTGCTAAACGGAGAAATCAATTTCGTTAAATGGTTTTATCAATAATAGAAAGGTGAAATTCTCCCACTTTTCCAAATTCGCACGAATTAAAGCGTATAAATTTAAACTGTCTCACGTGAAGAATATGCAGCTCCAATTATATGAAATTCTTACTATAGTTTCGAAAACTAACCGCATAATATTACCATTTAAACTTTTTCCTCGAGTTTAATCCACGAATAAATAATAGTAAGCAATTGTCAATCTTTGCAATATTTTTCAATAAAATACCACTGAAATAAAGATTGAAAAAGGGTACGAATCATAGAAGTAGGAAATAGATTATCTTTCCTATTTCTATGGTACGAACGAAATTTAAGGGGTACATGTTCCTTTTAAGCTGTAGAAACTTACGGTCTCATCTCGCACATCTATATAAATAAGAATGGAGGTTTGTACATTAAATTTATTCCCACTTCGTTACCACTTCGTTCCTTTTAAGCTGTAGAAACTTACGGTCTCATCTCGCACATCTATATAAATAAGAATGGAGGTTTGTACATTAAATTTATTCCCACTTCGTTACATATCCGTTCTGTCAATGCAAAATCAGTAGTATCCGCCTTTGGTTTCTGTCAATGTGTGCCCGCAGTGTTAATCCAAAGGGCTGGGTATATTTTCTTGAAATTTTACACACAATGAGCACTCACACTATTTTAGTGACTGAACTTTATTGTGTCAGCCTATTTGATTTTAAATTTTATGCCTGTTTTTGTGCTTGCGTGTTTGTGCAAAGGTTACGTAAAATTGTTTAAATTTTTTTTTTAAATTCTGTAAAACATATTATACTTAAAAATACATTATTTATATTATTTTTGCTTACATTTTTAGGTGTTTCACTTTAAAACATCTGAATACATACAATTAAGTCAAGCTTAATTGCAAAGTATAGATTTCTTAAAAATAAAGCTATCAGATCGACCAGTCGCTATCAATTTCACAAATGTAAATAAATGTCGCACCTAACGTTTCATATTTTTGTAGAATTTAAATTTTTAGTAAGAAAGAAAAGTCCCCGTAAAGTGTACTAATGTTACACAGAATGCATAGAATCGTTCAGAATATGCATATACTAAAGGATTTCAAAACAAAAGCGTTTCCCAAAATGATCATACCATGATTAAAAATGTTTTAAAAACTAATTAAACCCTTACTTACCTTGGTAACCATTATTGAACGAAAAACATCAAGTTGAAAATTCAGAAATACATCTTAAAACAGATTTAAAAAAAAAGAAGCTTAGAACGAAAAGTAATGAATAGATCTGTTTTTTCACTACAAAATAGTTTCTTGGGACATAACGGACGCAAAATTTAAAAAAGCAAACGATTAAAAATACCAAGGTTGCCATATTAGATGCTAGTCCTATAGCTACTCAGATGTTTTAACATGAAACAACTAAATATGTAAGCAAAAGAAATTTAAATAATGTATCAGCTAAAAAAATTTTATAATAAAAAATAGAACATTGTATTAAAATCGGTTGAATAAATCCTACGTAAACTTGTACACAAACACACAGAGACAAAATTGAACGTAAGGTGGCTTGGTACAGCTACACTCTACGTTTATGAGTTGTGGCAGAGAACTTGGCGATTTTTTTGGCGCACTACAAAAATCGCCAAGGAAAGAATGTTTTCAAAAATATTTTTCTTTCAAAAACATTTTTATTTTCACTACGAAAAATAAAAACTTAAACACGTTTTGAAAAGTTTTTTTTTTTTAATTTAAAAAAAAAAGTAAATACGTTTTAAAACACAATTAATTGTGTTCCAGCAGAACTAAACTTCGAAAGTTGGGTGAAACTTATCAATTACACTAAGTATATATTGGGGATGTTGAAAAAGAAAAAGATTTATAAAAGAAAAAAAGCAAGAAATAATACAACTTGGTAACTTCAGAATTCTTGCGTGAAAAAATAATCAAAACGAAAATGGCAAAAAAACAAAACTCTCAATCCTTTCGTGAAAACTAATGTAATAAAATAAAAATTTCACAGTTGTCGAAGTACAAATAAATGGACCAATGGTGTCACAGAAAAAGATTTAAAAGGACCAATGCAATCAAACGACATTTTAAAATCAAAATAACCACAAGGGGCGGAAAAAAATAATAATTTCAAACGAACCAATGAAATCAAACGACTTTAACGGATTTTGAAAGAACTTTTTAGAATATTCAAAATGAAAATTGAAAGTTTTCGTTTGCCGAGGTTGCCATGAAAACCACAACAACCGTAACGACAGATGGGTTGCCTTAATTTATCGTAACTCGCTACTAGAAGTGCGCTAAAAAAACTCGCCACACAAGCCGTTGCCATCACTCATACACGTAGAGTGTAGCTGTACCGGTAGACTTACGCGCTACGACTTACTGAACGTTTTATCGGTCAAGTTTAGATAGACGAAAAGCGTACGTTTTATGGAGTGTCTATACGTAGTGACTTTTTATCCGTTTTCTACATCAATTCCAAGTTTTTCTTCCTTCAGTTTTGTGACATTCAATACGAAGGAAGCATTGCGGTGGTTCACTATTGCCCTCGTGAAAGTTCATCAGCTTCGGCAGAGAAAAAAATATTGAGCAAGAGCAGGAGAAGGTCAAGAGAATGGCTATTAAAAAAAGGCCAATACTGCCACATCAGGTTACTGCCTGAATTACTTGACGAACCTGACGACTGGAGAAATTATTTACGGATGGTCTCTATTGCATATAGTCGATTATTGGAGTTGGTAACGCATACATTAAGAAATAAGATACTTGAATAAGAAAGGCCATTTCACCACACGAAAGACTTACAACAGCAACTTTCAAGATTCCTAGCAACTGGAAGAAACCATAAGGACTTGGAGTTCACAACAATTATATCTAAGCCAGCGAGCCGACCAACCGGTATATCGGAAGGTTCCTGGTTTGAATCCGGGTTCGGGCATGGATGTTTGTAAACGTATGGTGTAGAGGCGGCTGGTGCACCTTAAAGCTGTAGTGGCCGAAAGCCCTCACGTTGGGTTGGTGTGGAAGTTTGGAGAGTGGGGTGCCAGCTCAGGTGTTGCTTCGTCATCTGACCGTGGTTCTAATTTACGAGCTATTGTCCTAGGATCATTCCCTAAAGGGACTGATTCCGAACCGTTGTCAATTGCCCGTTGTGTTGCGGCGTTGATTAAAATAATTCTTGAAACCTGTTAGGTTATCTACTTGACTTTGAGAGAAATAGCATGCAATATTTTTTCACATTCACAAGGCAGGTAGCTCATACATTTAGGTCTGAAAACTTGTTGATGAACTGAGTCAGGGCAAAATCACCAGCAGATGGGGTAGGAAGAGCACTTCTCTTTCATGCTGCTGTGGAGTTGGCTGACATGTAGGCGTATATTGGGAAAGCATGTTGATACAGAGCTTCAGCTTGTGGTTGTTGAGGTAGACTTGGCTGAAGTACTTCATGTTGTCGATATTGATAGAGAAATGGCTGATATGGAGGTGGGTAAGTTAGTTGCTTTTCATTCATTCCAGACGCAGGTGAGCTGAAACGAACTTCTTTATTCTCCTAAACATCCACAATTCTGAAGTTCTCATTGAGGTATTCCATTTCAGCTTCAAACAAACATAACCTATCAGTTTCTGTATAAATTTGATTTAATGCGGGCTAACCTGCCGAAGTCGACTGCGATGTGTTTGATATATGTGTCAATAGAATCATAGGCGTTGATAGATTCAAATTCTTTGTTCAGCCTTCGTTAGAATTTCCACTACTTTTCATCGGTAAAGACGAACCATTTCTCGGAAAACGATGCCCTGTTGATTGAAATAACAATAGCTACAATGATAACCATAGATACAATTGCCTTTCGACCCAATCTTCGATTTCATTCCGATTCGATAAGACATACGATTTGCTGTTTATACACTCCGTTTTTGGGGAATTTATTCGAATCTTTGATGGCGCTG
The DNA here is from genome assembly GCA_947359465.1 of Metellina segmentata. Classification (NCBI taxonomy): domain Eukaryota; kingdom Metazoa; phylum Arthropoda; class Arachnida; order Araneae; family Tetragnathidae; genus Metellina; species Metellina segmentata. The sequence continues at coordinate 97,196,909 of OX375879.1, forward strand.
GAATCACTGACGTCATGGGCCTTCCCTGCTCGCACACACCTGCAGCTTTTGTCAGTTAGAAGTTATAATCTTGATTTGAATTCGATAAGAACCTTAGCATTCTTAATTTGATTAATATTTCGATTTGCATTAACCCTTCTTTGCATAGTGGTGGAAATTTACATCATAACATTGAATGCCCAAAAATTATATAAAAGAACAAGTTCACTTTAAGTTGATCGTATGAAATATATACTAAGAATTGTTTTAACCATTTTTCCTTTATTTTTGAACATGAATTATATCACCTTGATTTATTTCACCAATAAAGAAAAAATCATGCAAAGAAGGGTTAATATGCAATCTTTTTCTGTATCTGTAAATAGTGTAAAATAGTAACTAAATTTTAATCTAACTAAAGAATCTCTCCAATCGTCATTTTTGTATTTGTCAAACTAAGATCTAAAAATAACACTGAACCAATTGATTATTGAAAGACCACCATTCTGCGTCAGTTTTACTTGATGTGATTTGTCGTATCTGATAAAACGCACAAGTCTTAGCGGACAGTACGTAAAGTTTCATGAAAATATATTCAGCCGTTTGGATGTAGCACGGGCATACACATGCAGACAGACACCAAGCGCGCTAGAGAGGGATTTTGCATCAGAAGGGCCCAAACGGATTGAAAACTTAACATGGGCCGAAAATATTAATGTACAAACAAACATCCATCCAAAAAAGAGGGACCGGGGAATAGAATAATGGGATGAAAGTAGAAAAAGATCTCTTGACTATCCCGAGAGCGCGATCTGTCTGGTTTGTTTGTTTACATAGAAAATCCGTCTCATCCATGTCCTTGGTTCAAAAGAATTAACGTGCGCGGAAGGTATTACGTGATACGTGGTCAAAAAGTATGATAAATTAGCAAGAATTTATCTATCTCATGCGCATTAATGCTGAATAATTTAACACTATTTTAGTTTACTTAATACAAATAAACACAAGGATGTCGACTCCATAATATATAGTTATTATGGAGTTAATCTAATAATATGAATATAAATCAAACTAACTGCATTTGGTAAGTGCTCATCTGTAAAGCAAAGACATCTGTAAAGCAAAGACAAAGAAGCAACACCTAAAACTATAAAAAAGTATAATCAATATTTTAAAAGAAAATTTCAAAATTTGGAAGCAGTATGGATTTTTTATTTCCACTTACATATATACAGCAGATTACAAAGATTATCCTAAACAATTTTAATAAATATCAAGAAAAGCCTGATGCGCAGAGATCCTTTTGAAATCAGAATGTCCAAAAAAAATTTGAATTAGAGAAAAAAAAGTTTTTGTAGTAGATATATTATATTTATCTTGTTTTTAAGTTATACTTGTAACTTATACAAAAATGATCGAAATCGAAAAAATATTTTTTGCTATCTACAGAGTTTGATATACATTTTTAACACTAGAATTTTAAAAAGAAAAGTTTTTTTGAGCGATTTTAGTAGTTTTGAAAGGCTACTGTCATCTGAAACATTCTGAACAACCTAAGAAAATTATGCCACAGAATTAAAGTTCAATGATTGATTGGTTGATTTACCACATTCAATAAATGCTATTTATTGTGTAAAAATGAATTAATTCCTAAAACACGCAATACTTTTAATTAGCTTAGTTTCCGTTTTTTAAATAATAATTTCCTTAGCAGTGGTGTTCATATATTTTTCGCAATATCGTACTCTTATGATTAAAAATATGACAATGAATGAAAGGCTCTGGTCAACATAGTAATAAGCCACAGAAATATGTTTCTTTAAATGAAAAAACAATTTTTTTTCCCAAGAGGATCAAAAGAATTTCCGATTGTTTGAATAAATACTTTAAATTTGAAGGTAACCTCTTGAATAGATAAACTATTATAATTTTGGGGTATTTTACCACTTATAAATTGTTAGTCTGAAAATTTGAAATGCCGCTTATCATTATGTTGCTCAAAGTATCTTCAAATGTTTTATTTACAACTGCGGAAAAAAGAGACCCCTCCCTTTATGTGCGCACCCCGTTCAGAACAAATTCAGACCCCATTCGAAAGGAAATGAAGTCATCTATAAATGTTTTGCATGCAATTTGCATAAGGAATCGTCTTGAGATAAATTGCTCATAAGCTTCACAATTTCCAATTAGAACACCTAATGTTAATGTCGAATTTTGAATCGATTAAACTAAGCTTCGCATACCAAGTTTGAAGAGTTGTTCCAATCTTTCCTGAGCTACGAAAATGGAAAATTTGGAATATCTAATGAAAATTTAGCGACCCAGAATTTTATTTATATCTCCTGAGAAATAATCTTTCAACCAAGCTGAAACTACTATATTATTATGTTACTTTTAAAGAACTCAAACAGAACCTACGTTTTTTTAATTAATTTGTTTTGAATGTTAATTATGAAATTAATATTCGAATTATGAAGACAATCTTCACATATTTGGTGGAAATCGATTCAGAAATATATTTTATGCAAAATGCGATAGTTTAGTTTTCTCCAAGTAGAAGTTAGAATTAAAAAAAAAACAATGGTTATAAAATATCAAATTTTAACTTCATTATTGAGAGTAAAACATCACGATAGTATTTTTGTAGCAGTTTACCTGAGGTTTTGATTGTTACGTTTAAAATATGGTCCCAAAATTACGATTGGCGGTATTTAAGCTGGTAAAAAAAAGAGCCGTACTCTTAGTGGATACTGCATGGGATATTACCAGCTTGTACGGATCTTTCTTGCCTATTGAGAATCCGATCAGTCGTGTGCGAACTACATGAATATATTGATCAGCGAGCTGTCTCGTGTCTTTTCAAACCTGTAATTATTTTGCATTTCCAGTGATTTTGCCTGATCCTCAAATCGAAGTTGCTGGGAAAACAAGAGATGGGTTGTGTTTCTCCTGTCACGCTAAAGCTAAACATGCACATAATAATCTTGGTTTCGGGAGGCAGTATATGATAAAACAAGAATGCTGACATATGTGGAATTGGTGCTACTTTTTTTTTCTCGCAAAATACTACTCCAAGTAGAGACCAATGGGAGGCATTTTCTGACAAACTAAATATGTGGTGAGGGTGTTTCTTTGCGGTCATACATGTTTCCTGTACATATTCTGAACGTGACGTCAGTTGGCTTGTTTTTTTAATACGATTTCAGCATTTCGCCAATAACACTGTATTGTATTGTTTCAAACACTGTATTGTATTGACATTTGATTAGTCAACGTCAACTATATAAGTAGAACAATGCCAAAACGGTGATAAACTGCATTTTAAGGAACCCGATACGTATCGTAACCGTAATAAAATCTTTGGAGACTGTCTTTTTTATTTACACTGAAAAATTTACTCATCTCGGGAAAATTTGTAATGATGAGTGTTAAAAACCTTACGCCTTTATTAAAAATTCGATTACCTGAATAGGTATCTTGCAATGTAGAAATTATCATGAATATTTTGAGACACTTTCCAAGTGATTTTTTCTAGTTCATTGAAGTTATGATAGGCCTTTTCTGTCAAGTTAAATTTAGGTGGCGAAAGTATTTTTTCAGGTAAAACCACTAGTAACACTACTCAAAAATATTATAACGTTCAGAGCTCGGTATAAATTATGTAAAAGCATTTGGGTAACAGAAAGCAAAATCTCCGCCTTCCATCTGGTTTGCTTGGATAGGTAATCCCACTCTCTCCCTTCGGTATTGATCCCGGATTGTTGCCAATACCCCGTTTTCCGTCTCCAGTGCGACGTTTATTAAAAAAACACACACTCACGGACGCTTAAATCCACAAACAAATATTTCCACATAGAAATAATTGAGAATTAAATGCGACCAAAGTAGACAAACGTAATTGAATTATTGTAGAACTACTGGAAAATATGAATAATATTGCATGGAATAAAAATAAGTTTCCTAAAACTTATGCCATTTCCAAAAATATAAGTTTAAATAAAAAAGTAGTTATGGATGTCCGGAACTTAAACTCCAATTGCGGTTTTGAACTTGAGACTCTTTTTTTTTTTACCTTTGATTTTTTACCTTTTGATTACTTGTTGCGCAGACGATTGTTGTACTTTAAGGTTTGCACAGTTCACTAATTAGCAATATTAGCAAAGGGAAGGATCTACCCTATTCATCTTTAGTTACCATTCACGATCATGAATTCGACGGTCATTGCACTATTTAAGAAAACTCTTTTAGCCCGACTTACAAGTTTGTATGGTACTAGCAAAATACCCGACCTTACTCGGTTTGAATTGGTGAACTCTATATTGAAAAGATTATCAAAATATATAATCACTCATGTCTTTTGTAGAATTAAATAGCAATTTAACATCTTTCGCCATCTTTATAATTTCTACAACTGACTTTGAACACAAATCCCACACATGCATATCCATTCATGTAAAACATTTTACGTACATCACACCTTGCTGTATGACAAAGCTACAAAATTACGAAAAGTGACATTAAAGTTATTCTACAAAAGACGATTTTGAGGGAGATTTGGAATAATTTTCTTTAGTTCTTTTCATAATCAACTCAATTAATAAAAATGAGGATTTACGGCAGGTGCTCTCGCTCTCATAGTCAAAAAAAAAAATCTTCTGTCATTATGACAAAGAATTTATAATGTTTGAAAAGTTATAGTTTGAATTTTTTAAATATTATTATTATTTCAAAAACGGCATAGTCACACTTAAGATTTGCTTTATTCTAACTTAGGCCCTGTGCACACATCCGGTTTTTCAACGAGCCCGCCTCTGCGGCACCGAAGCCCAACTATGTACACATAACCGTGAAATGATGCGTCCTCATTTTGCGCTTGATATAAATATTCTATCAAAGAAAACGTGTTTATTTCGCTTACTTGGTGCAAAAAAAGTATATTTTGAAACAAAATAGACGTTACTGGATACAACCCTTTCTTAATTATTATTTATATTCCGTTTATTTATGAAACCAAGGTACTTTAGACCGGAGAAACGTGTGCGGTGAGCTGCGGCGCCGTAGGGAATTGAGGTTCAAATTGCACGCAAGTTGGACGTGCATAACCGCAGCGGCGCCGGAGGCATGTGTTCACTACTCCATTGGATCTAATGTAACCAAGACCACACTTGCGTTGCCGCACGTTGAAAAACTGGATGTGTGCACCAGGCCTAAGTCGAGTACTTTGTGGTGGTGTTGCGTGCGATGAAAAGAAAATGCAATTTATAAGGAATATTTAGAACAGAAAACAGCGAAATAAAACAAAATAAAAGTTGTCAAGTTAAAACGTTGTTATTAAAATATTAATTCGGTGATTCTTTTTAATCTCTTGATCTCGCACAGTTGCCACAACTAACAACTAAAAGTGCACAACATTTGTAAATGCGAAATTAATTTAGAGCGAAAGAGACAGAAAATATCTCTGCATGCGATCAATCAACACAAGTTTCCGTTCGTTGAAAATATCGTCGGTCCTAAATATTTTGAAATCGTTTTCATTACGCAAAGAACAAAAATAAGACTCGAAATAAATGAAGTATCAGAACTGAAATTACATACAAAAAAAATAATTTTTGAAATTGTAATTGCTTTTTCAGCAGTACCGGTTAAACAATCCAAGTATTACTCAATTTACATACCTGTTTTTCCAAAACTACCAAATTAAGACCGGTGCACACATCCGATTTTTCAACGTGTGGCGCCGCTGCTGCACCGACGCTCAACTATGCACACATAACCCTGAAATGACGCAAGTACTCTGCGTGCTGTGGCGCCGTGTTGAACTGCGGTACAAATTGCACGCAAGTTGGAGGTGCGTCGCCGCAGCGGCGCCGGAGGCAAGTGTGCATTACTCCATTGGATCTAATGTTTCTCAGACCGCACTTAAGTTGCGGCAGCGGCGCAGCACGTTGAAAAACCGGAAGTGTGCTCCGCGCCTTATGGTTGATTTAGGCCAGGTGCACACATCCGATTTTCGCGCCGCTGCGGTGTGTGTGCACTACTCTATTGGATCTAATGTATCTCATATCGCACTTACGTTGCCGCAGCGGCGTCGCACGTTGAAAAACCGTATGTGTGCACCGGGCCCTAGGCCCAGTGAACAAACGTTTTATGGTGCGACGCCTCTGCCACAACGCAAGTGCGGTCTGAGATACATCATATCCAATGAAGTAGTGCACACATGCCTCCGGCGCCGCACGTCTAACTTGCGCGAAATTTGCACCGGAAGTGAGTCGTGCAGTTCCCCATGGCACCGCAGATCGCCGCACATGCTTCTCCGGTCTGAAGTACCTTGTTTTCATAAATAAATGGAATATAAATAATAATTAAGAAAGGGTTGTATCCAGTAATGTCTATTTTGTTTCAAAATATACTTTTTTTTTGCACCAATTAGCGAAATAAACACGTTTCTTCGATAGAATATTCATCGCATATGGCGCAATATGAGTACTTGCGTCATTTCACGGTTATGTGTGCATAGTTGGGCTTCGGTGCCGCAGCGGCGCCGCACATTGAAAAATCAGACGTGTGTATCGGGCCTTAAGTATACTTATTCAGGTGTTTTAGAATAAAACTTATCTTAGTATGAAAATAAATAAAAGTTTAATATTGCATATTCAACTAAACTAATATATAATGTATAAAATGAAGCACAATTTAATACAATATGTAAAACCAAATTCATGTGATACCTGTATAAATACACAAACAAAAAATCGAACATAGAACAGAAAGTTGGACAGACAAACTTACGTAACCAAGTTCACTCACTAAATGAAAATGAGTACTCACAGTATGCAAAGTTTCATGAAAATATATTAAGGTGCCTGCCTACCTATAAAACCGCATTTGTGGAGAAAAATACGATTTTTTAATTTTGCCTAACTTTGAAAGTATAGTTTCTTAGCTTTCCAAATCAGTTTAAATTTTGTTTCTATCTTACTTTGAACTCTAGTTTCTGAACTTTTAATATTAGTATGTTGACAGATTTTTAAACCGTAAGTAGTGTTCTGCTAACGGAAGTGGGACAAAAAACCGGCATAGAATATTAGAGTTTGTTCGTTCACATTGAATATTTAAAAAAAAGGTTAAGTAATTGTTTAATTAAGTTTTTTTAGTAAGATTTGTTAGAGAAATGTCTCTCCACGGCAAAACTCAAAACGTCAACGAGTGTTTCAATGGCTTAATTTGGCAACGAGTGCCATAAGAGGTGTTTGTCAGCCTCAAAACTATCAAGTTAGGAGCCTATGATGCCATAATTCACTTTAACGATGGTTTTAAAGGTTGCTTAAATGTTTTCAATAGGCTTAATTTGACAAATCCTGGGTGTTTTATAGTAGAAGGCTATAGACACTTGGACGGCTTGCGGATTCGAGATTCGAAGAATCATTCCACCCTTGTTGCAAGGAAGCGCAGGAAACTTTTAAAAGCCATTCGGAAGAAAAAAACCATCAGTTTTCAATGACCAAGAAGGTGACCTTTACACGTCAGGAGCTTTTTAATGTCAGGTTTTTCATCTAATGTGTAAGTGTAGAAGTTTTTTTTTTATTTTATGCTTTTTCTCAAAATCAGATTTTCTACATTTTGCTCTTCCGCACAACATCATAACTCATAACATTATTCTTCAAATAATTTTAAACTTTGGTAGAATATTTTAAAGGGTTCAATTCAGATAACCTACCTTTATTTTAATTGTTTATGCATTATTTTTTAGTTTTTTGATTACATAAGTATAGAGTTGTAATCATTTTTTAAGATTTTTTTCTATGTCGAAAGGTTTATTTGCATAAACATTTTTAATACTAAGTTTCAGTTATAAAATGGGTAGAGATCCCAGAAGAGAGTTTTGATAACACAATACAATTTACAAAAATGGAATATTTTAATTTGAATTTGAGTTTTGTTGTTTTGCTTAATTGTTAATTTATTGAGATTTTTTGTTTATTTTTAACAAAAAATGAAAATTAAAAAAACATATATAGCTATTTTATATATTATTCATAGTTTTTATATGTATTTGATAGAATAATGCACATAACAAGTCAATTTTTGAAATATTAAAAAAAAAAAGGTCTTCGAACGTAAGCAGGCACCTTAAACCGCTTGGACGTGTATAGGGCGCATACAAAATACAAAGATACAGTCAGACAGACACCAAACGCGATAGAGGCGGATTTGGCATCAGTAGGGTCAAAAACGGATAGTAAACTTGAAATGGGTCGAAAATATTCAATGTACAAACAAACACTCTATTCTTATTTATATAGATTGTTTTGGTATTTTTAAATTAACGTCACACTAGAACAACACAACGGGCTATTGGTGACGGTCCGGGATCAATCCTCTAAGGGCTTTAAAGTAAAGATCCAAGAACAGCACGTAATTTTGAACCAAGGTCAGATGACGAGACAAGTTTCATTTTGTCACCCAAATGTTCTTGCATAACACATATTGGCGTTACCGAAAAATGTAGCTTATTACCTGCTTTAATCGAAATAGAATGTAGCAATTAAGTGTCATATTTATCAGTTCGGAATTCAGTCTTTGGAATTTTTATTGGAAATGGGACTGAAATCGGATTTGCAAAATCATATTGAAAAATATACAGGAAACACGATTCACAGCAAATATAGTACTGCCACTTCTAGCTTGGTCAAAAATGCCTCTAATACACGTACAGGAAGCATATTGTATCACGAAATATGGAAAATACTTCCACCACGACATGATACATATCTATCACCGAATGGCATTACTTTACAAGACAGTTAAAGGCATGAGCGATTTTATAACATAAATGAAGTAAACAGGTGTTTCATATGTTCGCATTTCAAAACGATGCTAATTATTTTAAGGTCCTTTGCATCTTTGAAAAATTTTACTTTTCTCAGAATTGAACAAATAAACAACTTATTTTTCATTGCCTAAGCAATCTCGACGCGATCCTAGCAATATTTAAAATCTTAAGGCTGAGTCCAATCAACAAGATTGCCGTATAATTAACGAAGAGTTTTTTGTTCACGAATTATAAACCGCATGCATCATTTATCCTTCGATGGATCATCTCGTAAAGAATAACTTTACAATTCTTATCCGTGAGTTCCAAACTTTCTAGCATCTGGAGGAGAAACAATGAAACTCGAAGCTAATTTTGTTATTTTTCTGAAGTAAAAACGCTTCCCTTCAATTGCTTCCCGAGGACAGATTTTAGATTCTTTAAATTCACAATAGTTCCTATCTCTTCATTCGCTTTCTTCACACAGCTTGGAACCTCTATCTCTGTGAAACTACTTTCACTTGAAGTTTTTTTTTAATCAACTGCAATCAAGCCGACTAAAAAAATAGATATTTTTTTCAAAAACTTCATCAGTTAAGATATTCCTAAGTCATTAAGGAAAATCAGATGATCTAGATAGCTGAAAGGCGAGTGAAAACGACGATTTTCTTCGAAGTAATACACAGACGAGTAAAAAACGCAAAAAAGTTCTTTTAAATATCGCGTATGTAAGGAGAGGATTAAAAAAAAATAATAATAAAAATAAGATAGACGAAGACTGGGGAAGAGGGACCTAACAAAAGAATTAAGAGAAAAAATGTTTTCTCCCAGTAAGAAAATAAAAAATAATTAAAAAAAAAAAAGAATAAAAGACAAACGATTTCCAAGTGTGTTTTACGTCTTCGTTCCGCTACATGCTGTTCTTCTCCAACGAAACGTATTAAAACTTTCACCACTGATCTTTAAGTAAAACGCCTTCCCTTCTCTCTCTTCGCCTTTTACTTCACTTCGCTTCGCTCTTCACAAAAGCAAACGATAGGAAGAAAAGCGCGGGCTATTTTCTTTGGAAAGCCCGTTTAATTACGCAACTTTAATCAAGCGTGCTTGGCGCAGGATTCCGTTTATCTGTTTTTGAAACCGATCGCTTTCCCCAACGAAACACAAACACATACACATCACGATTAAAAAGACATGAGAATATAAAAGGCTTTTTTCTCTCTTCTCTGGAATTTTTTTTATTTATTTTTACCGAGTTTAGGTTCTTTACGCTCTTTATTTTTTTCCATCCCCAGCAGGAAAACATACAAAAGAATTAGAAGAGGGAAGGGATATGTATATATATATATATATATAGCTCCTTTCTCCCATGCCTGAAGTTCTTTTACTTTTTGTTTTCGGGGAAAAAGTTACTCCGGGTTTAATTTATACATCGACTTGTTTTTCTCTCACCTGCAGCTGTGTGTATGCAGCACAACTTGAAAAATATTTGCATATGAAAAAGTGGAATTTTTCGGAAAGCAAAGTTAAGATAGAAACTTTTAGCAAGACTGAGAGTCGTCGAAGAAATTCATGCCAAAATGATAATTTCAATTTAATCTCCATCAAAGCAAACCGGAAAATTTTAAATTCCTCGGGTATTTCGTAATTTTTCTCCTGCTTAGCGCTAATAATGTGAATACATTATTGCCGTTCAGTCATTACATGGAATATTGTTCGTAATGTTAGTTTATAAAAAGAAAATATGTCGATGCCTGTGATTTTAATGTAAAGAAAGTCTTTTTTTTCCCCACAGTAAATGATCAACTTTAGCGCTTTTATGAAGGAAGGTAAAGTAATGACGGAAAATAAATGCTTTAATTCTAGGTATTCTCATCCATTCTTCCATATGCGCAGTCTATCGGTATGAATCATTGAGTAGTAGTTACAAAGCAACATATGAATATATATTCTGAAAGGTAGTATATATTATTTACATAACTAAAAGTGTTTTTCTTCACCACAGATTAAAAAGTTATTGTGCCAGCAAGCAAAAAGGATCTTGTGTCTATTATAAAAACCATTTTTTGGAATATCATTGCTCAAAGTGTAAAAGATCGATTTTCAAAAATTTCATTTTTCTTTTATTATTGCTATTTGTGGCATTTTGTGATCTACACCCAGTGGCAAAAACTTTTGTGTCATCAGCTGATCCAATAAACGTGACAACCAAATGTATATAATAATAATAGAATCAAATCATAAGGAACACTATTAAAATTTTTTGCTCGTCTGAAAAATGAATTTTTTAAACCTACGACCTTTTGCACTTTGACCGACGAAGTATAATTAACATGCCAAATCACGGTATTAAAGCTAAATGTGATGCTACTAAATACTAAATAGTTATTACTTCCTGAATTTTGGAGAAATATTTGCATGTATCACATGGAATATTCTGATATTTTGAACCATAAAATGTTATTCTAATTTCTTTTTGATTCACAGATATATAATTTTTGAACGTGAGAGATTGGAACTAAAATTATAAAGTTCTTTATTTAAATAAAGCAATAGAAAGAAGAACAAAACACACTAATTTGCCAACCATTTTTAGTCATAAATATAAACAAAATCGGTAAACTATCACTGATGAGAAGGGTGAGTCTGATGTACTATCAATTTGTCTATATTAGGCTCTATTTTCGTCCGAAGCATCCTTAAATCTTCAGTCAATTATTTGCTGTTGGTTCCTGTTTAGTTAAAAGAATCAATAACAGCTGTAGTACGTGTGTGTTTGGGCAAGTGTTTAAGTGTTTGTTTACACAAATTTTTGTCAGTAAATTTTCTACCATTCTATAGTCTTCTTTTCCCTTGGGCTTACATTAACCGAATTTTCTTCAGCGCTTACTTCGGGAAACTATGTATAGATTTAAACAATATTAGATTTTAGGCTATGTAAAGTTTTGTATACGCGCAATACATTAAAAACTATATTCCATTCGAAGTTAATTTCTTCGATTATTCTAATATTTTGACTTGAAAAAGTAGCTGTAACTTTTTAAGGCTTGCATTTTGATATGAAACTATCTATAGACATGCATATATAAACCATAACGTAACGACATGCAAAGTGTGATCATGTGATATGTGTGTACAAGTCAGGGGCAATCACATTCCATAATAAATTCATAAGCCTTAATATTTTTCTGAATTCTCCTTTCTACATATTATTGGCATTTTTATGCCTTCATGCTACAGTTTTATATCATATACAGTTATAATCCGTGTTCTTAAATTATTTTCTTTGTAGTTATGTGTTATGATGTTATGTTTCATTCCCCAGACAAATTCATAAAAATATAATTCACAGTTTCTGAGAAATCCGTGATTCTATGAATACAAAGATAATTTTGGACACTAGTGTATTATCGCATCGCCATTCATCACCATAAAATTGGTCCGTATTCATCACAGAATCAGTGTCTATTTCGCATCATATTTACTTTTAGCAAACCAGAACTTTCATTTTGTGATCGGAGGACCAGTGCCAATTTTGATTACTTCACATCATATTTATATTTACTTTTCGCAAACCAGAACTTTCATTTTGTGATCGGAGGACCAGTGCAAATTTTGATTACTTCACATCATATTTATATTTACTTTTCGCAAACCAGAACTTTCATTTTGTGATCGGAGAACCAGTGTTTAGATTATTTTGCAATAGATTTACTCTTCGCAATCTGGAACTTTTGTTTGTGATCATATGCTTAACAGCTTCCTGGTATCATCTTTACTACAATTGTACATGTTCTGAATCAGGACAAAAATGCTGGCGTCTCATCGAACTCAGTGTATGTATATTGCAGTTGGGCTTATTAAGAGGTTGGAGTCTCTTTATTTCATTCACATAGTTTTGTTTTAAAATATGGATGACCTTAAAAAGTTTAAAGTCAAAAGTGCAACAATTCGTTCAAGCATATCGAAGTTAATAACAAAGGCTGAATATTTTATTTCCAACAATAGCGATGCTAAAACAGCTATTTGAGAAATTTAAGAACATTTAATTTTAAAGGAAGAAGTTTAAACGATCTTAACATTAAAATAGACGCGATAACCGATTCCGATTATTTTCAAACCGAAATCCCCGCAACTGAGGAATATAGTGAGAAAATAATCAGCATTAAGTTTAAGATTAAAACTTATGTTCAAAACCTTGAAAACCAAGCTAATGCATCCACTGAACCTCAGCCGACCAACCGGCATAGTGGTTAAGGTGTTAGCCTCTAGATCGGAATGTTCCTGGTTCGAATCCGGGTCCGGGCATGGATGCTTGTAAGCGTATGGTGTAGAGGTGGTTGGTGCACCTTAAATCTGTCGTGGCCGAAAGTCCTCACGTTGGGTTGGTGTGGGAGAGTGGGGTGACAGCTCAGGTGTTGCTTCGTCATCTGACCGTGGCTCAAAATTACGAGGTGTTGTCCTCGGATCTTTCCCTTAAGAGACTGATCCCGGACCGTTGTCAATAGCCCGTTGTGTTGCTCTAGTACGACGTTAACTAAAATTACCATTACCACTGAACCTCAAGTGCTGACTCAAACGCAGTCGTGTATTGGTTTTAAAATGCCAGAAATTGCACTTCCAAAGTTTTTTGGGAAGTATGAAGAATATTCCATATTATTTAGAATGCAATTCAATAGCATTATGACAGAAACTAAGCAATTATCGGAAGATAATAAACTTTATTATTTATCGCAGGCATTAACGGGTGAAGCCAAAAATTTTAAAAACACCGAGAAAACATTTTTATCTATTTTACTCTTTATAAAAACGATACGAAAACAAATGGTTGTTTGTAGAAACTCACAGTTAAAGAATTATAAACTTAGCAAAACTTGTATGAGCCATCCAAATATTCAAGAAACATAATTGATCAAATTAAGAAAAACATTAGTTCATTTGAAGTTCTAAACTACTGTAGAAATGAACTTTCTGATGTTTTGATTCAAATATAATAACTCAAAAACTTGATAGGGAAACTCTAGAGAAATATGAACAAAGCATAACTTCTAACGAAGTCCCCAAGTTGGACGATTTTTTAACGTTTCTAAAAAAGCGTTCACAAGTACTTAACAGTATTGGAAAGAATAATTTAATGAAGCCTAAGATGATTCGTGACAGGAATAGCAAATCAAGGTAATTGTAACCAAAAGCAATTCCACTCAGTTATGCGTTCTGAGCAAACAAACTCATCCTGTGTATAAATGTGAAACTTTCTTGAAAATACCCATTGATAATAGAATTGAAACCATTTCTAAAGCCAAATGTAGTATCAACTGTTTAAACAATCAGCATAGAAAATCTAATTCCCGTTCCAATAATTTTTTCAAACATTGCAATCTTAAACACAATTCACTTCTGTACAAGGAGATTAAATCTTTAGGAGTTCGTAATCCAACTCATGATTTAAATCCAAGCGCAGCTGAATTTAAAGCTCAGGAAATAGCAACGTCATCTCATTCATTGTCATGCACAAACCACCAAACCAAAACATTTATCTTACCAACAGTACCAATTTTGGTTTTAAAACTCTACATGTACCTTTTTACCAGCTAGAGCAATTTTAGATTCTGGCAGCATGTCAAATATTGTTACCTCAGAATTTACAAATCGTTTAGTAATTCCTTAAAAAATAATTAATTTTTGTGTTTCCAGTTTAGGCAAACGGGAAACGTCTGTCGAAACGCAAATAAATGCAACTATTTCCAACGTCAATAGATCATTCTCTGCAACCTTGGAATTTTTTTAGTTGTCTCCAAAATCACTGATTTTCTTCCGGCCACTAAACTAAATTTGGAAATTTTTGAAATTCCTGAATTAGCAGACATGAATTTTGCAATCCCTGGCAAGATAGATATGCTACTTGAAGCAGAGATATTTTTTGATGTCTTGATGGAAGTATAATTTCGCACGTCAGACAGTCAAATTACATTTTGTAATAGCCTTAGGATACGTCGCAACTGGTTCCATTTATTCCAGTACTCATATTCCGCATTGTGGTTTTATTTGGTATACTTAGAATACTGAGGAATATCTGCAAAAGTTTTGGAAATTGGAAACTGTCGATGACAAAACCGAAATTCCCTGTAAGGAAGAGGAGCTTTGTGAAGATCACTTCCGTTTAACCCTCATGTGCAATGAAGAAGGAAGATATGTAGTGCAAATGTCCATTAAATAACTTGACGAGCTGGGAGATTCCAGAGTTTTGGTCAAGAGTAGACACAATCAACAATGGAGAAGATTAGGTAAAAATACAGAAATAAAAAAAAACAGTAACTTGAATCTATACAAACTTACTTGGACTTAGGCCACACGAAAGAAGTTGAAACGCGTACGAGTGAAGAATCAGCTAAGCTAACGACTACCTTCAGCATCATGGGATTCTAAAACCAGACAAACAAACAACGAACGTTTTCAACACTTCAACAGCTACAACCACAGGCACAATTCTGAATGATATTCTCTTAAAAGGTGCTGTTAAAGATATATCTTTGAAATCTTGATAAGATTTCGCAAGTATAGATTTGCATTCACCACTGAAATTGGAATGATGTATCGCCAGATCCTGTTAGATGAAACGCAGTGTAAATCTTCTAAGAATTATGCAGAAAACAGGAAAACGCAAAACCTATCACTTACAGACTTAAAACAGTGACTTATGGTACTTCCAGTGCTCCTTTTCTTGCAATCCGAACTCTACAACAGTTCGCATTGGACGAAGCAGAAAAGTTTTCTTTGGTGTCCCAAGCACTATCACAAGATGTGTATATGTATAAAATAGTTTCGGGTGCACAAGATCTCGACACTGCTAAGAAACTTCAGCATCAATTATGTGACGTGCTAGCCTCTAGTGGGATGTCTGCACAAATGGAATTCAAATGCAAAGGAACTGATTAACAACACTCCTCTTTAAGATAAATTGCATAGTTTTGAAACTAAGGTAAACTCGGCTGCAAAGACACTTGATGTATTTTGGAAACCTATCGGAGAACAATTCACCTTTAAGGTTTCAGTAAGTGATAAATCCTCTTACAGTAAGAGAGAGGTTTTAAGTATCATTGCAAGACAGACTGTATGACCCATTGGGATTCTTAGGACCAGTCATTACTAAGGCAAAGATATTTCTCCAAACACTTTGGCTTTAGAACTTAACCTATGTTGATGCTTTACCTGAACCTGTTGCACATGAATGGAAATAATTTGTATCCCCTTTAAAATTCATTGGAGGAATTAAAGTTGACAGTTTCCTCTTTGTAGACAACTTTCAGTAGGACATACTTCAAGGTTATGCGGATGCGTCTTAATCAGCATATGGTGCAGTTGTGTACCTGCAATGCAGAAACCAGGACGGAACCACCGCAACCAGACTTATCGCTTGTAAATCTCGTGTAGCTCCAGTTAAGGTGCTATCTAGCCCCCCGTCTTAAACTATCTGACTGCCAACTTTCATCCCAATTTGTGGACAAAATCACTGCGTCCCTGAAAATGACTCAACTATCGCCTTTCTTCTTCTTGAATGGAGCACAATTCCCTCCGTACTGGGTCAATAAAGGCCCACAGCGGATTAGCCACTTAAGGCTAGGGAAAGTTTCGAATATAAAAAGGAAGCAGAACCTACGCATAGTGGGAGACGCGCGTGTGCTCTCGTCGCCAGGTCGTAGCTAGCTAAAAGAGCGTTGCACGGCCCCCTCTCAGCTTTTTTGTCCTGGGACCCAGCTCAGACTTTTCAATCAAGCTGAGGCTGTCGATGCTCACCTTACTACCCTCATCATGCTCGTCTCAAGAGAGAATCCATCAGAGAAAGTTTAGCTCATTGCCTGACAACCTCAAGTCATGAGTCGAGCTAGGATTTATTCTCTTCATCGAGTGGCGAGTACGTCACTCACAGGATAGAAGCTCTGACACCCCCAGGCACCCCCTCCTCAGTAGCCCAGCAGGACAGCAGTATGTTCTCTCATTCTAATGTCCGGTCCGTACGCGGTAGTACCGGGTCCATCATCCATGGTGATATGTAAACCTCTGCCGCCTACCAGATAGCCTAAATCGTAAGCAAAGCAGGTATTTGTCTAGGGTAGGTCCGGGAAGGCCAAAACCTCAGTCATCCTAGTTTCCAAGTAGCACCCTGCGGAGGGTCCAGCCGCTACTTGACCGGTAGGACGATGACCTTCCCCTACCCACTAGAGTCAATACTCCCAAGAGAGCCTACAGCCATCTCCTAGCTGGCCCGAACCGATAACCAGCCGTTGGAAAGTTATCCGAATCGCCAAGCATCAACCGGTAGCCCACAACCAAGCACCCCCGGTAAAAATGACCAGCTTTCGGCAACAGAGATGCGAACGTCCACTACCTACTATTGGCTCTTCCGATTACGGGCCAAAACACCCGGGCAGCCGAGCCCGGCAAAAATGCCCCCGGTACCAACCGCTGTTCCAACTGCTTGGTCAAAGGACCTCTCGGTCCCGGCGAATGAACATATGCCAGCTGCAATTCCGGACATCAGACTAAAAAGTCTGAGCACCTGGCTGTCTTTCGGCGTCCCCAGCCAACGCCTGAGCGATATTTTGTTAGAGCGGTTCAGCCTCTCAACTATCGCCCTTGCTTGGATCTGTACAACGACGAACAAACTGAAAACTTTCGTTGGTAACAGAGTGTCTAAGATTCAAAGTTTGACTGAACATTATCAGCGAAAACATGTATCCTCTTGAGGATATTATTTCCCGTGGAGCGTATCCTCAGGACATTATAGACAACAACCTGTGGTGGCATGGTCTCCCATCAAGTGAAGACATTCAAAGTATAGCAATGACGTTTTTTTAGAAGACAAGACTTACTTGTTTGAACTGAAACGAACTGCCGATATTTCTCTCGTGGTTTCTTCCAGTGCAGAATTCTAACTTCCTTAACCTTCCTTAATAGTTTCGTTAAACTCATTTGTATTTTTTGTTTTATTTACAGTTTATGAACAATGTAAAAGGTGGAAATCGTGTTACGTGTCCGATTACAATCAAAGAACTCCACAGGAGGCTAAACTTAAACTTAATTAAATTTGTAAACCTACCTTGTTTTTCTGATGAAATAAGATCCCTTCAAAGGAAATAACCTCTAAAGAGCCAGGAGAGTTCTTTGAATCCCTTTTTAGACAAGGATAATGTGCTTAGAGTAAGTGGTATACTGTGTAATACAGATATTTCACTCGATGGAAAACACCAAATCCTACTTCCTGAGAATCATAGTATTACCATTCTAATAATGTTACATTTTCATATAAAATCTATACATGTAGGGCCACAAACCCTTCTTCATCTCGTAAGGTAGGAAATTTTGGCATTTGGTTGGAAGAAATACTCCCAGAAAGATAGTTCATGGTTGCATCACTTATCATTATAAAAACGCCTCGTGGAAGTGTATAAAGAGGCATGTCCAAAATTTATTTGTTACTTGTGTTGTATATAGTTCTTTATTGAATAAATGTATTATTTACTAGCCACTACGTGGCTAACCCGGCGTTGCCCGTACCCGTGATGTAAGGTATTATTCTGGTGTAAAATTTTCCGCAGATTTTAAATCCGTTGAAATTTTTAATCTATCTTTAACGAATCCGCTTTTACGAAAAAGAACTAAACAATGCCTCTCAAAATGTTTTTAATTTTTTTTTTAACACGAAGGGCGCGAAATGCGATTTGTTTATTTTTGGAAAGGGAAAGTTACCGTGACGTCACAGTCTCGTGCGAAATTATAAAAGATATATTCAATTTACAAGTTATTTATTTAAAGAAAATTATATTTTTAGGTATGGTTCTAAAGTGAAATTTTCCGCAGATTTCAATTCCACTGAAATTTTTACTATATCTTTAACGGTCTAGAAGATAGAAAAATAACAAATTGTCTCCAGTTAAAAGATTGTCTTTTTTATCGTCTGGCAGAAAATTTATTCATCCGCGTGCCGGAAACGAAAACAATAAATTTAGAATCTGTGATCTCTTCTATGCTGTAGCATTCAATAATGATTAAATTTCATTAAATTCATTTAAAAATGTTCTAGATTGAATTTTAAAATTCGACCCAAAACTTGCAAAAACTTCGGACTACCTGTGTGTTAAATCTCATTGCTGTAAGTGCCATAGAATCGTCAGGATTTTGCTTCAAACAGACAAACAAACAGACAGACAAAACCTTCCTTTTATAATAGTAGAGACTATTTTTAATGTTAGTATATTTAAAGTGTTTTGAAACAACCTTTCAACGAGGGGCGGATCGTTAACTCCTCATTCCGAACTGTAAAATAATTCTGCTTGATTCATGTTCTCTTCTTAAGCGCACCCAATATTTCACATTCTTAATCGTATCAGAATTCATGCACTGTCATCTATCGATGTTCATTTACTAGAATTCGTAGCAACTAGAATACAAGAACAACGGTTCTTGTAAACTATCGCACTCGCAGGATGGACGTAGTCTATGTAGTATCTCACATATCTCATTTCAATAAAGTTTTGTTTGTAACATCGCATTTTCTTTTCTCAAAATATTATTGCATCGCATTCATCACCACCTATAGTTTGAACACTTTCGTAAACAATATTTATCGAGTAAACTATACTATTTTTGGTGAAATTTTCTTCATTAATTTGTAGGTAAGTGGATCCACTATCACCAGCATTGGTTATATTAGCTGAAAATATTAGTGAAAAAAAATCAAAATAAAAAACTATGCCAACAAGCCATGGTCTTCCCTAAACATGATTAGTATCGTATGAAAGCATTTGTGTTACGGAAGTAAAATCTTTACTTTTCGTCTGGTTTGTAGCTCAGGTATGACCTCGTCTTCTGACCACCGCAGTTAAAAATTACGTGGTGTTGTTCTTGGATCTTTCCCTTCGTGTTTGATCCCAGACCTTCGCCAATAGTCCATTGTTTTGCTTCTCTCTCTCTCATTGCGTTGTTCATAAAAACATCTACCTATCGGCTGGTTTATTTTACACTGAAAACCCCTCACACACAACGCTGTAGTTATCCTTTGGAAACCAACATTGTCAACTTATTTGAATTTTGATGCAAAATTTCGTATATATTTTTTGTTTTATTACAGGCTCTATTGGGCTATATCTGTTTTTGTTCAACAAGCACTACTATTTTTTTAACTCAGAGTTTTAATTTTTATAGAAATCACTTCAATAAGTGATTTATCTAAACATATAGCATAGTATTTCTCAAAATAATTAGTTTTTGATTTTACTCATATTTAAATTTTTCTTATCAGGCTGATTGGCGGAAACTTCGTGATTTGTAGTCACGACAGAAAGGCTTTGAGACTTCGATTTCAGAAAGTCACAGGAAAAAACAATTTCACCGAACAACACTTTTCATCACGATGATAATAATCTGAAAAAAAAAATAGTGTCCTATCAAAACAGGCCCTTCAAAAAACAACAGAAGTGTATTTATTGTGTGTATATATATATAATGCGGAGCAATACTCCCCTTTTATTATTATTATTATTATTATTTTTTCATCTCTCTCACATTCCTTCTTTTTTTCCCGATCCCGGCTCCTGCTCCTGATCTTGACAGAGCCGGAATGAGGACCCGGAGGAGACGAACAGGCTCCTTTTTTTCCCTCTCCCTCTTTCTTTTCCTACTTCCTTTCATTTATTGTTTTCTTTCTTTTTCTCCACCTAGCTTTGGGCTTCAGCAATTCTATCGAGAATACTCCCCCTCCCCCACGCGCGAACTTTTCTAAGCCCATGGGTATTTTGTATTTATACTTTTTTCTCTCTACCCTCCCATTCTTCTTATCAAACGATTTCGCGTTTTTTAATTCTTTCCTCGATCGTTTTTGCTCGATCGTTCTACCCGGCGCACTTTTTTATTGTTTAAATAGATTATTATTGGAATTTCCTTTTATTCCTTCCCCCCGGGTAATTATAGGTAATTAAAATTGTATATGCATGGAGAGAGATTACAACATTGTGTGTACGACGCCCTTTCCAAGTTTAATAATAATTATTATTCTTTATTCAGGTCTCTTCTTTGCGATCTTTTTTTTTGTTGTTGCCAGTTTCTTTTCGCTTTCCCTTCTCCTTCGTAAATGGTGTTTTGTAATTCCGAGAAATTTTTAAACGATTTTCTATACATTCGTTTAATTACCCTATTTCGGCATCAAAGCCGGACAAAGGGGGGTCCTTTTGCATTCAGCTGTGCTTGAAGGTAACGCGACGGTGCGATCGCTTTAATTATTTAGTGATGAATGGGAAATGTTTCGAGATTAAATTCCTGGAAGAAGAGGAAGAATCAAAACCTTCCGAAGCAATTTACGCGGTTCGCGAACGCACCCCAAAGGCAACGGTTCTTAGTTGCGAGACGCGGAGGCTTACGATGTATTGAATTCTAAGCAACATCTTCGAAATCTGATACTTGTCTGCGACAGAAAGTGTTAATTAGATTAATGTCATCCAAATAAGTCCAAGAGTTGTAAGTCATTGGAAATGAGAATTTCTAATCTTTTTTAAAGAACGTTCTATACCCGCGTACTCCAAACATAAAGTTCACATTAAGATGTACAAAGTGCATTGCTTTCAGAATCGAAAAAATATATTTCACTAACGTGCATGGCATATAAATCAATTATTCGTATATTAGCTGATGGCAACAAACAATATAAAATCAACTGCTACGAGATTAATTCCACAATTTGAAGCAACATTTAAATATTCTTAATTTGTGTGCGTGTGTGAGCCAGGAGCTGTGTAATATTTCTAGAACTGCTTTCAACGCTAATGAAATTCTTAAGCCGTCTGATGAAAGAAGTCTATGAGAAATCTGAAAGAGGGGAATTAACGTATGAAAGAAAATTTGACCCAATACGATAATAGGTTTAAAGGTAAAAATGTAATCGAATCGCCTTTGAGCACGTAAATGAGAAGCGACCGAAGCTGACGTTACGAAACTGATTGCGGCAACATGAATGAGGTGTGAACTTTTTAACAAGCAATTTATTATAAAATTGGGGGGGGGGGGGCCCTGTTTGCTAACGCTCGCCTAGATTTTGCTCAGATCCCCAGAGGATTGCTTTGCAATCCTCATTGGTTCGCTGCTCGAACCTTGCTCGCTTCGCTCGCATCAATAAAGACATTGTTTACAAAATATGATATTCCAAAAAAAATATATTTCAAATATAAATTTCTTTTACTACATAAAAATTATACAGTATCTCTGGAATCAGAACTCTGACAATTTGGAATTAAAATGAAAACTTTGTGTAAATTTTGACTCGAAATGTGAGCGCTGTTTTGGAAATCGAATACCCAGCATGTCGTTTGTAAGCTGCAACAGCTCGACTAATATTAATTTCTTTTCAATAAAAATTTATCCGATAACGCTATAAATTCAATTGAGGCACTAGGCTTCGTGATAAACAAATCATCGTACAGTGTTGCCAAAACGCGATAAGAAATAACGTCTTTTTTTCCTTCCACGTAAGAAAATTATATATATATATAGATAAGGATTACCATCCGCAGGAAAATGCGTTTTATAGTTTTGCCTAACTTTATTTAGTTTAATATCTATAAAGTATAAAAAATGAGTAAAAAGAATAGGTATAGAAGTTAAAGGATAGTTAATAGCCGAATTTTCTATGTCTACGAGTGTTGTGTTACTTACTGCATTCACTAAAATGGTTGCTTG
Source organism: Metellina segmentata (assembly GCA_947359465.1). Classification (NCBI taxonomy): domain Eukaryota; kingdom Metazoa; phylum Arthropoda; class Arachnida; order Araneae; family Tetragnathidae; genus Metellina; species Metellina segmentata. Next base: position 97,219,422 of record OX375879.1, read on the forward strand.
GGGCGCTGCGCGTCGACTCAAGTTGAAAGCAAACTAATAGATGTAAAAAAAAAAGTCGTTGAATTATACATCGTTGGAAATTACATTATGTAACACAAGAATGGTACAGTCGGGTGAATAGACGCAGTTTTGAATTTTACAGAAATATTAAGCCTTTTTCTTGTACACTTAAAATTTTGATTGATATCTTAAAAATCTGGTGGCGGTCTATACTATAAGCCCTCATGGTCAAAACATTTTAATTTTTGAGTGTGAGCACAAACAAAATGTTTTTAAGCCCTATAGAATGTTATAGAAGTACGAATAGAAGCAGTCACCTTTTTTTTAATTCTGTTTCAATTCTGGTCTCTCGCTAGGTTATCAAAAACAGTTAGTCTTTTAAAAAACCTTTTTAAGGCTTTCAAAAAAAGCCCCTTAAAACACCATTGGACCTACCATTTAAAAGGGTATAAACCATGAATTATAAATAAAATAAAATAAATACAATCAGAGAGAGAGAGAGAGAGAAAGAGGAAGAGGAACAGGGAGAGAGAGTCTCATAAAAATAATAGTTAGCTTTTCCAAATCACTAGAAACGTTTTAAGGCACGTTTGCATAAATCGAAGAAACGAAAAAGGAAAAGGAGGAGTTAAATGACAAGTCAGGATTGTACAATTTGTTCAAAACAACGAAGCAAAATAAGAAAATTTACAAAACTTCTGTGTTTATGGAAAAAAAATTTCTACCCTCGACGGAGTTCTATGGGTTTAGGGAGCTTCTCCAAAAGATATTCTCCAGTAACGAGACAAAAACAACGTTGGAACAAGAGAGCATGACTGCGAAATCGAAGGGTAAAGAGAAGCAATGCCTTTCTTTACCTAAAAAAATGTCTAAATATAAGTAAAAATTCATGATAAATTAACGGAAAATGATAAAAAAGATATACTTACAGATTCTAAGAGGTATGAGGTTGGGTGAAGGCGAATCAAATCACCAGAAACGTATATTGCAACCACGTGTTGTAATTGGAGTCCTGTAATCAGTGATGGCGCGAAGACACTTTATCAACTGCGCATATAAACTAACTCGATTTCACAGTTTGCGTCATTTTAAGTCCAATGGTGAATTGATTTCTATCTTCGTATGATAGAGATTAAATAGTATTGTTTTTTTATAATTTTTACATTGAATAGGGTGTGATGCTATAAGCCACGACAGCTTTTCTGCAAAACTATTTCTATTCCAGTTTCTACGGAACAATGAATATAATTCCGTAACATTTTAAAATTAAAGACAGGTGCTAAAAATCAAATAAGGTGAAACGGCGCAAGCGATAATAATTATAAAATTAATAGCGAATATATAATTTTAAAATAAGATCTCTATATATAATTATCTTACGTGGCACACTAAAAAGACGTTATTTGGTATCGCTACGATTATTTGTTTACCACGAAGCCTCGCGCCTCAATTAAATTTATAGCGTTATCGGATGAAATTTTATCTTTCTATTATAAAAAAAAATGTACGGTCTTTTTCAGTTTTATTCGCTTTGTGATTGGTAGATAGTGAGTCACGTGGTAGTGAGTCTTGTGATTCAACGGGCGAATGAATTTGGAGCACGCGCATGCGATAAACACAGTTATATTTCTTAATTAATTCATTCATGAAATTTGAGAGTACGCTCTAGAAAGTTTGCAATGTTTTCAGAAGAACCAGCAAATTCGGTCTCCGTTTCCATAGCAACAGTCGAATATGAAAATCTTAAAAAAAGTACTATTACAATACGGGTGTCAGCTAAAACATTTAAAATTATGATGAGATTTCCTCTGAATTTTAACAATATGTTATTTATTTAACACTTTCCTTTTTTTTATGTGGAAATGAGATGTTTTGTTCTTGACATTTTAAGAAACATTATGTTTTTATTTACCGGATATTTCCACGTATAAGCCGAGAATTTTTGGAACGTTTTATAAAGCTAAAGCACGGGAGACGGCTTATATACGGATCCACTAATCTCGCCAAAAAAAGTAGGTAATTTTCCTGGGTTTACGAGCAATATAGCGAGCAGTGGGCGGAGCCCCCTAGTTGAAAAAAAATTAACATTCGTCCATCAGTTGCCGCTTACAAACAACATGCTAGGTATTCGATTTACAAAACAGCGCTCACATTTCGAGTCAAAATTTGCTCAAAGTTTTCATTTGAATTCTTCCAAATTGTTCGAGTTCTGATTCCAGAGGACCGGTATAACTTTTCTGTAGTACAACAAATTTATATTTGAAGAATATTTTTTTTTTTGGTTTATCATATTTTTTAAGCAATCAATTCTACTAGGACACGTCTTCATTGATGCGAGCGAAGCATTATACTAAGTTTATGTTAAGTTTTTGGGAGGTTTGAATTTCTGTATTGCGCGGTTGTTCGCGACTTTTACGACTTAGACGTTCACTCACTGCGTTCATTCGCTTTGTTTCATTTTAAAGTTGGCGTCTTCTTTTTATAAAGCTAATTTTAGTCATTCGATTCCAAAACAGGTAACTAGTTTAAATATTTGGAGATTGCAAAAAACTTGTACAGCGCTTTTATATAATATAAATGGTTTCACATTCGACTTTTCTCCGAGTGGCAATAGCTAAATAGGGTCGACATTCAGCATTTTGGGGTAAAAAAGTAAAATCGTGCTGTAACATGAAATTTTCAGATTTGGTTAGAGGCTAGCCACTTATAAATGTTTTTCCGTTAGTCCAATTAGCAGTGTTTTTTCAACACTAACATGAGACAGATAAACCCATTCCGTGGGCTTTATTTAGCCCACAGACCATGGTTTGGAGATCCCCCTTTAAAGATAGAAAAAACCCTGTAGAGGTGTCGGTTGCAGGCACCATGATGGCTGAATACAGAAAATGTATAAACATTTGTAGGTGATTTGATAATAATCCCCAATGCGGTGTATTTTGATTTTTGTTGGCAGTATAGTTTTTGAGTGCACATCGCTTGACAAATCCACCGCTTGCTACCCAGGTTTGAAGTTGACAGGTCAGTTCCATTGTCAATGCCGAGGTAATGATAGCTCAGATGGTAGAGTCTCGGATTAGCAACGGGAGGTTTGCAATTTCGAAACTCCATCCGACTAAAGACAGGTTGTGTACCTACAAGCACGTCAAATTTACCGTGACCTCAAATGTCCACGCGCTGGCTTGGTGAGAATGTTTGGAGGCTGAGTTGACAACTCAGATGTTGACCTCGGCATCAGACGGTGGTTCAAAATTAGGAGGTATTGTCCTTGGATATTTACCTTTGGCATTGACATCGAACCGTCGCCAATACCCCGTTGTGTTTGTAAATTCAACTATTTATTTACCATTTTGACTATGGCATTTCTGATTTTCATTTGCACCAAAGATCGGCTTTCAGTGATGATTTTAGTTGTATCTATATGTCTTATACAATAATAGTAATAACAGTATGAAAACATATCAAGGGACAGAAATCCAGCGAAGAATTTCAGTCCAATGGAGAACAGATCTATTGATAGAGTGTCGTATATCCACATCTGATTCCTTATATATATTCATTTATAATGAACTAGCAGACCCAAGCATAGAATCTGCGTTAAACTTTCTTAATTTATTATAAATGTTGATGGCAAATTGGCTACTCAATTTGAAATTTTATTTTAATCAAAAAAGATTAATATAGCATTAATATATCACATAAAGTGATTTAATACTTCTAAACGAAATAATTAAAAAAAAATATGTAACAGCATTTTGTTTACTTTTACTATTTGGTTTACTATTTCTTTTTTCATCGCAAAAAGTACACCTCGGTTATATTACCACAGTTCAATTCTGACCATCTACAATTTCATCGTACTTCCCTATTCCGAGGCAATTCGGTATTTCTTCACAAAACTTTTTGCACATATTTTCTTTTCTGTGCCAATTCCTGTCTTCCGAATGTCTCATTTATTTCTGTATTCAGACTGATAAAGAATTTCATTAGTGACTTTTATGTAGTTGCAGTAATATTATGCAGATACATAGCTCCAGCTCAAATAAAGCAGATTAAAACATTACTACAATATTGGCGAATGAATCCCCAATAGTTGACAATATTTATATTAGTTTTTTGCCGTTCGTCAGTATACAAATAATGCCGATTTCTGTGCCACATCAACACCTCCAAAGGGTTGGACATACAACATTGAAATATATTTATAGATTTAAAAGAAAAGTACATTATGTTGTTGTTGTGTTGTTGTTGCTAATCCCCGACATGGTCTCTTAAATTAGACCAAGTCCACGAGTCCATAAACCTCCAAAAAGTCCAAGAAAAGTAGAGGTTCCGAAAAAACCTTGTCCATTATAAAGTCAATACATTTTAAAATATGAGCTGGCGAAGCCTGATCAGCTCCGCACTTGATACAAGTCCTGAAAACCTTCTGGCCCTGTTCGTAGGAGAGACTGCTCAAGTGTCCACTGGCGAATCGTGAAATACAAGTTTGCTGACTTCTATGGCACTCAAAGAGTAGGGCGCCTCCAGGACGACTTCTCGAGTACCAGTCATGTACTAGTGGGACATTCCAAAGATCTTTAGACGTCTTCCTGCACTCTGAGAACGCTTCACTATATGTACATAGCTTAGACAATTATAATAGGCTTGAATACTACATATCACTATATTATGCATTCATTTTGATGTATACCTTTTTGATAATTTTATTTGATTATCACGTCACTTATGAGAGGGAGTTTCAGCGTAAACAAATAATTCAGATGGTCTACGAACATTTCCGCTGAAGGCTCTCGCATGACACGTATCGAGGTTACCTAAAAATGTAGTTAATGGGTGTTTTGTCAACTTTTAATGTAAAATCTTAGTGGTGTTGTACAATCAACTATCGTATATTAATTCGGAATAGATTCCTTGTACTTTTTATTTATTAAGGGCTAATCTTATTCGAAAACCAATCCAACTGACTTCAAGTTCAGAATATGTACAGGAAACAAATATCTAGGCCGAAACACTACCACCAATGTTAAGCTTGACAGAAAATGCCTTTCATTACAGTGGATAATCAGGAGTTGACGGTATTCAAATTTTAATAGTGGATGTATGTGCTCGAATTCAATCGTGCTCGTTTCCCCGCATGGAGCCTCTTCGTGTGGTGAAACGAACTTACCGGTTTCCTTGGCTAGGTTGATGCGAGTGGGGAAATCCTCTTCTCGGAGAGATCAGGCAATTTCAATTGATTTTCTTCTCGAATAATAAACGGTAGTCAGATAGGGTCTAGGCCTCATTTGATGCTTCAGAAGACAAGGAAACTCTCTTCTTGGAAGTCCCGAGCTAGTCCAATTGAATTCTCTTCTCGAATTTCAAAATGATGCTCAAAGCTTAGATATGGCTTAGGATGTCTTTCAACTTCGGAAGACAAGAACCTTCATCTGTTCTTGAAGTTTTCATGTGATTTAAATTGATTTCTATTCCAAATGATAAACGGTAGCAAGAAGATGTATATGTGGTCTAGAACCTATTATAAGCTTTGGAAGTCACGGAAACTCTTCTAAGAAGTTTAACAAAATTTCAATTGATTTCCTTTCAGAGGAATAAATTGTGATTAGATAGGATATATGTGGTCTCGGCACTATTTAAAGACTAAGAAGACAAGGCAACTCTTCTCGAAGTTTTCATGTGATTTAACTGATTTCCTTCTCGAACAATAAATGGTAGTGAGATAAGAGTATTTGTGGTCTAGGTCCAATTAGCTTTGGAAGTCAAGGAAACTCTTCTAGGAACTTTCTAATAATTTCAGTTGATTTCCTTCAAGAGTAATAAATTGTGGCCTCGGAACTATTTGAAGACTAAGAAGATAAGGACACTCTTCTCAAAGTTTTCATGAGGTTTAAACTGATTTCCTTCTTGAATAATAAACGGCAGTGAGAAAAAGTATATGTGGTCTAGACTCTATTAGAAGCTTTGAAAGTCAAAGAAACACTTCTAAGAAATTTCGAATAATTTCAATTGACTTCCTTTTATATAATAGTAATTATTATAGTAGCAAATTGTGGTTAGATAGTATACTTGTGGTGACAGGATACAGTCCTGCACACGTTTTGCAGTATGACATGGAGCTCGACCCTGTTGGAAGAAACAACCATTGTTGCCTTTGTATTACCATAGTGTAGTCAAGGCCGAATTTTCCAGAACATCGAGGTGCACTTCAGCGTTCATGGTACCAGGAACATAAAACAATAGGCCGAGTCCTAATCAAGAAAACAGCCCCACACTAAGAGGGGTCCTAATCCGAATTTATGCAGTGTCCTAATACTTTTGTCCATATAGTGCAAATAATTCATTCCTTACATCTTCTTTCTAGGTTTCAAAATTTTTGAAAAAGGATAAGTGGTACATAGATAAATCGTTTCTTACAACACCTAGCCACTAATTGTCTGTTTTCTGCATTCGTATTAGCTACTACGCTTTACTTACATTCTGCCATGGTTTCATTAACAGAAGAAGACAAACACGTTCTTGCATTTGTTCTGGTAATTTCACTTTTTTGAAAATCTTCTGGACTATACGGATGATTTAGTTATTCTGATTAAATGTCCTACCATGAAGGTGCCGATTTCTATTCACATTAAAAACCAGTCACAGATCACAAGATGATATTGATACTACCCAAGTTCATGCATCTCGAAATTCAAAGAGGAACAACTTCCAAAGACATAAGGAAAACATAAAGCCTATATTTGCATATTTGCTTAATAACTGACTAGACCACTCAATATATCACACGAATTAAATATTTTTTACTAAATTCTGACTTAAATTTTTAAATAAATAATCTTTCGAATTGGTTACGTTTTAAGTTTAAGGTTATGCGTTTACTGATTTTTAAAATTCGTATTTCAACAGTTTAATTACTTAAAAACAGCCTTTCGTTTTCTTTTATTTGTGATAATATTCTTATGTCCAATCAAACTTCAGTCATGTTACCACAATTAGATTCTGAACGTCCACTTTTATTTCGTCCCACTCCCTTGTTCAAAGCTGTAGGTAATTTTTTGACATTAAACCTATTTTTACTCTCATATTTTCTCTTCTGTGTGAATTTATATCCTCCAAATTTCTCATTACTTTCAGGTAGCTAAAGAATTTCATTAGAGCGATGACATCTAACTTTGTTGTTTAAGCAATATTATAAAACTCACTACCCCAAACCAAGTATATTTAAAATAATCGGGAAAATTAGCGAAAGAGTCTCATAGCGATCGATTTTATATTGTTTTTATCCGTTGTTGTCATTTGACATAAGGAAAGTAACGTTGATTTCTGTGCTTCGCACGTTTGTGGAAAATGTATCAGCACCTTGGTAGACCAAATAATAATATACGAATTTGCTGATTTTGAGTTATGACAGTTAAGGCCATTATAGATTTACTAGGCACTAGCTACCACGTACACGATGGTCGGCTGTCTAAGGCGCCTAGAGAGCGAGCTTAACGAGCGAGCATAGTATGCCCGTCAGAAGAGTGAAAACTACCTACTAATCCTCAGGAGGCGAGTAAGTGTAACCCCCTCTAATAGTAAACAATAAAAGTCTTTGTAGTTAAGATAGAGTAAATATTATTTTAAAATATTACCCAAATATTTATTTTTAAACAAAGATATTAATTCATCTATACAACTTACAATACAACTTCAACAGCAATATAATTTGACATAAAAATCAATTTATCTTTGAAGACTCGAAAAAGCTTGGTGCTTTGATGTGTGTCTGTATAAAGCGATAAATAACTATTCTTTTATAAGATTCCGACAGTGTGACCTACATTTCCTCCTTGCAATCAAACGACTGTATATCCAAAGAATTCCTTTTCAGTTGCACAGTTTAGTAACCAGATGGCGATACGTGTTCCATATTTTGTTCTTCAGCTTCTCTATTTTCTAACGGGCTGTTAGAACAAATAGAAAAAAATTATGTTGAGTGAATGTTTTTAAAATTGTTGAAATGTTTTCATGAATATGTAAATAGTTGTGGCTGATTTTTGTTATAAAGATTATAAAACAAGCTATTTTAATCCTCAAATATTTAGATTTTTCCATACGTGTTTCGTTGAACAAGGAGGTGAAATTAACTGCGAGTTTGAGGTATACGAGAAGCATATTTTGTGAAAGATAGTATGGCAATTGATTATATGCTTTTTATATTTGATCTAGGATACGTAGGGTATTAAAAACATTTAAAAATGCAGATTAAGAGGAAAAGTGTAGAGTAAGACATGGAAATGGGAGAATTGAGAGGGGAATGGGATAAAAAAAATACGGCAAAATGAAGAGTAGAAGGACATGCAATATCATACAGAGAACGAAAAACGATTTTATAAATAAAGGGAAACGAAAACCAGAAGTGTGTGAATAAATGAACTGAACGCAGAACATGAAAAGTAAGGAGATAAAGCAAAAATAGATATAAACATATTCGGATGTATAATGGGAAAACTGAGAAGGTTTAATTGAAAGCAATACTTGGATTATGTGAACTGGGAATAAAGTTAGGTAAAAACAAATAAAAAAAAGTAGATACCTAAATATTGAATTAGAGTATATAAGTAGGTAGTTGAATTAACGTCGCACTGGAGCGGCACGTCGGGCTATTGGCGACATTTCGGGAACAATCCCACAGGGAAGATCTAAGTACAGCAACTCGTAAATCTGAACCACGGACAGATTACGACGCCATACTTGAGTACTTGAGCAGGCACACCACTCACCAAACTTCCACACTACGCCAATGTGTGGACATTTGAGACCACGACATATTCAACGTACACCAGCCCCCACGAACACGACGGTCTTTGGATGTATAGAGTTTCGAGCTCTCCATCTTCCTGTTGTTAATCCGTTATTCTTCCAAGCGAGTTGAATGAGAGTAAGGAAATATTTGACATATGCTCACATAAAGTTTACAGGTAAGGTGTAGTTAATTAACGTTCCACTGAAGCAACACAACGAACAATCTCGACGGGAAAGAACCGAGGACGACACCTCATAATTTTGAGCCATGGTTAGATGACGAGGTCAAGACCTTAGCTGGCACCCCACTCTTCAAACTTCCACACCATTTCAACGTGAGGACAGTTGAAGCCACGAGAGACTTATCCAGAATGATAATCTTTGGTAAGATCGAGTTTCGAACTCGTAACCCTCTGGTTGTTAATTCACTACGCTTCCGGGTTGAATTAGAGTAAAGAAGTACATTTGACAAATGCTAACATAAACTTTACAGGGTCAGAGTTTTTGAAAGGGGTGAAAAGAGAGAAATGTGATGATTTATCGCTGTGGAGTCGTTTTTGCTTTACAAGAGCTAATTGGACTGATCCATTTAAAGTTGCACCCTTAAAAGTGGATTTTAAACGGTACCAAACATCCAAGTGGAGTATAGAAGTCCAATCCCGGGCCCGAAACAATAGTCAGATCTCTAAATACTCGTATACAGGGTCAGGAGAAAAGTATGCAACTAAAAGACCCGTGTACATAACCTGCACTGAAATTTCTTCTTAAATCCAATTGATGGCAGCTGTCGTTAATCACTATTCATGTCTTATTTAAATACTACATTACGTGGTGCTGTCCTCGAATCTTTCCCGTTGGAATTGATCCCGGACCGTTGTCAATAGCCCGTTGTGTTTCTCCAGTACGACGTTAATTAAAAATTACAATAACCAATTACCAATCTCAAGTTTTATCCAAATAATTGTGTGTATTATTTAAATTGTGTCAGTCAATACTATGCACATACCATTACTAACTTCAATAATCAATGTATAAGAATATATTTGTACGTCAGAGACCTTAATTGAAGAGTAGTTTAAAATAAGATTTCTCGATTGTAAGGAATCCTGTCGGAGTGGAAAAGATAGCTCATATTTTCAAACTCTGCATTCAATATTCAATATTGCATTGCATTCACATGAAGTAAAATTTTCATTCCAGACCTGTGTTTTCGATCTTCATATATATTTCATGTTTTTGTATTTACTTCGAACAGTATATAGGCCGTGGTAGTCTAGTTGGAAGAGTAACGGATAAGCCACCGGAGGGTTGGGAGTTCGAATCCAACCAAAGACCGTCCTGTACAAAGGGGCTGAGGCTCGTTAAAACTGCCGTGGCCTAAAATATCCTCATGTTGGTGATACGAACTTGCGAGTTACAGACGGACCAAATTCGATTCTTCCTTTCTCTCTTTTGTGTCAATGAAACTTTCCTCGAGTATGTCCGTTTACTTGACGCTGTTTGACGAAATATGGTCCTTGCGCTATGAAACCCAGCCAAACAACTAAAGCTATATTTTTATCGTTTTGTTATTAAATAACCACTTTCACAAAATATAACTATTCATGATTAAGGGGTCCGATACACAAAAATCGTCAAATTTTCGAAATTTTTTTTATTATTTTAAGAAATTCTCTGTGTTTTTCTGCTTAAAAGGACGTCTAAATCATGTTTCTATCTTAATTAGAACTAGAGATATAGCAATTTTTGTGATGCGTTGTTTTGAAAAATCTAACTCTTGACAGTTGTTGTCATGGCAACAACATCTGTCCTTAAAACTTTAAATGCGTTTTTCTCCATGATGCAATTTTTCAAGATTTCCTGTATTCAAATTGCTATAAGTCGAAAACCGAAAATGTTTAAGGGTTGAAATTTGGAATATATCTTTTTCAAACATTATACTTTAATTTTGATTCAGCAAATTTGAAACAAATATTTACTTTTAAAAATATGATTATAAAAAAAAATACCTTAAAATTTTCGAAAATTTTCATTCAAATGTTTTTTATTTTTTATTAAATTAATATTTTTTAAATTGCTGAATCAAAATTAAAGTTAATAAATTTGTGAATAATTTACTGCAAGAATTTTGAAAATGGATCAAGAATATTTTGAGCCTTAGCAATTTAAAATGACCCCTCTTTTTTTCAAAAAATTTTAATTAAAAATTTTTAAAGAACTTTTGGAAAAATTTTGTGTTGTGATTTCGCTTATTAGTTAGATGGGTAATCAGTAAAAAAAATTCAAAATTCTAAATTAATTAATAAAATTTTTTTTTCAATGTGTCCCGGACCCCCTTAAATGACTACTTTTTTCGTGCCAAGATGAAAGATAATCTTAACAATGTAGCTGTCCAGAACGAAGCTCAATTATTTTCAAGATTTCACGATCACACCGGGTACTACAAAAAACGACTTTTGTGCAGAAATAGCAGCAAGTGTATTTTAAAATAGTCCTTGATCTACAAAGACAAAGACAGACTTTTCTGGAGACGCCCCTTGCTATCGCACGCCCCACATGACCACAACAGGACGTTATGAAGTGGGTGCTATCACCTTTGATAGCCTGACCCTTTTGGTAGTCATATCTGGCACACGCAGCACAGCAATCCTTAGACGACATTCTACGACCGGTTGTGTAATCGTTCCTTTTGCGACACCTCGGAGTTAATTTTCTACAAGATGTCCCTACAAGAGAGTCCCCTTTTCTACAAGAGTTAATTTTCTACATGATGTTTCTACAAGATAATGCCCGACCGCACGCGGCACGTACTGCTATGAACTGTCTTCAAGCTTTCCCTACACTTCCTTGGCCAGCTAGATCTCCTGATCTCTCTCCCATAGAGCACATTTAGGGCGTTACGGGAAGACGAGGGCACGTTAAATAGGTCGTGGTCACAAAGTCCCCCATGTTCCCATACCAAATCAATAGCTCTGGGGGTACCTGATCAGGGGGTTATCGGCCTATGATTGGGATCTAAATTACGATATGTGTGAGTGAATGGATGTATGAAAGGGACCTTCCTGTAAAACGGAAGTGTCATGTATGTCGAGCAAAGACGGACTTCCTCCCAATGGGGCTCAATAACATGGAAGGCGCACCCCTCTCGCCGTCTTCGACGGGCCTGGCACTCCTCAGGTCTGCCAGTGTAGGCATAAGAAACAACAACAACGGGAAGACGATTGCAACCATCTTGGAAAGTTGACCATTTAGCCAGACAGTTGAAGACAATAAGGCAAGAAATTCCACAGGACACCATCCGGGAACGTTTTCAGTCTATGCTACGCTGGGTAACAGCTTGCTTCCAGGCCAGAAGTGGACCAACGCTTTATTGACTTCCTAACTTTGTAACTGTCAAACTCTAAAATAAATAATTTAATTGTTCTGAAATCTTAATCGTTTGTTTTTCTATGTATGGTCTTCACACCCACCAATTTTTATCGCAATTATACAACTACTTATTGGTTCGTCGATTTTTTTTTTGTCAAAGAGTGTATGATACATAATAGGTTAAAACGCTCTTCTTTCTTAAGTTTATTATACTAGCGTAAATCAGCTTCTAATCACTTGTGTGTGTTTGTCCATTGCTTGACGTTGTCTTGTGTGTTGTCTCAGCTTGGCCAAACATAGCCTTTACACCATAAAATGCAATGCAATCAACTAATCAACCAACTACGCTTCAAATCCCTCGTTTCGTTTCACTATTCAGTTCATTGTTGCATGTTGCATTACCATGGTAGTTAATTTTTACAGTGTGCTATTTTATTTCCGTTGGGTGTTTAAAAACTTCCTGTTCAAACATAAAGGGGAGTTCGGGAACAGAAAATTTGTCCGCTTCTCTCCAGTGATGTATGTTTGTAAGCTCTATCTAAATGTACTAGAGGGTACATACACTACAGACATGAAAGACAGTAAGTATGTGAATGATATTGTTACTTGCCCAAATTTTGAAATTCAACAGTAGTTGTGCATTAGTTTGAAAGTCGCGTCCACCAATATTAATGTACACGTCGATGCATGGATTTCCGAACATACTCATAAATTCCTTTCGCCGACAATCTGCGATAGCGACTCTAGTGTTGAGGTCAATTTTGGAGTCGACAGATGTCTCTCATACGATGCCTTTGAAATAAACCTAGAAGAAGAAACCAATGCATGGTAAATCGGGTGATTGCGGTGGCCACGGGCTCCCTAAATGTCAATCCATCGAGACCTAATACCCAGCTAATATGAAGGTTTTTTAGTTTCTGTTCTGTACTTTAAAGTTTGTAGAGGAAGTGTAGAAACACAGTGAATGCATAATTATGTTTGGCAGTCCATTGCGATTTTTCATAAATAATCAATTTCAAAATGAAATAGTAACTGAAGTAAAGAAAGTGAAAGAAAAGGGTTTCGGATCAATGCCACTCTCCGTGAGATTTGGTCTCCACCACTTATCAACTTCCCGTAGATTATGAATAACGGTTAGACACTCTGTCTACCGGAAGAACTGCATCAGACACAAAGTCTGATCTCGTCGGTTGCCGTAGAAACGGGTCTATCCCTATTTTTTACAGGGGATGCTTGAAAAAATCTACTCACACAAGTTTGTTGCATTGACTCACTTGATTGAAAATATATTTATTGAGATTTTTACTTGTCACCGATATCTATTCTAATAAATCTCTTTCAGCTACCAACATTTGTTGAAAACAAAATAAAATTGAGTCATCCACGACAGTCACTCCTACTCAAAATGAAAGAAATATGTTTCTATAGCAACCACCACTATCCAGATTTGATGTCGAGAGCAGTTATTGTAGTAAACAGACAGTAATATTTCTTGTTGATCCCTAGAAAGTGTATTAGTAAATTTTGCCCTCGTGTTGGAAAAAGTGTAAACAAGTTTCAGGTGGCTTGCTATTTGTCATACCGTCTTTGATTGTGAGGAAAACCCTCTCATTTTCAAATGGATTTCCAATTATTAATCGAGCTAATTTTTCAGGGCAGGGGCATTTCTGAGTGATGTGCTGAGTTTGAAACTCGATCCAACCGCAAATCGTCGTGTCGTGTACGTGGTGGTAGGTTCACGTTAAGCCCGTCGTAGCCTTAATTATCCACACTTTAGCGTGGTGTGTATGTTTGGAGACGACATATATCCATGTCTTAACCCAGACATGAACCTTTCAAGACAATAGCCCAACACCCTGTCTACTTAACCAATTGGGTGGCACAAAGGAAGCTATACAGTCCAGTATCGTCAACATATGGAAACATTTATTCCAAATGTCCTGGTAATTTAACATTAGTCATCATGGTACACAATAATATAATTGTGAACCACTTAGTGTTACCCTGGAGCACCACAGGGTTGAGTTCACGTTATTCCTCATATGCATACCATATATTCTAGGCACAACCCGTTTAAAGAAAGGCGGTACTTGTAATCGAGGCGGAGAAACATCGGTACAGCTTTGATATAAACACTTTTTTTGTGGCAACGATTTTGGCGCGTTTTTTGGGGTGTTTCTCAAGTCGCCAAGGAAGGATTTTGAAGAAAACAATGTTTTAGGATTACACACAACTGATTATTCTTTCCACTACTTGGTAAGTATTTACTTTTATGATTTTTTTTTCATTTTCTGTATTATTGCTACATAGTTGTTAGTCTAAGCGTGTAACAATAATTAAATAATTTATAAGTTTTAAGTCTAGTGGAGAACCAGACAATTTGATATGAACATAACAAATGATCACATCAACTCTAGCTAGCAAGTTATTTGAGCATGGCAAAATAAAAAAATAACGATTTACAAAATTAATAAAAGTGATACAAATAATCGTAAGGTTTCCATAATCCGAAAAGCGGGGTTGCCTTTGCGTTCCACAACTATGTACAAAAAAACATGCAAAAAAATTAAAAAAAAAAAAAAAAAAAAAACTCGAAAAAATACCACCACAACTTTTTTTTTTATCAGAGCTGTAACAAAACCCCTATGTATTACCCTGAATTTGAACGAGGAAGCACTTTCGATCCAGAAACCATCACCCTGACCACTAGATCAATTAGTCGGCTCAAATGGAACTACGTAATACTCGAATGCAACCACCACAACTTTTTTTTATATCAGAGCTGTAACAAAACCCCTATGTCTTACCCTGAATTTGAACGAGGAAGCACTTTCGATCCAAAATCCATCACCCTGACCACTAGATCAATTAGTCGGCACAAATAGAACTACGCAATACTCGAATGCAACCTAGTATTCAACGTCGGTAACTTTCTTTTAGGTTCTCCGTGGTCCATCGTATCTAAAAACGCATACACGCTGCTCCACGAAAAAGAATCTTTCAAACAACATTCGGGACAAAATTTACGCGACAGTGCTCAGCCCCCGAAACTACTCGACGTCCCGTTCCGTCAAAAACGAGGCGACGCGTCCCCGTATTTAAAAACGCACGTGACTTCACAGCAGAAGTAGTTCCCGAAACATACATTACGGACGCTGAAACAAAAATGAAGGGGGACGAGAGAGAAAAGAAGTTTTCGCGTACCCCCTCCCGGTCCCATTTCCTAAAAGACGACGGCAAGAACGTGTCAAAAACAATGACAGGCCGCGGCGTCCTTTGCTTAAAATATAAAATATAATTCCTCCCTCTTTTATTCCGACCCCCCATCCCCGCTTTGTCTTCGCACCGCATTACGACGGAGACAGACCTATCTCGGATATAGGTCCGGATGATATTATTCATGCAAAGAGCAAGGAGGTTTTTTCTCCCCATCCTTTTTCCTTTATTCCCCTTTTTTCCCCATTCCTTCTTTGTATTTTCGTTCTGTCTTTTCCCATCTTGTTCTTCTTCCCCGTGCGTTTTAGTCCGTACCCGTCGAAGGTATGTACGGCGGGGGAGGGGTGGTTCCCCCCTCAAACCCCATCTAGCGGGAGGAGAGCGAGACAGCTGTACATGTCCTTAGACGAAATGAACACGGAATGTACAGCATACAAACCGAGAGTTCAGCCAGCCAATCAGGGGAGACAAAAGCCCGTGTCACCTGCACACGACACTCCGGCACTCGTGAAGGGGGGGGGGTGGAGGCCCCCCTCCTCCATCCCCTCCCCCGACCACCCCTTCCTACAGGGACGAGCAGCGTTGAGTTCATGAAATATTTACCATTTCTCGCAGCCTTGGATCTTTCTCTCAACTCACATAGCTTAGGGCTGAAACCAGGGCTACGCGTTAGTGAGGGCGTAACAGATTAGAGAAGCTTTTTTTCCTTCCTCTTCGCTTCTCCGAGATTTCGTTGTAACAAAACGCGAGATAATAAGAGACAGAGGAGCGTCATCGTCAGCTGATCATTTCCTATCTCTTTTTTCTCTCTCGGAGTTGTGATGATTTCATTTCCCCCTTCATAATCCCTTTTTATTCAAAAATCTCCGCTTATATTTCCGAAAAATTAAAAACGACGACAATAATCTTCCGATTTAAAATGCGCACGAGTGCGAGGTTAATGCTCTCGTGAGTGAGCGAGATTTAATGTGCGATTATTATTTCCCAACTGTGCGAGCGTGCTTCGTTTTTCTCGAGAAAGAAAGTTGGGACTTTTCAATAATTTAATTCAATAAATGCATTTTGTGGCGATGATTGCTCCGGCTAATCAGGAACGGATTCCGGATTGGGTGCATGAAAGAAAGAACGGAACAGATTTCTCGTCTTAGAAAAGAGCTAATAAAATTATTTATTTAAGTGTAGTATTAACAGAAAGAACAAAGGTCGTTTTTAGCTTCGAGATCATAGAAAAATTAAACTGCTATATCTAATGCATAAAAACTCCGTTGGTCATGCCCTTAACTCTATCAAAATGAATGCTGTAATTTACTTTTTATGCTGTAATTTACTATTTTTAAGATAAATCAATTTTTGCCAAAACCAAATCAAAACCAAAACTAAACCATTTCCTGTCTTGAAAACTAATTAATAAAGATGTATTGAATGCATCTAGATTCGTCGTAAACTCCATAGAACACATCTGATTAAACTAATTCCATTAACAATCCGAAGTTTGTGTTCGATCGGAATAAAAGAACATAAGTAAGGGATATAAGCATAGAACTCTTTTTATTATTGGGGAATTACACTAGAAAGATCACGTATTAGTAAACTGCAACCCCCCCCCCCCCAACCCATTTACATGGTTCCCCTCTAATATGCGGCATGGTAAACCATTATGCAATCATGTGGCAAATTATGCCAAGCATTCTGTTGCTTCAGATCCAATATATTCAGGTAGGTAGCTGAATGAACGTCTCGCCGGAGCAACACAACAGGCTATTGGCGACGTCCGGGATCAAGCCCGGAGTGAAAGATACGAGGACAAATCCTCGTCATTTTGAACCACTATCAGATGATAAGTTTACACCTGAGCTGGCATCTACATCTCCAAACTTCCACACTACCCTGGTGTACAGTTGAGTCTTCTGAAGATTTAACGTGCACCAGCCCCCACGTATGTGACTGCTCGATCAAGCTTCAGACTCGCAACCCTCCGGTTGCTGATGACTACTCTATCAATCTTGCTACTACAGTCCATTGGTTTGATAGATGACCAGATCATCCACTATGAGCGGTCAAGTCTAGAAATGTATCTTCGAAGTCTTGATAAGTCTTCGTCATACTGTGCCATGAGAGATTTGACGTGCACCTGTCCGTATATTCAGAAGGTTGTGCAATTGTCGATCTCCAGCATATTTTAGACATGCTGAATGGGAGGCAGATATCTAGGCATTTCGTAGTCAAGACATCTTTCAGCACCAACGAGGCCAAGTCCTGGTAGAGTCAAACGGTGTGTGACAGAGCGTTATCATGCTGGTAAATAGCCCACGGGACACGTTACATGTATAGACTTAGAAATATACTAGAAAGCCATTAGAAAGTAGCGGGGTTCGTCACTACTTGTGACACGCTGTCATTCCAGATCTGAACCGACTCACGGAAAGAGTTGACCATAGAGAAAACATGAAAATAGAGTGACCAATAGTAACCTTCTACTGTGCACATGATCCTGTGACCAAAACTAGTAGTATCGTGACCCTTATTGTGGCTTCACCCCAACGGTAATGGCGACAAAAGCATATGTCTCTTTGCTTTGCACATGCGTATTACAAACACATTTTGTTTCTCCCGGTTTGTCTCTGTCGCTGCGCTTTCAAGTCTTGGAGGAAGTTCAATTTTTGTCTCTGTCACCATGCTGACAGCCAATAAGAATAAAGCCTAATTCGATTTCGTGTGATGTTTTTCACCAAGCAAGCTAAAAATTAATAATATCGAAATCCCATGGGTTCAGGAAGCTAAATGCCTAGGTACTATCCTAGACAGAAGACTCACTTCGAATCAGAACACAAAAAACGTTATCCATAAATTCCGAGATGTAAAACGTAAACTTTTCCATCTAATTGCTCGGAATTCGCCAATGACTACTAAAAATAAAATACTCGTATACCTAAGCTATCTCAGACCAGTAATCACATACGCAAGCCAAATTAGGGGATCTACTAATAACAAAAATATAAAATCACTTGAAATCCTTCAAACTTCTACACTCCGATCCATCGCCAAAGCAAGAGGGTTCCAACGAAAAACAGAAATTATAAGACACGTTCTTATTATTTCTGATTACCTCACTTAAAACCCATTTCGTTAAAATTTCGAAAAAAATAAACCACGATATTTAATGCAGATAGCTGATTAAAATTTAACCCCTCTTTGAAGAGACATTATAAAGTCGCTCTCGGCGTATTTTTTCCTTGGCGAAAAACAACTACTTTTTAAATATTCACCTTATACCAGCAATAAGCTGTAACAGTCAGCACACAGCAACCTCCCAAATTCGGGTAATTATTTTTAAGCATCTCCGGTCGCGGTCAGCACTTGGGAGGGTGACCACACAAGCTCCCGTTACCGGCAATTTGTGTTTACTAATGCAATACTAATGCAATACTACTTTATATAAAACACTAACGTACGTGGACCCGAAATCGACGTTATTTGTGTATCGTCGAATGGCAACAGTCAACGTAAATAAAATAACCCAGATATTTTGAATTCTTGCTATTTTCAAATAGCCGAGGTCAATTTCTATGCAAAATAAGGAAATAAATTGTAATATTTATGTTTGAACTGACTTTTTATTTCTTCCTTTGATGTAAAAGTAATTTAAGCGTAATTTTGCTACCCGGTATCTGGCGACGTCAGAATTAATGTTTACTTTTTTAATTTGATTTAGAATTCCGTGTTTGGGTATTTGAGTTGACTGTGAGATGTTGCGGACATATTTGAGGATTCCCAAGTATTATAAATATGTGTTCTTTTTGTTAATAAATCATTATTGTCTTTGTCAATATCGTTGAAAGTCTTTTGTCGCATTATTCTATTTCACACTATATTCAGGAAGTAGAAATTCAACGCGTTTGAATAGATACGTACGTGTTTTTTTTTTCAGAATTTTGCATTTTTTCAAGGATTGGAATTTTATTTTTGTTTGCATTATGGTGTTCCGGTATATTACCTATTGCAGAAATATTATTTAGGAGTTATATTTTAATGATATGTCTATTTCCTGCAAAATATCACTAAACATGGGTAATTTTGTAGCGGTTTATGCATATTTCGACCAACTTTATTTAAATATTTGATTGATTACGCAATGAGTTGAAGAATTATTTCATAAAAATAAATAAAATATACAAATCAAAACGTTTAATTACGGTGCGTAAAAATTAGAAAAAAAAAGCACTATTACACACCACCAAGCGCTAGCCGGCGCAGCCCGGCTAGTTTTATTTTATTTCTACTATTTTTTATTTCTGGGCATTCCATTTTAGAATTAAGTCCCTCCACCAAAATTGTTTTACCGGAGATAAAGGCCACTAAGCACGTCCAACAAGAATAAAAGGAGTTTTATTAAAGGCGGAGAGACGCGATCTGTCAGCCATCTTGCAGAATCAGAAATAAATGTTTTGCTTTCGAAAAAGAAGATTATGCGCATGCGCAAATAAATTGCTGTTGCTGTTGCTGTCGGTGTGAAGACTTTTTTAAGAGCAAAAGAGACAGGCGACAAAATGCTGCCGGAGACAGTAGTCGAGCCTGCACCATTTACATCTCGCACGTTCGTATGAACTTACCACTAAAGGACCTTTGAGCCACCATCTATGCCACCATCATATCACAGATGAAAGGTTCTGAACATTTTAAAAATAGCCTAATTTACTGTATATTTTTCAGATAATTTAAATTTTCTAGAAAGTATTTTTGAGGTGTGTTTTATGAACTATTCTATAATTAAAAGAAACACGCGTAATTTGGTCGGCTCTAGTAAACGTCAATTTCAGCAGCAAATAATCTGTATCAAAATGTTATATAGATTAAAATGGTGCTTAAGAACCAACGAATATTAAAGGTAGCCTGTCAATTTACGTTACAGTAACTCAAAGCAGAAATTCTTCGGAGTCTTCAAAAATCGGTAGTAAGCATTCAAGATGGACATTGACAACTACAACACTGCATATCTCGACAAAAGTAGGCGAGGTTGTTCGAGCAACAAACTATTACATGCACAGTAACCATTAAAGTTGTAAATTGGCCAAAATATATATTTTGTAATTTTTAAACATGTGCTAGTTTTGTTCCCCCATATGCTTGTTTAATGATACTTATATTTCTAAGTTGTATACGTTTATTTTAGCATGTTCTTATAGTTTCATTACCAATAACATATTGGGAGTGGCTCGAGCCCTACACTCCAACTCTTTGGAGATGCACCTCTGATTTTAGTTAATTTCTTATTGGATTACTGAGGATTTGCATTCTAGAATGCTATACATATCAATCAATGTGTACTATATTATTAGTTAAATAATTTGAAGACGTAAATATTCTTGAATTGCTATTCATTATTCGTATATAAGTATTTGTCTATAACATTTTACAGCCATCTGTTGCACTAAACCAAACTATCACTATGAGAGGCTTTACTGCCAAGCTAAATATAGGTGGCTGTAGCGTTTTTGATATTGAACTTGCTTCCTGCACGTATTCAAGACTTGAATTCGCTTGCATTTCGATTGCGCGATTTCTGCACGTCGCCATTAAAATCTGGAAAGAATGAATTACGAATCGTTTATGAAAATTGATCAGATCAATTTGATTAAATGCCAAAATGTAATAAATTACATTTTATGGTAACCCCGATATGTATCATACGACAGGATTTGAGTGACAGGATATAAAATCTCCATGTTCTATGTTATTTGTTTGTTTAGACTGCAAATATTTCAATAGCAATTAAAAAAAATTTTATCGGACAATAAAATTGATTTTTTACAACTTTTCTGTGCCTTACAACATTTTTCTCGTTTTACTCCAGTTCTACCACAAACTAGTTACATTTTGCATACGGAATATGTGTAACCTGATGCGAAAGTTATAGCATATGTATAAATGCAACAAACGGATTCAAAATAAATATAACAACATTTTTCTCGTTTTACTCCAGTTCTACCACAAACTAGTTACATTTTGCATACGGAATATGTGTAACCTGATGCGAAAGTTATAGCATATGTATAAATGCAACAAACGGATTCAAAATAAATATAACAACATTTCAAAATCAATTATTTAATCATTAAAGCGTGTTTCAAATTCTTTTCACGAGGATTATTATTCGAGAATTATTTCGAGAGAATTATTAACGTGCGTTGGTGTGTTACATCACATATATTCTTATCTTAAATACACACAAAACCTATAATTCTGAAGGATATCACAACAATTTCTTGCAAGAGTTTAAAACACAACAATTATATTTTTGTTTTATAGTTTGGATATGTTGTTCTTTCGCATTATTAAACTTCAGAATAAATATACTTAATTCTTTCCCAGCGCACTGTTGAAGAACTTATCGCATGGTTCCATGGAAAGCATATGTGCATTCTTTAAACACCCACCAGAATTGCACGCAGCCAAACTCCCCCCACAGTTAGCGCAAAAAGCGAACCAAATTCATTACCAGAACTCTTTGTTCATATTAATAAGGTGCCCAACTCTTAAGAGGCGCTGGAAGTACTTGCAACCCTTATCACGCAATCGGAGAAATTCACGGTTTGAAGCAATGCCCAAACCCCTAAGCCCCCCAGCATTGCTTCCCCTCATACCTGAGGTATCTGTGAAAAAAACAAGTAAAAGAATCGAAGCCAGTTCGCTTTTCGCCGTTGTTGACTAAGATTGAATAGGTGCTTTGTGACCTCAAAAGAAATACCTTTTCCTCTTTTCTTCTTCCATTAGACAGATAAATTACCGTTGCTCTTACAGAGCTTTTCATTAGAGGACGAAGTTGGGGTGTGAACGTCATGGTCAGAGAAGAGGATAAGAAAGAATGGAAAATATATACTTGGATAGAACTATTAAGGCTCTGGTTTTACTAGTGTTTAATGATTCGAAATATGTTGTATATGTAACGTAGGATAAATTTCACATTGAAATATAATTTTATGATACAAAAAGCATACTGGAGACAACGTGGATTACTTTTTATCCTATATAATGATTAAAGATAAGTGAAATATTTAAATACTTTCACGTTAAATTTACTCGTAAGCACTGAATGAATATTGAATCATGACAGATGCAAGGAAACGATAATACAACCAATACTATTTATGCTAAAATAAGTAAAAAGCGCAAGTGATATTTATGTAGAACATTTTTGAAAGCGCGCATGTAATAGCAGTATTAAATTATTGATAAGTATTATATGTAAAATATTTTCAATTTCAGCAATGGCAGTAACATGCTTACTTTATTAGTTACATTTAAAATTATTTATTGAGACGTTGTTTTAAAACGTGAGTTTAATTGAATGAAGTTTGTATTACTGATTTTATGTGAGATTATTTCTGAGACTGTGTTTTATTTTCTCATTTGCGAGATTCATTATTTGGCTCATTGAGAATTTTGAGTTTTAAATATTCGTAAACAATGAAGCATATCGAGGGTATGTTTCACCGAGCACCCATTATTTACGATTACTCCGCAAATGATAACTATAAACACTTGAATAGCAACAAGTGATTCCTAGAGCCCGTTGTATTCTTATATCTCAAATGGCTTTACAGCTATTTTATGTATAAAACCGAACATCTGCTTGTTTAAATCAGCAATAACTTTCGCACGATGAGTTCTGGCGTTATAAAATTTTTTGCACAACTTCTGAATAGAGTTTCTAGATGAACGCAACTCTTTCCTGCTCCCTACGTTGTTCCTCGTAACTCTAGAAATAAAAGTAACCATCGAACAATACCAAAAAGACGCCAATGAAGACAAAATGTCAAAATCAGTCAGTAGCCGACCAAGCATAATCATAGGTTCGGTAACTCTGAAGGATGTATCACCTTTGGCACAGTAACAACTAAAGCATTGGTATTAAAGTTTTGCACGCCAGTGTATTTAAA
The DNA here is from genome assembly GCA_947359465.1 of Metellina segmentata. Classification (NCBI taxonomy): domain Eukaryota; kingdom Metazoa; phylum Arthropoda; class Arachnida; order Araneae; family Tetragnathidae; genus Metellina; species Metellina segmentata. The sequence continues at coordinate 97,242,728 of OX375879.1, forward strand.
TATGGTGTTTCATTATGTGTATAATATTTTTATGAAAAGGGACCAAGTTATATTACGATTAAATTTGGTTGAAAAATTCACATGATTCATGTATCTAACTAGTCGGGACAAAAGGGGTTAAATCAAAGTAACTACTTGGAGTTGTGAGTAAAATAGTTCATAATTTATTTCTCTTCATTTATGTATCTTTTTGTCACCAGATGTCTCTATAATTTTACCATCGTTTTGTGGTAAGCGTTGACCTTGTGGTAAGTAATTGAATTTACGTCGCACTGAAGAACACAAAGGGCTATTAGCGACGGTTAGGGAACAAAGATTTGAGAGCCTCGTAATTTTGAACTACTGTCAGATGAGGAAGGCCTTGTGGTAAACCGCGAAATTCTTCAGATGACTAAACTCATTTTTTTGTCAATAATAAAATAATAAATCTAAGGGGAGTAAAATGAAGTGCATAAATTTATCGAAAGTTGGGGAGGAAAACATTTAAACCCGATTTTGAATAAGGAAAACTCGATCACTGTAAAACGTAAGATTAGTGTAACCTTGGGCAAGTTTATGTTATAACTCCATATACAGCCTTTATATTCCAGAATCCTAAATGCACGATTCGGATTCATGAAACTCATAAAATTAATCGAAAATCTATATATATAAAACACTAACGTACGTGGACCCGAAATCGACGTTATTTGTGTATCGTCGAATGGCAACAATCAACTTAAATAAAATAACACAGATATTTTGAATTCTTGCTGTTTTTAAATAGCCGAGGTCAATTTCTATGCAAAGTAAGGAATTAAATTGTAAAAATTTATGTTTGAACTGACTTCTTATTTCTTCCTTTGATGTAAAAGTAATTTAAACGTAATTTTGCTACCCGGTATCTGGCCACTTCAGAATTAATGTTTGCTTTTTTAATTTGATTTAGAATTCCGTGTTTGCGTATTTGAGTTGACTGCGAGATGTTGTGGACATATTTGAGGATTCCCAAGTATTATAAATATGTATTTTTTTTGTTAATAAATCATTATTGTCTTTGTCAATATCGTTGAAAAGTCTTTTGTCGCATTATTCTATTTCACAATATATTCAGAAAATTGAAATTCAACACGTTTGAATAGATACGTACGTATTTTTTTTCTTCGGAATTTTGCATTTTTTCAAGGATTGGAATTTTATTTTTGTTTGCATTATGTGTTCTGATATATTACCTATTGTAGAAATATTATTTAGGAGTTAGATTTTAATGATATGTCTATTTCCTGCAAACTATCACTAGACATGTATAATTTTGTAGCGGTATATGTATATTTCGACCAACTTTCCTTAAATATTTGATTGAATACGCTCGCAATGATTTGAAGAATTGTTTCATAAAAATAAATAAAATATACAAATCAAAACATGCTTGATTACGGTGCGTAAAAAAGTTTTAAAAAAAGCACTATTACACACCGCCGAGCGCTAGCCGGCGCAGCCCGGCTAGTAAGAGATAATCGATTTTGTACACTTCAAGTGCTTGATACTTTACTTGTGCAATTTACGAAGCTCCGTTTGAACTTGATTAAACTTGTATTTCCAAAGGCATTTCGGAGGGGGGGGGGGTGTTACTGTACGCTAATCCTCGAATACTTCCTTGACGACTCAGTGGGTTCGTCTACTGTGTTAGCAGCCTGATAGCTTCAAGCACGGGTACAATTCTGGAAACCACCCTGGTATATTTCTCTTTTCTACGTCAGTAAAACTTTTTTTGTGTGTACGTCAATTGACTTGACGCAACATGGCCAGATCTTGTGCGTTATGAAATTAAACCAATCAACCAACCTCTAATTATTCCCTGGTTGTTTAATAAGGGTTTTATGGCTCATACATCATCAAGCTGTTCCAAACACAAGGCAGGTAACGTCAATTACTGTACACATATCTTCAAGGAAATTTAATTGATGCAGAAAAGAGGAATACAGCCCAGGTAGCTACAGGAATGGAGCCTGTGCTGACTACAACTAGCATGTTTCCAACACAGCGGGAAAACTCTCACTAAGCTACGGCAAACTCTGAATACTTTCCTGATGCGCACGTTTGTAAGCTAGATCTGAACTTTTAATCGTACTCGCAATACTTATGATGTGTTGATCTAATTGGTTCTTGTGTAATAGGTAGGTAGGTAATTGAATTAATCAGAGGGAGGTGTTATCATCGGATCTTTCCTTTTGGAATTGGTTCAAGATCTTTACCAATAGCCCAATGTGTTGTTTCAGTGCGACGTTATTTCAACTACTCTCCTCCCAATCATGACAATACCCAGGAAAATCTCGGGATCCATCTTTGTTTTACAAAGGGAAAAGAAATCCAACGGTTTTATCTAGATCGGAAAGGGGGCACCTTGGAATCATCAAAATTCCAGAATGGTTGAAAACCTTTTTCCAGTTTGTATTAGTGCAAGTGGTAACAAGCCTCTAGTTTAGTACATTATTGTATTTTAATGATACATTTCATCGTATTCTGTAGTCCTAATGATATAATAATTTCTATTAGGACCTAGTAACTTATTGAACTTGGTCTAACAGACTTTAGAACAAAGAAATAAGCCACCACAGCAACAACACTAACCCTCCTGGTGGTTGTCTCGAAGCTGTCCCGAGGATGCTGTTGACGTCCCGAGGTTGTTATAGGCGTTGTCTCGATGTTGTTGTCAACGTCGTTGTCTCGATGTTGTAGTTGTTGTTTGCTCGAAGTTATTGTCGACATTGTCTCGATGTTGTTTTCAATGTTGTCTTGTGGTGTCTCGATGTCGTCGATGAGGTAATCTTGGTATTATCAAAACTGACCAGATCTTGATGAACGAGATATCTAGTCATCATCAAAAAAAATTGTCACTGCCTTGACGACAAGATTTCTCGTCATAAGCAAAATTGGTGAGGTATGGATGGACAAGATATCTTGCCATAACCAATTGGAGGGTTAGATAATCTATTTAAGAATTTCTGTTCCTTGCTCTGATTCTTCCATTCGATTTACGAGACCTCCCACCCCCGTAAAAGATAACAAAAATGGCGGCACTTCAAAGACAAAGAAAAAACTTACTCTTTGAAAACCTTTTCTTTAATCTTATCTCCAAAAAATCCGAACACTACTTTTACCTTTGCCCCTGACGGATGCTTTTCCAACCACGATTCACTCAATCTCTACCAGGACTCTCCACAAGAAGAGTTCCCACATTTTTACCATCCCACAGCTTATTACGTGTGGGCACGGTTTAGCTACGCCTCCTTATGTAATGAAGACCAGTTCTCTCCCCCCCCCTCCTTCTGCCTTCATTATTTAACTTCCACTCGGTCCTTTGTTTTGCTCGCCGCCCCGACCCTGAGAAGTTCCACTAATCATCTACCGAGACGAACATGCCAAGGTGTGTTTTTTCTTAATAGTAGGCGGTTCCAAGGCACGGTAGGACCCAACCTTAGCTGCAACAGGTGGGTGATATCAAGCCACGGATGATTCGGAGAGGATGGACCATAAAAAATACACTTTATCGAGCAATTTAGATGAATTCGAGAATATGGGTGAGGCTTTTTGTTTTGCTTCTTTTTGTCTGATTTGAGGAATTTAATTTTCTTGTAGTGACCAGATCGGGATGAATGCCGCGCTAGGGCGTGTTAGCGACCTTCGTTGAGTTGGGTTTTGTGGTGTAGGATATTTCCTAATAGGCTGGTTTTTGCAGTGTATCGTATCACCGTCTTGGCGAAATGAGTAGCCCGTGGCTCTAGATAGCTATCAAAGTTTCCGTTTAGGGAAAGTCATTTCATCCAAATTCGTAATAAATTACTTTTATCGTAATTTTTGTTCTCTATCGGTCTTCTTCGATACAAGAATCTTGTTGGTTTGAAGAACAGATCCGCCTTCGTTCCAAATTTAGTAAGTTCTGTGGGGATACAACAAAACTGCTTGACGACGAATTTTTTTTTTTTTTTTTTGGGGGGGGGGGGGAAATTGGTGAAACCACGTTGCAAAGAAGCAACCTAATGGGCTTTTGGTGAAGGTCCGGGATCAATCCCGAAGTAGAAGATCCGAGGACAAAACTTCATTTTGAATCACGGTCAGATGACGAGGTCAACAATTGAGCTGGCACCAGAACCTCCAATATTTCACACCACGCCAACCCAACGTGAAATGAATCTTAGGTAGGTAGGTATTTTAATTCACGTCGCACTGGAGTAACCCATCATGCTATTGACGACGGTTCGTAATCAAATCCGAAGACAAAAATCCAAGGGCAGCACCACGTAATTTTGAACCATGGTCAGATGACGAGGTCACACCGGAGCGGGTACGCCACTCTCCTATCTTCCACAGCACGCCAACGTGAGGACATTGAAGGTCACGACAGATTTAACGTGCACCAGCCCCCTTTTCACACGACGTTCTATGGTTGGATCGGAGTTGGATGGAGTTGCAACCTTCGGTTTGCAACTCCATTACTCTTGCAAATGGGCTATCGTGGCCCATGCATTTGTGAAAGAACGAGACGAAAGACTTTTTACTGACATATACCATATATTGTTCGGTTGTGTTTTAAGGCTCAAACGCTATATTTGTTCAAGCTGCGCCAAGCAACATGAAGTTAATGGACATACAAATATATGGAAAGCTTCACTAAGAGAAGAGAGGTATTCTTTGAAGGTGAACTCTCGAACCGGAGTCACCTAGAATTCATACGCTATATTGAATTGTGTTTATTTGTAAAATAATCGATTTAGGATCAAAATTATTTCCGTTGCTACGAAGGCTTTTCGTTGTATTGGAATCATTCATTAAGAATTATTTATTGCACATTAGTTTCGTTTATCTTTGCAATAGTGATGTCTTCGAAACGGGAAAGGTTTTAAAATATCATCATTCATTTAATCATTATTTAATCATCATTCATTAAGAATTATTTATTGCACATTAGTTTCGTTTACCTTTGCAATAGTGATGTCTTCGAAACGGGAAAGGTTTTAAAATATCAAGAGCTCTAAATAGATATCATTTTATTGAGTAGAGGGGAAGTTGCATGGAAAAAGTTAATAAGTTGAAGAGAAAGCTAGTAACTTCTGACATATGGCGGAAGAACAATGAATCAAGTGGAATTGATAGATTTGTTCTGAAAAAGGAAAAGTGAGAAGACCGTTCACAATTAATATCAATTACAACATGTGATTAACTTTAATGGTAATGAAAGTGGGATTAGTAATATAGTTAGATATTTTTAAATGACACTTATGATAAGGTATTTTGAATATTCCCCTTCATTTTTGAAGCTACGTCGTTCTAAATTTTGAAATGAAATATTGAACAGTATTACCAACACAAAACATTTTTATTAAATTTATTTCTAATATTATTTTTTTTATCATATTCATAACTAATATGTAGGGAGACGTTGCGCTGTGATCCGAACCTAATTTTCATTTATGATGAAAACTCACTACATTCACTTTTCCGATGATCGGAATATCAGTTCGATCGCATTAAATAATTGTACAGGATTTTTGGTTGCATAAGCGGAGAAAAGTGCTTATAAAAAATTAAACATTTATTAGAAAAATTAAGAACGATACTAAATTCTAAAGAACAATTGTACTCAATCTTTTTCACTCCGTCTCGAATTCGGACCTTGCGCCATAAAACCCCAAAATCAAATCCAATCCGTCTCGAATTCTTCGAAATTCCAAATTCATTTTTTATTACATCCCAATCATGGTTACAGTTCAGAATACAATCGTCTGCGCTTGTATCTATATAGATAAGAATGGAGTGTTTGTTTGTACATTGAATATTTTCGACCCATTTCAAGTTTTGGACCATTCTGAAGCCAAATCCGCCTCTTCCGCGTTTGGTGTCTGTCCGTCTGTCTGTCTGTTTATATGTGCCCTATACACGTCCACACGGTTCAATATATTTTCATGGAAATTTGCATACAGTGAGTACTTATCAACATTCAGTGATTGAAATTGGTTGTGAAAGTCTTTCCGTCTTTTTGTTCTATGTTCCATTTTGTGTTTGTGCAGGCATCACATAAATTGTGTTCCATATATTTGATAGAAATATGCTTTATTTGAAACATTATATATTAGTTTAGTGAAGACAATATAAAGCATTTATTTATTGTTATATTTAAATCAGTTTCATGTAAAAACACCAGAGTAAGTATACTTAAATCAACCATAATTTGGTAGTTTTGGAAAAATTAGAATGTACACTATATTGAGTATTACGATTACTAAATTGCTTTACCAGTACTGCTAAAAAGGCAATTTTTTTCAAAAAATTATTTTTTTTTTATGGAATTTCAGCTTTGATACTTAATTTATTTCGAGTCTTATTTTTTGTTTTTTGCGCCATGTAAACGATTTCCGAATATTTGGGACAGACGAATTTTTTCGAAGAACGGGGATAAAACGAAACTCGGGTTTCTTTCGTTCTGAATTAATTTCGCATTTCTAAATTTTTTGGCACTTTTTAGTTATAACTTGTGGCAATTGCGATATCAAGAGATAAAAAGGGGGGAATCACGAATAAAAAAAAATCTTTAAAACAACTTTTTCCCGACATCTTTTATTTTGATTTATTTCGCTGTTTTCTTTTATTTTCTGTTTTAAACATTTATTATTTTAATAAATTGTGTTTCTTTTCCATCACACGCAACACCACTACAAAGTATTCGATTAAAAGTAGCAGATAAGTTAGATTTAAGCAACTTAAAGTGTAATTATGCCATTATTGAAAGAATAATGCCTTTATTGAAAGAATAATGCCGATTTTAAAAGAATAATAATGTTTAAAAAATCCGAACTAGAACTTTTCAAACATTAAAAAAATTATTTGTCATAATGACAGGAGAAGATTGCGAAAATCCACAATTTCGCATGCCGGATGCAAGAGTGCCACAAGTAAAAATTATATTGTTTTGTTGACTATGAGTGCGAGAGAACTTGCCGCAAATCGTCGTTTTTATTAATTTAGTTGAACGTGAAAAGAACCTAAAGGGAATTCCAAATTTCCCTCAAAATCGTCTTTTGTAGTAGTAACCTTAATGTCATATTTCGTCATTTTGTATCTTTGTCATACATCAAGGGTGTGATGTGTGTGAAATGTATTACATGAATGGATATACATGTGTAGGATTTGTGTCCAAAGTGAGTGGTAGAAATTATAAAGATGGGGAAAGGTGTTAAAATATTATTTTATTCTACGAAAAACGGAACTCCTTATAACTTTTGATCAACTCTTCAATCTAGAGTAAACCAATTCAAACCGAGTAAGGTCGGGTATTTTGGTAGTAATAAATATAATTATCCGATCGCTAACACTGTAGCACTAAAAATTAAATTCTCGAATCGTTTCTACACGCGCAATAAAAATTAAGCTTTCAGAATATCTTGCACTTGCTCACATAACCCTTGCGTCGTTCTTCTAAGGGCTATGAAACAGTTGATGTTTGAACAGTGATGCAAGCTTTCATGCGGAGTTGAGTGATACTGCAGTTTTGGCCTTGTTGCATTGGAAGGGTGAATCATGTGAAAAGCAAGTTCATTATACTCAAAATACTCACCTTTTGTTGTTCATTCGGAACAGCACTATTTTGGAAACTAAAGTTTTAATTTGTACGACCTCTTATATGCTCTTTTTTTTCAAGCCGTAAATATAAAATAATTATGAAGGGAAGTGTTTGTGCCTGTGTGTGACGACTGTCCTGACGAATCTATGGCACTTTCAATAGGTAGTCCGATTTTTTTCTATCACGCCCGAATTTTAAAATTTAATCTAGAACATTTAAAAAAAAATTTCAGTTCTTTTCACCTTTCTTCCGTTCCGGAGAAAGAAGAACCACCACGATTTTGCTATTTTCGCCCTATCCAATGACGTCAGCCTTTGGACCATATCAAGTTTTTTTCACCTTCCGTCTTTCGCTCCGGAATGTGACGGAATGTCCATGGTTGACCTCGCGGATTGGATCTCTTCGAAATTAAATGAGAATGTGTAGCTATCGGGGGAGGGGGGGGGAGGTAGGTGAGCGTTCGCGTGCGGTGGTTACACCTGACCCCACGAAAAGAACCGTCACGGTCAAGGACCATTTTATATTAGATCAAAACCTTATACATTTAATTTTCTTTAAATAAATATTTTTCAAGTGAATATTTATAATTTCGCCAGAGATTGTGACGTCACGCCGATTGAATCTCCTCGCAATTCGAATTTGGCCGCATTTGACAATGACGAGGCCATCACGGTGTTGGTTTGCGAAGCAAACCAAATGTGAATATGTAGCAATCACCGGGGATTAGCAAGCAGTGGTTCCACCTGAACTTACTAAAAGAACTGTTACGGGCAATGCCGGGCTGGCCACGCAGTGGCTAGTGTAAAATAATAGCGAACGATCAATTTTCACTGTGCGCCTTAAGTAAATTAGTCATTCATATACTCAGCTCAAAACAAAGCCTATGACGTTAGAGTCATAATTTGAATATACGCGAACAACGAAAAATCCTTTCGAAATATTCAAATATAAGCAAGTGTCGTGTCATAAACTGAGGAATTCATTCTCTCTCTCTCGTCACGTCAAATCTTCTCTAGGATTCACTCCATTTTCTCTAGCATGAACCATAAGGAGAATTCGGGAGGGAAAATATGGAATAAATTTTTAAAATCTATACTGTAGATTTACATTCTATATTTCTAGACGAATTCTCACCAACGAAATTCCTTACATTTCTCAAAAATGTAGCAAGCGTTGTTTTTATTGCTATAATGTCACTAACTTAGACCGGTTTATTTATTAGTTTTTGTATATGACTACCATATGAATCTTTTAACGATATTCATGTACAATCGTACAAAAAGGTAATGGTACTTCAACTGGTGAAGGACGTTACGTAGATAAAATTACAGATATTAGCACGATCTCTGTTTTTGGAAACTTAATTTATTTGCATTAAAATGTGCAATATATATTGGGAGTGTGTGAAAAAGTGGTTCTTAATAATAAAATAATGGTTCTTAAAGGAAAATAATCGTTCGCAGTTTCTTTTAACCCACTGAGGACATGTATGGATCTGCAACATGATGTTCTTACTGCGACTAATGTCCAAAAGATGTGTAGGATAACCATGAATGCTTTTTCATGACAATTCAAAAAACTGAAGCACGTGGTCAGGACTTGTTATGCTGTTACCCTGTCAGTTGTGGAAGTCAGGGTAAATTTTTTTTCCAGCACTTATTTCATTACTTTGGTGTGGCCAGTTGTAAATCTTGAAAAGGCCATTTGTACTCTAAATTATTTGAAGTTGGCTTTGTCCAGGTCTTTATCTCCTGGTTGTTGCTTCGACGAGGTATCTCGTTATTAGCAAAACTGGCCAGATCTCGATGGAGAAGATATCTCGTCATTTTAAAAGCTTACCTGATCTTGAGCATATGATAAAAAAACAACAATATGTCCACTATTCGGAATTCAATCGGCATTATTGGTGGCAAGATTTCTCGTCATTAGGAAAATTGGTCGGGTCTTGATGAACGAGATAGTTCTTTAAACCACTTGGAGGGTTAAGCTCAAAATTAAACTCCTACGCGATTTTAAAATATTTCGAATGTTAAGTGGTTAAACCAGCTGTCATGTTAAACAAACGGCAAGAAACTACTCATCACCACGTCCTAGTTGCATTTTTCCTGTATGAAAATTAAACGAAAACAAGTAACAAAAATTTACATCAATGTATACACTTTTCCCGGCAAAACAAATTGCTTTTTACGGCCTGAAAAATATCCGTTATTTATGAGAGCAGCTCTAACCTTCAGTTTCCGTTCCAAGACATTCCCCATTCATTTTCTTCCGATACGTTTCTTGCCCTCTCTGCAACCCTTCCAGCAGAGCAGGAGCTCGAGCACGGGTATTTATTTCGCAGGGCCACCCCGCGGTGTGCCCCGTCATCGCCGTTAGGGACCCCACCCGGACCACCTCCCAGGGTTCCATTCAGTGAGTGACAGACCACCTCCGGAAAATGAATCTCTGCGGCAGAAGGAACCCCCTCACCTCAGAAGGTTCCTTTCCTTTTTTTGCAATCTTCTTTTTTTGGTACTTCTTCGTGATGGCAGATTTTGTAATTATTAGAAGCAGTCAGACTCTAAACGCGAGTGATTTATTCGGGTCGCTTTTGAGGGAATGGATGTTCTCGGTAAGAAAAGTGTTCCTCGAGAAGTAAATAACAGTGGAGGATGCCGAAGGAACTCCACAGGGGGTTCCGTTTTGTGAGGTTTGGTGTAACCTGTGGGGGTTAGGTTCAGGCTGCAGGAAGTTCGGGAGTTCAGACACCAGATGCGAAATTGAATTTGCATAGTCATTTGTCAGGGGTTTAATGCACTGGTGTTATCAGAAAGGAGGTTTAATTTTTACTGTCAAACAAAAAATATTTTCTCTAAACTCCATCTCGCGTTGTTTTGTCGAATATAGAATGACTAAAACAATGGTACTTAAATTTGGGAAATCGAATGAGAAGTAGTGAAGTTATGAGCATGCAAATGCAGTAAGGGGTTTCGAATTATCTTATATAAAATTCTAGATTAGGCTATGTTTCTGTAGCTATTAATATTTTGATTGGTTGTGTGACGTCACGATTAGGTGGAGTTTCAAATCGTTTCGATTGGTAGTGTGATGTCACGAGCGAAACAAGTTACGAAATATCAAAAATCATTACATTCAAAATCGCCATAAAAATAACATCTATATATATGATTATCTTACGTGGCACGCAAAAAAGACGTTATTTGTTATTGCGTTTTGGCAACATTGTACGATTATTTGTTTTTCACGAAACCTCGCGCTTGAGTTGAATTTATAGCGTTATCGGATGAAATTTTATTGGGAAAAAAAAATAATTTTAGTTGAGCTGTTGCAGTTAATAATAGAAATCAAAGAAAGCGGATGATCTTTTCAGGACCATTTAAAAAATAGGTCCTTTTCAGGGCCAACAATTATAGTTCAACGAGTCTATATATATAATTCTCTTACGTGGCACGCAAAAAAAGACGTTATTTGTTATTGCGTTTTGGCAACATTGTACGATTATTTGTTTTTCACGAAACCTCGCGCTTGAGTTGAATTTATAGCGTTATCGGATGAAATTTTATTGGGAAAAAAATAATTTTAGTTGAGCTGTTGCAGTTAATAATAGAAATCAAAGAAAGCGGAGGATCTTTTCAGGACCATTTAAAAAATAGGTCCTTTTCAGGGCCAACAATTATAGTTCAACGAGACGCTTGCACAACAACTTTCGACAGCAAACTCAATGAAAATGCGTGGGTGGTTCGAGTGCAGGGGTAAATATACACTCAAACAACATGCTGGGTATTCAATTTCCAAATCAGCCCTCACATTTCGAGTCAAAATTTTCTCAAAGTTTTCATTTGAATTCAGATTCCATCTGTACTGTATATATCTTTTCTGAAAAATAGCAAAAAAATTTAGATTTGAAAAATATTTTTTTTTGGAATATCATATTTTGTAAACAATCCCTTCTGCTAGGACACATGTCTTCTTTGATGCGAGCGAAGCGAGCATAGGTTCGCGCAGCGAACCAATGAAGATTGCGAAGAAATCCTCCGGGGGTTGGCGAGTGTTTGCGAGCAGGGGGCGGGCCCCCTAGTTGAGTATAAAACGATTGCTATGCGCAGTTCATATTGTTTGATCCAGTGTTTATCAAAAATTAAATTTTCCAATAATACTGTTTTACCAGTATTGCTCAAAAAACAACACCATGAGAAAGCTAGGTAAGTTGACATATAGTGGTGGGAAAATGTTTACAGATAGCCATTGATCAACAAAAGTTAACAGCTAGTGGTGAAAATAGGTTTATGCTAAGCCAGTGTGTGTGTATGCGTGAGAGAGAGTAGAGAGTAGAGAGAGAGAGAGAGAGAGAGAGAGTAGAGAGAGATATCACGCACCTTCAGATTTTAAAAAGTATATAAATGAAGTTTGACCAAAATAAATAAATTTTGTTATGCACCCGTCCTATAACGGGCTATTTATCTTAGTAAAGGCATAAAGTATGCTACAAACCCGTTTCGTTTGGTAAAGAAGGTCGATCCAAACAAAGGTATTCAGGACTATTAACGAATCAATTTAACAATCGTGCGAGTTCAGTTAACGAATGGTGTACTTCCATGGTTGTCAGTGACACTTAAATTAAACTGTTTTGTTGTTTTAAGTCGAAAACTTTCTTCCAAGTTTACTAATTTCCATTTCCCAATGCGAACTATCAGCCAACTTAGATGTGTGAATGCAATGGTTTGGTTAGTCACACTACCATCATACTTTCCAATGCTAAGTTTATTTGTGGTTTCTCCAAAAAGAAATTGAGAGAAACTCTTCACAGCCCTGGATTTCTGTTATACAAGACATTTTGGACTTACCACGGAAAAAAGTTATGGCTAAATTCCGACTACTAACTGGGCTTAATAGTCTTGAAAATACCTGCATTTTAAATATTGTCCCTGGCCCTATCTACACTATTCGGCCTTTGGGAGGAAATGGACTGAGCTCACCTTTTCATGCAACCTGTTATTCATGCAACTACTGAAGTTGATATTTATTGGGAAGGATGAGTCTGAATGGGTCAATAGACTTTTCTACATCTTGTCTGGTCATGTTCAATGTTTTGTGTTCTTGTTTCATTTAGCTTTTGTCGTTGCGTTTTTGCGTTTGAGCAACCTGTGTTCGTAACCCGCCATTAGAAATTTTAAAAAGTTAAATTTATTGGAATATGGTTTGAGGAAGAAAGAGTCATAACCGGCTTATCCAATACCTCAAAACGTGGTTGAGAAATAATAAAAACGTTACAGATGTAAACGAATTAAAAAGTACTACTAGAAGCATTAGACAGTTTAAATACAATACCTTGTCGTATGTAGTTGCTTTTTACAAAAGAGAGTAAACATTTAATAGATTACAAAAAATAACTTTAATGAAACATCTATTTCCACGTACAAGGATTATTAGCATGGATATTCGCATCAGATTTACATAATGATATTCAGAACGTTGTCTTAAATGAAGAAAAAGTAGTAATGAACAAAATTACCGTCTATCCAGCTTTCACTTTTTGCGAGCTAAAGTGCTTGAGGTGCAGCTGCTCATTTTATGGGATCTATTTCGGTTAATATTGTATGGAAACCCCTTAAAGAAACGATATGGCTAAAAATAAGCAAGTTTCAATAATATTTACATTAAGATATAATTTCAAATTATGAAAATACAAATCGTCTATTTTTCCCATTCATATATTTTTATCACTAATAAACCGCTAATAAGATTACTCTCAAAATTGATTCGCTCTTTTTAGTTCCTTGTGTTGATTTTAACGTTCCCAAGTTCAGTAACATTTAGTTCATCAGAAACTAAATTGTTTTCAACGGCTCAGTAAAAATTATTTTTACTAAGGCCTTTAAAAAAAGATGTATGTAGCGATTGTGCTTCAAATAATGTTTAAAACTGTAAAATTCTTTCTATATGGCTGATGTATTTTTTAATGATTTCAATTCAGTAAATAATATACTTCAACGAAGTCTAACTTAAGTCAACTCTTAACTAAGTGGAGGGGGGGGGGGTATTTGTGTATGCCATTTTAATTACATTTTTGGATCATATGTTTTTGTTCTATTCAATTGAAACATTTTTAAAGAGAAACAACAATTACATAAATAAAATTCCATTTCATAATATATATTAACAGATAAAAGTGAATTGAACAATCTGAAACGGATTAAAGAAATATATTGTGAGCAAACTGTTTGTCATTTTCAACAAATCAAGGTATCACTAAATTTAAAGTATCAGATACGGTTTTCTGTAAATCTGCTTTTACTGCATTACTCTAGGGGTCTTGGTAGCCCATTTCGATTAGCAACCAGAGGGTTACGAGGTCGAAACTCGGTTCAGTCAAAGACCATCGTGTACGGGGTTCCGGCGGACGTTTAATCTACCGTGACCTAAAATCTCACATTGGCGTTGCATCGAAGTTCGGAAGGAAGGGGTGTGCCAGCTCAAGTGCAACCCTCGTCATCTGACAGTGGTTCTAAATTACGTAGTGTTGTTCTCGGATCTTTCTCTTAGGGATTGATCCCGCACCGTCGCCAATAGCTCGTTGTGTGTCTTCAGTGCGACGTTAATTAACTACCTACCAGTATAACTCTAACTTCTGAACTCAATTCGAAGATAGCACAAAACAAAATGCGAAATAATGATAAGAAAATGCATCAGTTTACATATAAACTCTTATAAAACGAAATATTCATAGTAGGTAGTTGAATTAAAAATGCACTAGGGCAGCACAGCGGGTTATTGGCGTCCATCTGGGATCAATCATGAAGGAAAAGATCCGAGAACAACGGCTCTTAAATTTGAACCAGGGTCAGATGACGTACATACCTGAACTTGCATCCCACTCTCCGAGTTTCTAGATGAATTTTGTCGTCCTTATCCAAAGATCTGTTGAAATTGAAACAGCACAATAACAGGCCATTACTCAGATGGACAATGAAATTCTTGTTGGAATATAAATCGAATTGGATAATAGAATAGGTATTTGAATTTGAAGGATAGATGATAAGGAAGACACAAATCAAAAAGTAGAAAATATTAATAAATGTGCGAACCCTTTGAAGAAATTTCTATTTCAGTAAGTGGAAAGTATTTAAAATTAGAAAAAAGAAACAGGAAGGAAATTTTTTTTAAACTTCGTGGTTATACTCAACAATATTCGAGAAGTGATATTCAATGCTACTGCATCAAAACATTCTCTCAAGTGTCCTGATCAAGCTAAGAGTTTAAGAAAAAAATTCATATCAAATGCATTAATTTTAAAGAAAGAAATTATTTTCTATCTGCTTTAAAGTATAATTCTAAGTTTCCTGCTTAAAATATGCGTATCCATTTTATATGCAATTCAAACTTTAAAAAAAAAATTACCAATTTCGCTGCCAAAGTCAGAAGTGGCCAAGGCCATATTGTCAAACTAGTCTACTTACAGATTCCAACTTGCTGATTCAGGTGAATATCTTGTTTGTCTGAAGAACAGAGTTCTTGAAGCAAGTCTTACTTTCCTGTACTGGAGAGAATAGTTTTAGGGAAACCTCGACTGTACAACAATCCATTGTTCCTATTTTTAAATAATTTTGCTTGAGTATATTGCTTTTCATTTTTATTGAAGACATCGTGATGGTAATATCAAAGCATCGGACTCAGTTTACGTTACATAGATTATAAAGCCATAACAACTTAACCCTCACTGGTGGATGTCTCGACTATGTATCTCATCAATAGCAAAACTGATAAGATCTTTATGAACGAGATATCTCGTCATTGGAAGAAAACCGACAGAATCTGGATCTCGTAATTATCAAGAAATATCATATCAAGAAATAAATCTCGTCATTATCAATTTTTCTAATGAAGACATATGTGGTCATTAGTAAAATTGTCATATTTTGATGAACGAGCTGACTCATCGAAAGCACTTGGAGGGTTAATTATAAAGTTTAATAAGCCGTACGCTGAGTTTAATAGAAACAAAGCGCGTTTCTTCTTAATTAAAGCCTATACTCCCATTCACTTTAAAGGTTTAAAGTACCAAGTAAATGCCATTCCCATACAAAAATACTACTCTGCTTCATTTTCGTCTTCCTGCTAATCATTTTATTATGTCGCTGTACAAACTCAAATTCGAAATTTTCGCATAGACACCGGTAACGTATCTGTAATGAGCACTCCATACCTGAAACAATTCCATTTCGTCGGAACTCTCATCAGCGCCTCTCCCCCCCCCTGACCTCCTTTCTGGGTCCGAAACTGGCCGCGGCTCTCCAACTCATTAGAAATCTGCCATAGTGATGAATGGGCAGACTATTCACACGTGTTTCGATGCACGCCTCCTTGCAAATGACATGCTTCTTTTGGCAGATATGGATGTCATGACCCCTGAACCCCCCCTGCATCCATTCCTCTCTTTCGTGTTGCCACTTCGCCTTTCTTTTTTTTTCGGCTTTTTTGCTTTCGGGTAATCTTTATCTGTCTTCCTCTTATTCGTGGAGATTTTGTTAATTTTTTCTATCGTTCTTTTCGCGAAACGAAGAAGAAAACAAAAGGTATTATTTCAGTTACTTGGAGTGGGAGGGGAGTATCACTTTTTGGAGATTTTTTCTCTCTCTCTCTCTCTCTCTCCAAGACGGTGTGGAGTAAGAATAATAAAAAACGAAGGCAAAAGTTCGTTAGGTTTGGGGAGGTTTTAAGGACCGGGAGGCCACTCCTCAGTGATTTGGAGATGAGTTTTTTTATGGGCACTTTTACTGCGTGGGGATCGCGTGGAATTTTTAATAAAAAAGTTGCCTCATTGAAAACGTATCTGAAAGTGATCTTGACTTTTTTAAGACCTGAACGAGATCTCTTTTTATTATTATTGGAAAGGTTAATTTTTCACAACGGGAATAGTTTACTATGCGAGTTCATTTTAACTAAATAACTAATGATATTAAATATCGCAGATTGAACTGTGACTGTCACCAGATTTCTAATTGTTCTTTGAAATTTAATCAATCTATGTATATTTCACGAATGTACATGGATTGAGATTGACATTATTTGTACATTGACTGATGACATTAATTGGATATTTATTTTATTATTTCCAATGAAGTGTTACAAACACAGGTTGCCTAAAGGCAAACAAAATACTAAGAGAAATGAAGAACACGCCACGTTAAACATTCTTTGGTTTTTAGTCAATCTACAATATATATCCCACGATTGTGAGTTGCGCAGAGATTAACATTATTTCATATTGACTGATGGCAATAATTGGGTATTTATTTTATTTTTTTCAGTATTGGGTTACAAAATCAAGTTGCCAAAATACAAGTAATGATCGAAAATTGATCGAAATAACACAAAACATTAAAGTTTTTGGATTTGAATCTATATATATTCCACGAACGTACTCAGCGAACGACATTATTTGTTAATGGACGAATGGCAACAATTGGATATTTATTTCATTATTTCGAATGGCGTATTACAAAAGCAGGTTGCCAAAGTACAAAAAATAACGAAGACTGAGAAATAGGAACACACGACATTAAAAACGGCCACACAAGATGAAAAAAGTCTATTGACCTGTTCGTCTTTTGCTTTCCAGAAGCTATCATCTTCAGCAGATGCACGAATAGCAGGACAATGGAGAAGGTGGATCCTGTCAATTTCTACCTCTAGGCCACAAAACGTGAAGACAGGGGTCAGGGACAATGTTTGAAAAAAGCAGGTATTTTGAAAGACAATCCGTGTCCAGATAGCAGTCAGAATTCAGTCACTGCGTTTATCCTTGGAAGAGTATGAAATGTCTAGTATAGATCCACGGTTTCCAAGAGTTTCTATCAAGTAATTCATTGGAAGAATCTCTAAGACACCAATTGATTGGTAGTTTCGTAATCTTGAAAAAAAGTTCAGCAGTTGAATGTTTGAAGGACGGTCGTTCTTCCTTGTCTAGGTAGTTGGAATTAAAAGTTTTCGTTTATTTCTTTCTCTCTCTCTCTCGTAATGGCCAGTTATAAACTACAGTTGTTTATATAGGTAGCAATGTTTTAATTTCAAGTAAATGGACATATGAAAGGAAAGTTTTTCTGACACGAGAAAAATACAGCTAAGCTAGTTACAAGAATTGAATCTGCGCAGAGTCCATCTCGAAGATGACTAGAGTAGCGATCATATCCACAGAGCTCCCAGGGTTCCCACTGTACTGTATCAAATAAGATAATGTAACTGTTACGGATCCATGAGAAAACTATCTTATATCAGGAAAATAGAAAATAGTTTCGTTCAAATATGACTTCTTCGAGGTGTAGTTATCGTTATCAACGAGTACATTTTGGTCAGAGTCAGACATGCGAAAAGTGGGTCCCTATGCGATCATTCTCTAAGGATCCCCATGAAATATTAAAATTAAAAAGTAAATTATATGGTGTTTCTTTAAAGAGGGAGTGTTATGAGTAGTTTACAGGAGAAACCATAAATTTAAAATAATTATCTCTAAATTATCTGGGGATAAAATGTTTTTAGCAATAATTGAATCTTTCCACGGACCCTTGGTGTGTGGGGGGCCCCACTCAGGAGAACCGATGGAATTGGCTTATAACCGGCGCTGATTTTGGCAATTAAAATGGCAAAACATAACGACATGTTTATATAAATTTCTAGACAGTTATTTTTTAAAGTTTGAGACTGATGACTATTTTTGATAATAAAAAATAATTTTATTATAGCTAAGCCCCTTTTAGGGGAATCGTTGCAATAGACTTAGGACAGGGCTCGAAATACCCGGGTGCACAGGTGCACTGTGCACATGAAAATAAAATTGTGCACCTAATTTTTTCCCGCTAAGCGCACCTGTGCACCTAATTTAAAAACTTGGGTGCACCTTGTGCACCTGTATTAAAAAAAATATTTCGAGGCCTGACTTAAGACCTGCATTAAATTTGAAAATATTTTAAATAGCAAAAGAAAAATTCACCGACAGGTTTTGATAATTAACAAGATTTATTATTTTGTTGTTAAATAGAGACCTTCTAACATTTTTATGAAATCCAAAACAGTTTTGTGACTATTTTGCACAATCAGGGGAATTGGTGGAATAGGCTTAAGGCCTGCCTGAGTTTGATAATACTTTCAATCGCAAAGGTAATGAGCCGCAGTAGCTCAGTCAGTAGAGCTTCGGGCTCGCATCAGAAGGGTTGTGGGTTCTGTCCTCGGCGGAGCCTGCAATTCTGATGATTGTGAGATCGGCGCTTCGACCTGGCTAAAGACCGTCGTGTTCACTAATGGTCATTGGGGCACGTTAAATAAGTCGTGGTCACAAAGTCCCCCATGTTCCCATACCAAATCAATACATCTGGGGGTATCTGATCAGAGGGTTATCGGCCTCTGATTGGTATCTAAATTACGATATGTGTGAGTGAATGGATGTATGAAAGGGACCTTCCTGTAAAACGGATGTGTCATGTATGCCGAGCAAAGTCGGACTTCCTCCCAATGGGGCTCAATAACATGGAAGGCGCACCCCCTCGCCTCTTGCCGTCTTCGACAGGCCTGGCACTCCTCTGGTCTGCCAGTGTAGGCATTAGAAACAACAACAATGAGCAAAGGTGACATCACATAATATGTTTCCATAATGGCATGCTTCAAAACATGTCATTTTGGAAAATTGGATAATTTATAGAAACATTTCATGATATGTCTCCATAAATTACAAAACAGGGATTTTCGTAATTAAATAGAGATGGATAAATATTTTTAATCAATCAAACACAATTTTGTAATAGTCAACCCTATTTATGGATATCATTGGAATCGTCTTAGTGCCTGTTTTAAACTTGGATATACTTTCAATAGAAAAGGTAAATTTACCTGACACGTTTCGAAACACATTTCAAGATAGTTATTTTTTGTAATAAAATATAAGCATATTAATGTTTCGGTTCAATTTTTTAAAACCGGAAATAATTGTGGGATAGTAAATACCAAAAATAATTTGGTACGGACAACCAGGTTAGATGGCAGTGCAGAACGCACGACACACTGCTATTAAACGTTATTCCCCGAATAATTCCGTTACCATTACTCCTTAAATAAATGTCGTCCCCAATCCAGAACGGGAAAAGAGAGCTCTCGAAGACGAATCTATTTTATTCCGTTTGCTTTTCGAGACAAAAGGAATTTCACCAACGCGAACGAGAATATTATGAATTGATTCCGCCTCTCCATGCCTGGATTTCATGGTACCGCCCGCCACAAAGTGGACGCGATACAAATGTGTGGACGCATCCCAGCATTCCTGCGTCCAGATTCCCGTCCTCCGAACAATGGGGCCGGCTTGGTATGCGGCGCGTCATGAAACGCGTGTCTTGCAGGAACTCACGTCACATATGCATAGATTTGTGTGCACTTCTGGTATGCGAGGACTCCGGCTAATAATTTGCGACTGTATCACCGCGGACTCCGTTATCGACAATAAAATAACTCAGCCCTATGGGAATCTCACATTGCATTCGGGGGAGACTGGTTCTTGCAGAC
The DNA here is from genome assembly GCA_947359465.1 of Metellina segmentata. Taxonomy (NCBI): domain Eukaryota; kingdom Metazoa; phylum Arthropoda; class Arachnida; order Araneae; family Tetragnathidae; genus Metellina; species Metellina segmentata. The sequence continues at coordinate 97,262,871 of OX375879.1, forward strand.
GCAAGCAATCTTTCTGAGAGGCATTTTCTGTCCTGTCAAGTTAAATGTAGGTGGCGGTAGTGTTTTCGAAGTCGAACGTGCTTCCCGGTGACGTGACGCCATTTCGCGGAATATCATGAAACGCGTGTCTTGCAGGAACGTACGTTGCGTTTCCATATATTTGTGGATGTGTGCACTTCTGGTACGCCGAGGACTCCAGCTAATAATTTGCGATTGAATCATCGTGGACTCATTTATCGACAGTAAAATAATTCATCCCTATGTGAGTCTCAGATAGCATTCGAGGGAGACTGGTTCTTGCATATATGAGCAATCTTTCTATGAGTGGTATTTTCTGTCCTGTCAAGTTAAATGTAGGTGGCGGTAGTGTTTTCGAAGTCGAACGTGATTCCCGGTGACGTGACGCCATTTCGCGGAATATCATGAAACGCGTGTCTTGCAGGAACGTACGTTGCGTTTCCATATATTTGTGGATGTGTGCGCTTCTGGTACGCCGAGGACTCCAGATAATAATTTGCGATTGAATCATCGTGGACTCTTTTACCGACAGTAAAATAATTCATCCCTATGTGAGTCTCAGATAGCATTCGAGGGAGACTGGTTCTTGCATATATGAGCAATCTTTCTATGAGTGGTATTTTCTGTCCTGTCAAGTTAAATGTAGGTGGCGGTAGTGTTTTCGAAGTCGAACGTGATTCCCGGTGACGTGACGCCATTTCGCGGAATATCATGAAACGCGTGTCTTGCAGGAACGTACGTTGCGTTTCCATATATTTGTGGATGTGTGCGCTTCTGGTACGCCGAGGACTCCAGCTAATAATTTGCGATTGAATCATCGTGGACTCATTTATCGAGAGTAAAATAATTCATCCCTATGTGAGTCTCAGATAGCATTCGAGGGAGACTGGTTCTTGCATATATGAGCAATCTTTCTATGAGTGGTATTTTCTGTCCTGTCAAGTTAAATGTAGGTGGCGGTAGTGTTTTCGAAGTCGAACGTGATTCCCGATGACGTGACGCCATTTCGCGGAATATCATGAAACGCGTGTCTTGCAGGAACGTACGTTGCGTTTCCATATATTTGTGTATGTGTGCATTTCTGGTACGCGAGGACTCCAGATAATAATTTGCGATTGAATCATCGTGAACTCTTATATCGACAGTAAAATAATTCATCTCTATGTGAGTCTCAGATAGCATTCGAGGGAGACTGGTTCTTGCAGGCCCAAGCAATCTTTCTGAGAGGCATTTTCTGTCCTGTCAAGTTAAATGTAGGTGGCGGTAGTGTTTTCGAAGTCGAACGTGATTCCCGATGACGTGACGCCATTTCGCGGAATATCATGAAACGCGTGTCTTGCAGGAACGTACGTTGCGTTTCCATATATTTGTGGATGTGTGCACTTCTGATACGCCGAGGACTCCAGATAATAATTTGCGATTGAATCATCGTGGACACTTATATCAACAGTAAAATAATTCATCCCTATGTGAATCTCAGATAGCATTCGAGGGAGACTGGTTCTTGCATATATGAGCAATCTTTCTATGAGTGGTATTTTCTGTCCTGTCGAGTTAAATGTAGGTGGCGGCCCATGGGGGGGGGTGCAGAATTATATCCAGTGTTCTGCAACACAACTCCAAACAATTGAAATTGTTCTGCAGGCATTTTGTCCGAATTTGAGAAAACTGCAGTCAAATATAAAACAGACGTAAAACACAATTATCGGCTAAATATGTATTACATATTTACAATTAAACATAAAAATTAATTAATTTATTTATATAACACCAAGGCATAATTTCAGGATTTGCAATTCTGTCGATAACTTTTGAAGTTAAATATTTTGTTATTGACATAGAAGATGTGTTATTTATAAAGTGTTTGGTCATTTGGGCGGTGTACAGTAAGTTGAGAAGGAAAGACGGTGTGACAAGGAGCTCGTTTTGTATTGCAGAATCTCGTAAATTATGATTGAAAAAAAAAAGCGGCCAAAATTTTGATAAATTTAAGGAAAAATTGTTCTGCGAAGACTTTGTTCTGCGACGTACGTCTCAATTTTAAGCACTTTCTGCTCCCGAGGGTGGCGGTAGTGTTTTCGAGGCAAAACGAGCTTCAGGGACGACGTGACATCATTTCGTGGCACACTTTGAAACTGCAGGAACGGACGTTGCGTTTCCATATACGTATTTGTGTATGTGTGTACTTCTTGTATGAGAGGACTCCGGCTAATAATTTGCGATTGTATCACTGCGGTCTCCATTATCTATATATATAATTCTCTTACGTGGCACGCAAAAAAGACGTTATTTGTTATTGCGTTTTGGCAACATTGTGCGATTGTTTGTTTACCATCACGAAGTCTCGCGCCTCAATTGAATTCATAGCGTAATCGGATGAAATTTTATTGAAAAAAATTAATTTTAGTCGAGCTGTTGTAGTTTGTAATAGAAATCAAAGAAAACGCGGTATCTTTTCAGGGCCATCAATTGTAGTTCAAAAATACGCTTGAACTTCAACTTTAGACAACAAACTCTCAATGAAAAAGTGAGTGGCTCGAGTGTTGGGGAAATGTACACACAAACAACATGCTGGGTATTCAATTTCCAAAGCAGCGATCACATTTCGAGTCAAAATTTGCACAGTTTTCATTTGAATTCTGATTTCAGAGGCACTGTATATATCTTTTCTGCAAACAGCAAATTTAGAGTGGAATTTTTTTTTATATATATCATATTTTGTAAACAATCCTTTTTGCTATGACACATGTCTTCATTGATGCGAGCAAAGCAAGCATAGGTTCGTGCAGCGAACCAGTGAGGATTGCCAAGCAATCCTCGGGGGGTTGGCGAGCGCTAGCGAGCAGGGGGCTGGCCCCTAGTAAACAATAAAATAACTCAGCCTTGTGTGTGTCTCACATTAGCATTCAAGGAAGATAGATTCTTACCAATCTTTCTTTGAGAGGCACTTTGTGTCAAGCTAAATGAAGGTGGCAGTAGTGTTTTTGAGGCGAAACGTCTTCTGTACGTTATTCCGGACATTACGTCACTTCTCATCCCATCATGAAACGCGCGTATTGGAGGAACTCATGTCACGTTTGAATAGATTTTGTGGGTACGTGCGCTTTTGTTACCCAAGGTTTCTCGCTAATAATATAGGATTCATATCACATTCAGATTAGACTGGTTCTTAAGATGAATTAATTCAAATAGGAAGAGAAAAGCTATGCACACTCAGATCAATCAGAGGTACCGGCTCGAGAGGCGTTCCTCTTTGAGTTGAAAATCATTTCAACTTTTGCCACGGCTGCTTTGTCTGCGCGTATTGCAACGCGTCTTACACTTCTTATTTGAATTTAAATTTACAGATGTGCGCGATGTTCTTGTACTTTAAATATTCGTAACTGTGATTTAACGCTTGTTCGTGCCTAGTAACGGATCAAATGATTTTGGGGCCCTTCATGCAAGATACCTTGAAGCCAATTGTCCTGATTTTACTCATATTTATTGTGTCAACTAGGTACCACCGTCCAACCTAAGTCATTCGGTGTATCGCCGCGTAATTTTGAACCACGATCAGATGACGAGGCAACATCTGATATGGCACCCCACTCTCCGAAATTCCATACCAACCCAAAGCGAGGACTTTCGGTCACGACAGATTTAAGGTCCACCAGCCGCCTTTACACCATACGCTTACAAACATCCATGCCCTGACAAGTATTCGTTCCAGGAACCTTTCGATCTAGAGGCTAACACCTTAACCACTATACCGTTTGGTCGGCTCGTATTTACTGTATAATCGCCACCAATTCTTGGAGGGTAAAATTTCGTTATTTTCTGCAACGCAAAACCAAAACTGACAGTAGAATTGTGATGTCAGTGCAATGGCGATTGGATTTCTAAGGGAATGTGATATAGGAAATAAATGGAATTATGAATTCTTTCAAGAAATGTTAAGTCCCAACTGCAATGCGACGTATTAAATTCTAAATATGGTCTAAAAGATAATGATATGAAAATACTCCTGAACAAAGGTTATAACGTTCTCCATAATTCCAAAAATTGTTTATAAATTTAAAGTTCTTTAAAAATGTATTCCAACTTTACTACAAATTTACCATAACGGAAAGACGCTTGAATCGTAGGGTTTTGATTTAAAGTTTGAGAGCAGAGATTTGTCCCAAATAACTATATTAGTACCTTGATTATGACCCCTTTCTAAGCTCCATCTAAATTAAACTCGTCATCTGACCGTGGTTCAAAATTAGGCATATATACATCTATGTATCTTTATTCCGAGTTCGAAGCTCAGTCAACCAAAGAACGTCGTGTTTGCGGATGCCTGGTGCACGTTAAATCTGTAATGGCCTCGAATATTCTCACGTTAACGTGGTGTGGAAGTTTGGAGATTTGGATACCAAATCAGGTTTTGACCTCGTCATCTGACCGTGGTTCAAAATTTTCGGGATTGATCCCGAACCGTCGCCAATAGCCCTTTATGGTGGTCCAGTGACGTTAAATAACCACCTACCCGGGCCTAAATGACATGCATTTATATATTATCACTCATTTATTTCGATTAGATATTTTATAAATCATCCAAAAGCACAGTCAAGTATCAGAAATTGTAAAATTTATATACTTATTATATTGAATTATAATTATGTTGTGTGATTTTCAATGTGCTTCGTCTCTCGATTCAAGAGCTTTTTGAAAGCCTTTTCTGTACTGAAGTTTATCAACTAAAGAATCATAATCTCTCGACACTCACATATTCTTTATTTTACTGTCTCAGTAGTTTTCTATAGTGTATTGCTTTTGAACGAATTTTAATATTTTGAGCTATGTCACTTTTTTTAAAGAACTAGCAGAACCACTCATTGCATATGCGATACAATTTGTTAATTCTTCATACTTATTTATGGTGGTGTCGTTACATATTTCATAGATTATTTAAACACATTTATAATGAATATGTGCATTTATCTGGGCATTTTATACGATCAAATGAAATAAAATTAATGAAAGATATAGGAAACAGCATTTCTTGTACTTACTGATCGGAATTATTCTCCCAAATTCGATACGATTCCGTATTTTCTTACATATAAACCTATTTTCACGTTCGCTCACATCTTCTTTTCTACGCTAATTTCTGAGTGACTTCTGTAATAAGAATGCTGTCTAATTGACTTCTGTAAAGAATGTCATTACAACGACGAGCCTTAGAAATCTTATGTTCTAGCTCAAGTTCAGCAAATTTAAATTCAAACAACAAACCTGTGAGTCTGGATTTTGCATTATATGTATATGTTTGTTGCCATTCGTTAATATACAAATGATGTCACTTTCTGTTCCCGCACATTAGGGAAATATGCAGATTAGGCCCGGTGCGCACATCAGGTTTTTCAACGTGCGGCGCCGCTGCGGAAACGATACGAGATATATTAGATCCAAAGGAATAGTGCACACATGCATCCGGCGACGTCGCGGCGACGCACGTCCAACTTGCTTGCAATTTGTACCGCAGTTCCCCACGGCGCCGCAGCTCGCCGCACAAGAGTCTCCGTTCTGAAGTACCTTGTTTTCATAAATAAATGGAATACAAATAATAAATAATAAATAGTTGTATCCAGTAAAGTCAATTTTGTTTCAAAATAAACTTTTTTTACACCAAGTAAGCGAAAGAAACACGTTTTCTTCGATAGAATATTTATCGCAAATGGCACGAAATGTGTACTTGCGTCATTTCACGTTTATGTGTGAATAGTTGTGCTTCGGTGCCGCAACGGCGCCGTACGTTGAAAAACCGGATGTGTGCTCCGGGCCTTAATCTGCTAAATGTATCCTCTGACAAAATACCCACTGTTTGTTCAAAAGAACCGCTTATCAAAATATCGTCGTCAAGGGTGAAAATCTGTCACCAACAAATTTTCATTTCCGTTAATTTGACACAACTCGACTAAATTCGGGCATTGCGTCATATGAACAGAAGTCATTGATTAGCAACCAGAGTTTTGCGAGTTCGAAACTAGATCCAACCAAAAACCGTCGCATACGTGAGGGCTGGTACACGTTAAATTTGTGGGAAGGGAATAACTGGATGTCGAAATTTGGAAAAATATGATAAATGCGTGTCAATTCCAGGGGCCTGACGTGTCAGGGGCAAGAGGTCAAAGGGCCTTACGTGTCAAGAGCTGGAGGTCAAAAACCTGATCTGGCCGTGGCTCAAAATTAAGGTATCTAGATAAGTAGGTACTTTACTTAACGTCACACCGGAGCAAAACATCGGGCTATTGGTGACGGTCCGGGATCAAACCCAATGAGAAAGATTCGAGGATAATAACAAGTAATCACGAACTTAGGTCTGATGATGAGGTCCCACCTCAACTGATAACCCACTTTCCAAACTTTCTCACCATGCCAAGTGAGAACACTTGAAGCCAAGACCGATTTAACGTACGCCTGCCGCCTTTGTACTCGACGGTTAAAAATTAAGATGTGTTACCTTAGTATCCTTTGTTTTGGGATTGATCTCGGTCCCTCGCCAACAGGTCATCGAGTTGCTCCAGAGTGACGTCAACCCTCCTTGAGTCAAAAACTTCTCTGTAGTGGGCAGCCTCCTGTGGAAGAACCTTTTCCATATTGTTGACAGTTCTAGGCAAGGAACAATTTGTTTTTATACTTTGGTCTTCATAAATGGTAATAAAGAGATCATTGTTGTCTGGGCCGACCAACCGGCATGGTGGTTAAGATGTTAGCCTCTAGATCGTAAGGTTCATAGTTCGAATCCGGGTTCAGGCATGGATGTTTGTAAGCGTATGGTGTAGAGGCGGCTGGTACACTTTAAATCTGTCGTGGCTGAAAGTCCTCAAGTTGGATTGGTGTGGAAGTTTGGAGAGTGGGGTGCCAGTTCAGGTGTTGCTTCGTCATCTGACCGTGGTTCAAAATTACGAGGTGTTGTCCTCGGATCTTTCCCTTAAGGGATTGATCCAGGACCGTCGTCAATAGCCCGTTGTGTTGCTCCAGTACGACATTAACTAAAAATTACCATTACCATTGTTGTCTGGACGAGGAACAGGCTGACCATTTGTCGATGAACGATGTCTCATTATAAACAAAATTGACAGGATCTTGAACGAGATATCTCGTTTAAACCATTTGAAGAGTTAATTCGTCTCCTCTTGAAAAATCTCATGGCGCAACAATATTAATAGGAGTTTTGATTTCTGGATTGTATCCTCAAGCTGTAGACGTTGTTGCATTGCTCGCAGCGGTTCAAATCGGAATTCCACAGTTGGAAAGCACATCCCCGATTGATTAGTGCAAAAACATTCCTCTCGCTCAGCCAGCACCACCCCTTGGGGTCGGTACTCGGGGTCGATTCGCCACAGTCTCCCCTCCCCAAGAATAATGTTAGTTTAACTTCTCGCACAAAGAGGTGACTAGCATATAATGCGAGTCTAATCGCCAGTAAAATATTCAAACGATGAGGCCGCACGTTCCACATCCAGACGGGACATTCTTCGCATGGTCCACCCCACCCCCTCCTCCAACCCCGTCAGACGATCCACTTCATTAAACAGAAGGCGTTTCGGAATCCACACCCCTCACACCCTTCGCAGTTGCCTTTCCTGCAGTGGTCCAACTTTTTTCCCCTGCGCGCTCTCCAGGAAAGCTAACACAAAGGGGAAAGACGCTGCAGCAAAAATAAGAATAACAAAAGAGTGAGGTGGCAAAAAAGAATGGTGGAAGGGGTAGACTTAGAGCTCCGCTATTCGAAGTATTCTTCGGCGGGCGATATGTAGGTGTTTTGCTGCCTGTATCCCCCTCTCCCTATTGTTGAAAAGCGAATATGTTCATTGTCGCTTTTCTGGCTTCATCGCGTTACAATGGAATTTGCAGACGGGTGGGAGGAGGAGGATGTTTTTACAAAACGCGCAGATAATATTTTTTTGGTGGTGATGCTGTTGCAGTTGTAGGGGGGAGGGGGCTGCTGGTTCTTCTTTTGAGCGTACCTCTTTTTCTGTCGGTCATTAAAGTGCTAATGATGTATAAATGCGGAGGGATTTTAAACCGATTCCGTCGTGGAAGGAAGCGGAGAATATTCCGGGTAATATCTTGACTTCGGTGACTTTCTTATTGTGTCTCGGTGAGAAGTTTTTTTTCGCAGAGGCAGATTTTAAAGCTATTTTATTGGGGAGCTTTTTCAAAATACCTTCTTTATTGGTATACCCTAAAGACGAGGTGGAGGTTTTGAAAAGATATATTCGCGTGGATCTTAATTAGCAATACAAAAGTAAGTTTTGTTTCACAGTAAAAACCTTAGTGGAAAAAAGTAATTCAAGGTGAACCTCACAAAATTCAGTCTCAGATGTGGACATTGTCAAAATTGTGACCGTGGTTCAAAATTACGAGGTGGATAAAAGAATGCAGTCATCTTGTATTGGTGTTTTGGCCCCAAGACCATATTTTGCCAAACTGTGCCAAACATAAGTTAGACAATGTCACGTTCTTGACATACTCACAACAAATGTTTCGTTAAAAAAGAACAGAAAAATACACACAGTATATAAAGATATATTTATAGATTCGATTTTTGTAATTTACTCAGTGTGTATTTTTCTGTTCTTTTTTAGTAAAACTTTTGTTGTGAGTATGTCAAGATCTTGATTGTCTATTTGATCAATCAATAGGGAAAGGTCCAAGGACAATGCCTCGTAATTTTGAATCAAGGTTAGATGACGATTACAAATCCTGAGCTTACACCCACTCTCCAAACTTCCACATCATGAGGACATTTAAGGCACGTAATATTTAGCGTGCACCTGACCCCGTGTACACAACGGTCTTCGGCTGAAACGAGGTTCGATCTTGCAACCCTCCGGTTGCTAATACGCTGCTCTTTCAACTGGACTTCGGCGGTCCTCTAAAAGTTCCTGTATTTGTGTAGTTGGATTGGTTACTTGTATCCTGAGCTTTAAAAGGGAGTATTCATCCACCTTACACACATGCGAAATGTTTTTAATCGCCTCTCTAGAAACAGAAGCAACTGGATTCATATTGTAATCGCAAATACGGTAGGTCATTTCGGACAGTTAAATTTTTAATCCTCTTGGTATTTATTCCTACGAGGTATCTTTTATAGTAAAACTTAAAACTGACCAGATCTTGATGGACATGATGTCTCGTTATTTTAAGAATGCTAACCAGATCTTGATGGACCTGATGTCTTGTTGTTTGAAGAATGCTAACCAGATCTTGATGGACCAGATGTCTTGTTATTTGAAGAATGCTAACCAGATCTTGATGGACCTGATGTCTTGTTGTTTGAAGAATGCTAACCAGATCTTGATAGACCTGATGTCTTGTAATTTGAAGAATACTAGCCAGTTCTTGATGGAACAGATGTCTTGTTATTTGAAGAATGCTAACCAGATCTTGATGGACCAGAGGTCTTTTCATTTGAAGAATGCAAACCAGTTCTTGATGGACCAGATGTCTTGTTATTTGACGAATGCAAACCAGATCTTGATGGACCTGATGTCTTGTTGTTTGAAGAATGCTAACCAGATCTTGATGGACCTGATGTCTCGTTATTTGAAGAATGCTAACCAGATCTTGTTGTACCAGATGTTTTGTTATTTGAAGAATGCTAACCAGATCTTGATGGACCTGATGTCTTGTTGTTTGAAGAATGCTAACCAGCTCTTGATGGACCTGATGTCTCGTTATTTGAAGAATGCTAACCAGTTCTTGATGGACCAGATGTCTTGTTATTTGAAGAATGCTAACCAGATCTTGATGGACCTGATGTCTTGTTGTTTGAAGAATGCTAACCAGATCTTGATGGACCAGAGGTCTTTTCATTTGAAGAATGCTAACCAGATCTTGTTGGACCAGATGTCTTGTTGTTTGAAGAATGCTAACCAGTTCTTGATGGACCAGATGTCTTGTTATTTGAAGAATGCTAACCAGATCTTGATGGACCTGATGTCTTGTTGTTTGAAGAATGCTAACCAGATCTTGATAGACCTGATGTCTTGTAATTTGAAGAATACTAGCCAGTTCTTGATGGAACAGATGTCTTGTTATTTGAAGAATGCTAACCAGATCTTGATGGACCAGAGGTCTTTTCATTTGAAGAATGCAAACCAGTTCTTGATGGACCAGATGTCTTGTTATTTGACGAATGCAAACCAGATCTTGATGGACCTGATGTCTTGTTGTTTGAAGAATGCTAACCAGATCTTGATGGACCTGATGTCTCGTTATTTGAAGAATGCTAACCAGATCTTGTTGTACCAGATGTTTTGTTATTTGAAGAATGCTAACCAGATCTTGATGGACCTGATGTCTTGTTGTTTGAAGAATGCTAACCAGCTCTTGATGGACCTGATGTCTCGTTATTTGAAGAATGCTAACCAGTTCTTGATGGACCAGATGTCTTGTTATTTGACAAATACTGATTCGATCTTGATCCCTTCATCAAAAAAAAATAGCAATTTCTTGATTACGTGATGTCTCGTTTTTCGCTAAATTAGTCAGATCATGATGGTATCGGATTATCAACCGGAGAATTGCGAGTTGGAAACTCAGTTGAAAGACCATGGTATATGCGGGAGCTGGTGCATGTTAAATCTTTCAAGCCTCAAATGTCCTCAAGTTGGAAAGGTGGGGGAGTTCGGAGAGTGGAATACCAGCTCAGGTGTGACCTCTTCATCTGACAGTGGTTCAAAATTACGTGTTGTCCTCAGTCTTTCCCTTCAGGTTTAATCTCTGACCATTGCCAATATCCCGTTCTATTGCTTCTGTGCGATGAAAATTAAACACGTACCTAGCGACATTTTAAATGTGAATTTTAAAATTTCTAAACAAAAGTTAAACTATTAGAGAAGCCTAATCCCTTAAACCCTCGTGGATTTCGTCATTTGACCTGGTTTACAATTAATATTTTCTGTTGCTCTACTGCTACGTTGATTCAACTACCAACCAAGTCACCAATGCATGTGCTGTTATTTCACGAAGAATAAAAGACCAACTTCTGTATAAAAGATAATATTTCAGCAAGAAAACAAGGATGCACGCGCATTAATAAAAAGGTCATTCCGTTAAGAGGACCAGTGCAGTCCTATATCCCCGTAAGGTTAAAATGGTCACATTTTAAGGAACATTTTCTCTGAATCTTTTATGTGTTTTGATTTGATTTTAGACAGGTTTTGAATACACTTTTAATCACTTGAACCACAGGTGTTTTTTTTTTAAAAAAACCTTAAAATTTGAGGTTTTAAGATATTTTTTCTGCAACTCATATTTTTTTTGGAAAACTAGGGAGCTCCTTCAGCAGCTCGCTATTGCTCGTCAACCCCCGTCAACATTGCAAACTTTCTATCGCGTACTCTCAAATTTTATGCATGAATTAATTAAAAAATATAGCTGGTGTTTTCTTTTATAATAGAAAGATGACCAATTTTGATCCTTTTCACTAATCAAAATGAACTTTTCTGAGCAGGTAAAAAAAATGCCTGTGTTAAAATATGCTATAGTTTTATGCTTAAGTTTATGCTTTCACTCTTAAAGCAATTTTTTTATTTGCTTGAAGACTTTGAAAAACATTCCTTTTATAGACAAAATTCACCTTTTGAGATATTGAAGCTTAAAGCATTAAATTGACCTTGCTTCTTATACGTACATGTGTATTTTCAAAAAATTATTTAAAATATTCTACTTAACGCATCTTAATAAATAACATATAATTTTAAACAGAATTGTATAAATATTTATTTTAATTTATTAAAAAAATAATCGAAATTTTAAAAGATTTTTGTGCACTGGTCAACTTAATTTGCTTAGAATCCAAGTGTATTTTTATCCTGCACGAGCCCAGAGTTGAAACAAGCGTAGTCACACCTCCAATGGATCGTCTCGTTTAAATCGGTCTTTTCGTGTTTAATCTGGAAAACGCTCAAGTGTCACACATACCCAACTCGTCGAAGGCCCGCTTCAGCAAGACACCAACGACGCCAAGTTAAAAACCCTTCACGCTGCAATAGACATAATCCGTCGCTCCGCAGATCCTCCGAGTGTTCGAAATCCGAACACAACTAACCGGGGTGTAAGTGATTCCGCTCCGCATTTAAAGTAATTCTCCTCATCCCTCTCCAGCAGACGACTTCGCCCGCAAGAGATGAAAGAAAAGAGGCAGGAAATCAAATTAAAATATCGCGATACCCTCTTCTACAAGAAGGCGAAGTAAACACACACATAACTTGCAAAAGAAGCCCCTCGAAACGCAGCACCGAGTTTGATCTGTCCACAAAAAGAAAGGAAAGAAAGAAGACCCCGAAAATTCCATGGATTTCTAATTAGGATCGAAGGCAGAAAGAACAGATAGATCGGGGGGAAGTAGACCACTGGAAAAGAAAGAGAGAAAAGAAAAAATCGTTTAAATTTTCATTCCGTGCCACGGCACATTTTTAAAGAGCCTTCCCTCTCTCCGACATTTCTCAATTTCCTTGCCCTTCTTCTCTTCATTTTTCTTTGGCCACCAACTTTCTCCCTCTCTCTCTTTCCTTGTTTTTGAATTAATTACTCGAGCTCTTTCGGACTCAATAACATCTGTGCGGCGACTGCTAAATTAAGATCTGAGGGAAAGTTCCCTCTCTTCTGAAGGGAGGAAGGAAAAAAGCGAAGTAATAATAAAACGCATAAATAGGACTCACCATTTAAGGAGAGATGATAGTCATAAGTTGGGGAAGACGGAAAAATCTGCAGAAATGCAATATAAAATGCAATAAACGGAGGAGGAAGTGTATTACTTCCTTTTTCTATTCTTCAAGTCTACGGGAATACGCTTATTTTTAAACGCTCGTCGTTTCAATAGGTTTCAAGTATCCATTTTCTGCTGTTCTGGGAAGAATTTGGGGGTAGTGAAACTTAACTCATTAAATATTTCAAAGTTAACGTAAGAAATAGCTAATAAATAAATTTATTTAGAAGTGCAGATCATATAGTTAGGTGTTCAGATCAGAACTTCTGACTGTCAGACTCTTTGAGGAGTGCTCTGTGTCACGGAGGGGAATGGTATCCCAGTTGGTAGAGTTACGAATTCGGGTTGGAGGGTTGCGAGTCATATTCAAGAAAACTAAAGACCGTCGTGCACGTGGAGGGCTGGCACATGTTAAATCTGTCGTGATCTCAAATGTCCTCCCGTTGGCTTGATGTGGAAATTTGGGAACGGATTAGAGAAACATATTGAAAGCAAACTGTTTGTCATTTTCAGCAAATCAAGGAATCACTATGTTTAAGGTATCAGATGCGGGTTTACTGTGAATCTGTTTTTCCTGCATTACTCTAGGGGCCGTGGTAGCCTAGTTGGAAGAGTAACGGAGTAGCAACTGGAGGGTTGCGAGGTCGATACTCGTTTCAGTCAAAGACCATCGTGTACGGGGGGTCGGTGTATGTTTTATCTGCCGTGTCTAAAATGTTCTGACGTTGGCATTGTATCAAAGTTCGAAGACATTGACATCGTCATCATCCGTAGTTCAAAATAACGCGGTGTTGTCATCGGATATTTTCCTTAGGGATTGATTCCGTACCATTGGCAATAGCCCGTTGTGTTGCTACAGTAAGATTCTAATTAATTACCATACTATTAGCGACATTCTTAGTATCCCGAAAACCATCCTGGACTGCTGTTGCATTTTAAAGGGTTCACGATTGCACCAAATTGTTCTGGCAAGACTTAAAAGAGGGAGCGTAAGGCAACCGTTTTAGCGGAATTAGCAACTTTCCAACCTTTTCCTTGCTCCACAACCTACACTACCCTACAATAATGGACCGGACAGCAAGATGTGATGGTATAATTGAAATAATACATGCTTTAATAGCGAAATGGTCCCCCACGTGCTGCAATTACACTGGCAACCCTTGTTGGCATACTACCAACACGGTTTTGATACACATCCATGGGTATTTGTGTCCATTCCTTCTACAAGAATGCCGCAAGTTCAGCTGTAGATTTCGGACGTGGTTCACTGGTCCGTTCGCGTCGCTCTAACTCGTCCCACAAATGTTCTATGGGGTTTAGGTCGGGACTCTGAGCAGGCCAGGGAAGACGTTTTACGTCCATATCTCGATACCACTGCTTGACAGAGGCTGCTACATGACATGGAGCTTTGTCGTTCTTGAAGTAACATTCTTCCATTCCATAAAAATGCAAGAGTAGGAAGAACCCGATTGTACACCATCTAAGTTCGAGACAAGGACGGATAAGAACAACACCTGAGCTGGCGCCCCACTCTCCAAACTTCCACATAATGCCAACGTAAGGATATTTAAGGCCACAGCAATTTAATGTGCACCAGTTCCGTGTACACTGCAGTCTTTGGATGTACCCTGTTCCGAACTAGCAACCTTACTGCCGCTAATCCGTTACTCTACCAACTGGGCTACCGCGGCCCCCCCATATTTATTGAAAAAAGTAAAGATGATTAAAAAAAATGCAACGTTGAACTCTCGTTTTCACTCCGTGTCGAATTCTATTAAATTCTGGATTGATTTTTATCCCATTCAATATCATGATTACACTTACTTTTGCATAATCCAAAAATTCATTCACAATATAATCGTTTCAGCGTGCTTAGTCACAAATGCATTTAATAATACTAGCCGGGCTGCGCCTGCTAGCGCTCGGCGGTGTGTAATAGTGCTTTTTTTTAACTTTTTTACGCACCGTAATCAAGCATGTTTTGATTTGTATATTTTATTTATTTTTATGAAACAATTCTTCAAATCATTGCGAGCGTATTCAATCAAATATTTAAGGAAAGTTGGTCGAAATATACATATACCGCTACAAAATTATACATGTCTAGTGATAGTTTGCAGGAAATAGACATATCATTAAAATCTAACTCCTAAATAATATTTCTACAATAGGTAATATACCAGAACATATAATGCAAATAAAAATAAAATTCCAATCCTTGAAAAAATGCAAAATTCCGAAGAAAAAAAATACGTACGTATCTATTCAAACGTGTTGAATTTCGATTTCCTGAATATATTGTGAAATAGAATAATGCGACAAAAGACTTTTCAACGATATTGACAAAGACAATAATGATTTATTAACAAAAAAAAACATATTTATAATACTTGGGAATCCTCAAATATGTCCACATCTCGCAGTCAACTCAAATACGCAAACACGGAATTCTAAATCAAATTAAAAAAGCAAACATTAATTCTGAAGTGGCCAGATACCGGGTAGCAAAATTACGTTTAAATTACTTTTACATCAAAGGAAGAAATAAGAAGTCAGTTCAAACATAAATTTTTACAATTTAATTCCTTACTTTGCATAGAAATTGACCTCGGCTATTTAAAAACAGCAAGAATTCATAATATCTGGGTTATTTTATTTACGTTGATTGTTGCCATTCGACGATACACAAATAACGTCGATTTCGGGTCCACGTACGTTAGTGTTTTATATATATAGATACACTCTATAATAAAAAAAAATCGACTCATCAAGAAGTAGTTGTCCAATTGAAATAAAAATTGGTGGATGTGAAGACTATACATAGAAAAACAAACGGTTAAAATTTCAGAACACTTGAATGTGTTATTTCAGAGTTTGACCGTTACTAAGGTAGGAAGTGAATAAAGCGTTGGTCGAGCTCTGACCTGGATGCAAGCTGTAAACCGGCGTGGCATTGATTGATTCCCGCATGGTGTCCTGAGGAATTTCTTGCCTAATTGTCTCCAACTTTCGGGCTAACTGATCACCATTTCGGGATGGTTGCCTTCCCATAACGTCCCAAATTTGCTGTATGGGAGAGAGACCAGGAGACATAGTTGGCCAAGGAAGTGTTGGGAAAGCTTGAAGACAATTCATGGAAACACGTGCTGTGTGCAACTGGGCATTATCTTGTTGAAAAGTAAGTCCGGAGTGTCGAAAAAGGAACTGTAACACAACCGATCTTAAAATGTCTACGTACCGCTGTGCTGCAAGTGTGCCAGAAATGACTACCAAAGGGGTCCGGCTATCAAAGGAAATGGCACCACAAACATTGAACCACTCTTACCAGCATCTTCTGGTCACCGCATTGCTTCGACCCGCGATTCTTCGATTCGTCCAACCAGGCTCCTTTAATTCGTTCGCACGACCTCTTTCAAACTCTGACAAATGCTCATAATTTAGGGATGCGACATCGATGTCAACGTTTTCAAAACATAGATGTTTAAAAAAAATATTGATGTGTTTAAACATCAATGTATTGGAGTCGATGTTTTTGTAACATCAATGTTTATACTTGTCGATGTTTTTACGCTGTCGATGTTTTATTTTGAAACACCGTTTAAAAGTACCGTTATAAAAATTTAAAAAATAACCAAGTAGCATAATTTTTATAATTAGCAAATTGAACATACTTTTAGACCAAAGTGGACAAGGGTGAAGGGTCTGAAAAGTAGGGATGCGACATCAATGTCAATTTTTTCAAAACATTGATGTTTTATAAAAAAAACATCGATGTAGTGGAGCCGATGTCACATTACTAGTTGCTAAACCAGTTTTTAAAGGGAAAAAAAGTTTAAATACACTGAATTTTAAAAACATCAATGGTTTGGGGGCGAAGTATTATCAACATCGATGTTTTTAATTTTGAACATCGATGTTTTGCTGTCGATGTCGCATCACTAGGTGCTAAACTAATTTTAAGATATGGGAAAAAGTTTAAATTCAATGAATTTTAAAAACATTGATGGTTTGGGGGCGATGTATCAACGACATCGATGTTTTAATTTTGAACATCGATGTTTTGCTGTCGCTGTGGCATCACTAGTTGCTAAACCAGTTTTAAGAAATTTGGGAAAAAAGTTTAAACACACTGAATTTTAAAAACATCGATGTTTTTGGGGCGATGTATCATCAACATCTATGTTTTAATTTGAGCATCTATGTTTCAATTTTGAACATCGAAGTTTTGCTGTCGATGTCGCATCAAAACTCGTAATGAGCACTGTGAGGCGTTGTTGCAGTAGACGTCAGATATCCACAGTTGAAATGCAAAAGAATTGTTCATCACAGATTGGGAATTGCCCCTTATATACACCTGCTGAATGTACAGTTCCGATACGTTGGAGCTCCCACTATTCATTGGACACCAAATTTTAATAATTTGCATGTTCGTTCAAAATGTCTGCATATGAAATTTCATTACTATTAGACAGCTCCTTCTTGGTGCGTCGTTTTTTTTTTTGTTATAGAGTAGTTCGTACGAGCTCAATAAATATAATAAC
Source organism: Metellina segmentata (assembly GCA_947359465.1). NCBI lineage: Eukaryota > Metazoa > Arthropoda > Arachnida > Araneae > Tetragnathidae > Metellina > Metellina segmentata. Next base: position 97,280,181 of record OX375879.1, read on the forward strand.
GTTTATTGCATACGCGTGATAAAAATTAAATTATCGGATAGTTTCAAGCTCTCACAGTGTCACTAAAACTACCGAATTCGTGTTTTTCAAACTCAATTCCACATTATGAAACACTTGAAAGTAAGTGGAGCTGAAAACTAATCTAAACCAAGTATCAAATTTCGTGAGATTCGTATAACTTCGATCACATATTCTTAAAGAAAAATCAGATTTTCACGTTTTGTTACATAATATTAAGATATACTAGAGGCAGCGTTTCATCGTTTCAGTGATTCTCGATTACTTTTTTATTTGGTTTTGAGAAAAATCACTAAAATTATTTTTATTTTAGAAATTTGTGTTACTTTGATCGCGATTCGCTAACGTAACAATTTCGCATTATCTTTATTTGCGTCATGTGCAGGTTTTCTGCATTACAACGGTTGAATCGAGATATTTTCGATTTATTTCGACTCATGCTGCAGTAAGTATACCGCAAAACTGTTTGACCATTGTTCAAAATTACGAGGTGTTGTCCTAGAATCTTTACCTTCGAGACGACCAACCAGTCAAGAGGTTAAGGTCTTGGCCTCTGGATCGGAAGATTCCTCGTTCGAATCAGGGATCAGGGCATGGATATTTGTAAGCTTATGGTGTAGAGGCGGCTGGTGCACATTTATTCTGTCGTGGCCGAAAGTCCTCTATGCCGACCAACAAGTATAATGGTTAAGGTGTTAGCATCTAGATCGGAAGGTTCCTGGTTCGAATCCGGGTCCGGGCATGGATGTTTGTAAGCGTATGGTGTAGAGGCGGCTGGTGCACCTTAAATCTGTCGTGGCCGAAAGTCCTCACGTTGGGTTGACGTGGAAGTTTGGAGAGTAGGGTGCCAGCTCAGGTGATGCTTCGTCATCAAAAGACGTGGTTCATCTTCGTGGTTCAAAATTACGAGGTGTTGTTCTCGGATATTTCCTTTAAGGGACTGATACCGGACCGTCGTCAATTGCCCGTTGTATTGCTCTAGTACGACGTTAATTAAGAATTACCAATTACCAAAGATATGTTTGAGAATTTTAACAATATATTGTAAGTAAAGCCGACCAACCGGTCTGGTGGTAAAGGTGTTAGCTTCTAGATAGGAAGGTTCCTAGTTTGAATCCTGGTCAGTGCGTGCATATTTGTAAGCTTATGGTGTAGAGGCGGCTGTGCACCTTAAAGCTGTCGTGGCCAAAAGTCCTCACGTTAGGTTGGGTTGGTCTGGACGTTTGGAGAGTGGGATGCCAGATCAGGTGTTGCCTCGTCATCTGACCATGGTTCCAAATTACGTGGTGTTGTCCACGAATCATTTCCTTAGTGGACTGATCCTTAACAATAGTCAATAGCCCGTTGTTTTACTCTAGTACGATGTTAATTAAAATTACATTACCTTGCCTAGATAGGAAGGTTAATGGTTTCAATACGTATCAGTGCATGGATGTCTGTAAGCGTATGGTGTAGAGGCGGATGTGCACCTTAAATGTGTCGTGGCCAAAAGTCCTCACGTTAGGTTCGGTTGGTCTGGACGTTTGGAGAGTGGGATGTCAGATCAGGTGTTGCCTCGTCATCTGACCATGGTTCCAAATTACGTGGTGTTGTCCACGAATCATTTCCTTAGTGGACTGATCCTTAACAATAGTCAATAGCCCGTTGTTTTACTCTAGTACGATGTTAATTAAAATTACATTACCTTGCCTAGATAGGAAGGTTAATGGTTTCAATACGTATCAGTGCATGGATGTCTGTAAGCGTATGGTGTAGAGGCGGATGTGCACCTTAAATGTGTCGTGGCCAAAAGTCCTCACGTTAGGTTCGGTTGGTCTGGACGTTTGGAGAGTGGGATGTCAGATCAGGTGTTGCCTCGTCATCTGACCATGGTTCCAAATTACGTGGTGTTGTCCACGAATCATTTCCTTAGTGGACTGATCCTTAACAATAGTCAATAGCCCGTTGTTTTACTCTAGTACGATGTTAATTAAAATTACATTACCTTGCCTAGATAAGAAGGTTAATGGTTTCAATACGTATCAGTGCATGGATGTCTGTAAGCGTATGGTGTAGAGGCGGATGTGCACCTTAAATGTGTCGTGGCCAAAAGTCCTCACGTTAGGTTCGGTTGGTCTGGACGTTTGGAGAGTGGGATGTCAGATCAGGTGTTGCCTCGTCATCTGACCATGGTTCCAAATTACGTGGTGTTGTCCACGAATCATTTCCTTAGTGGACTGATCCTTAACAATAGTCAATAGCCCGTTGTTTTACTCTAGTACGATGTTAATTAAAATTACATTACCTTGCCTAGATAAGAAGGTTAATGGTTTCAATACGTATCAGTGCATGGATGTCTGTAAGCGTATGGTGTAGAGGCGGATGTGCACCTTAAATGTGTCGTGGCCAAAAGTCCTCACGTTAGGTTCGGTTGGTCTGGACGTTTGGAGAGTGGGATGCCAGATCAGGTGTTGCCTCGTCATCTGACCATGGTTCCAAATTACGTGGTGTTGTCCACGAATCATTTTCTTAGTGGACTGATCCTTAACAATAGTCAATAGCCCGTTGTTTTACTCTAGTACGATGTTAATTAAAATTACATTACTTTGCCTATATAGGAAGGTTAATGGTTTCAATACGGATCAGTGCATGGATGTCTGTAAGCGTATGGTGTAGAGGCGGATGTGCACCTTAAATGTGTCGTGGCCAAAAGTCCTCACGTTAGGTTCGGTTGGTCTGGACGTTTGGAGAGTGGGATGCCAGATCAGGTGTTGCCTCGTCATCTGACCATGGTTCCAAATTACGTGGTGTTGTCCACGAATCATTTCCTTAGTGGACTGATCCTTAACAATAGTCAATAGCCCGTTGTTTTACTCTAGTACGATGTTAATTAAAATTACATGACCTTGCCTAGATAGGAAGGTTAATGGTTTCAATACGTATCAGTGCATGGATGTCTGTAAGCGTATGGTGTAGAGGCGGATGTGCACCTTAAATGTGTCGTGGCCAAAAGTCCTCACGTTAGGTTCGGTTGGTCTGGACGTTTGGAGAGTGGGATGTCAGATCAGGTGTTGCCTCGTCATCTGACCATGGTTCCAAATTACGTGGTGTTGTCCACGAATCATTTCCTTAGTGGACTGATCCTTAACAATAGTCAATAGCCCGTTGTTTTACTCTAGTACGATGTTAATTAAAATTACATTACCTTGCCTAGATAGGAAGGTTAATGGTTTCAATACGGATCAGTGCATGGATGTCTGTAAGCGTATGGTGTAGAGGCGGATGTGCACCTTAAATGTGTCGTGGCCAAAAGTCCTCACGTTAGGTTCGGTTGGTCTGGACGTTTGGAGAGTGGGATGCCAGATCAGGTGTTGCCTCGTCATCTGACCATGGTTCCAAATTACGTGGTGTTGTCCACGAATCATTTCCTTAGTGGACTGATCCTTAACAATAGTCAATAGCCCGTTGTTTTACTCTAGTACGATGTTAATTAAAATTACATTACCTTGCCTAGATAAGAAGGTTAATGGTTTCAATACGTATCAGTGCATGGATGTCTGTAAGCGTATGGTGTAGAGGCGGATGTGCACCTTAAATGTGTCGTGGCCAAAAGTCCTCACGTTAGGTTCGGTTGGTCTGGACGTTTGGAGAGTGGGATGTCAGATCAGGTGTTGCCTCGTCATCTGACCATGGTTCCAAATTACGTGGTGTTGTCCACGAATCATTTCCTTAGTGGACTGATCCTTAACAATAGTCAATAGCCCGTTGTTTTACTCTAGTACGATGTTAATTAAAATTACATTACCTTGCCTAGATAAGAAGGTTAATGGTTTCAATACGTATCAGTGCATGGATGTCTGTAAGCGTATGGTGTAGAGGCGGATGTGCACCTTAAATGTGTCGTGGCCAAAAGTCCTCACGTTAGGTTCGGTTGGTCTGGACGTTTGGAGAGTGGGATGTCAGATCAGGTGTTGCCTCGTCATCTGACCATGGTTCCAAATTACGTGGTGTTGTCCACGAATCATTTCCTTAGTGGACTGATCCTTAACAATAGTCAATAGCCCGTTGTTTTACTCTAGTACGATGTTAATTAAAATTACATTACCTTGCCTAGATAGGAAGGTTAATGGTTTCAATACGGATCAGTGCATGGATGTCTGTAAGCGTATGGTGTAGAGGCGGATGTGCACCTTAAATGTGTCGTGGCCAAAAGTCCTCACGTTAGGTTCGGTTGGTCTGGACGTTTGGAGAGTGGGATGCCAGATCAGGTGTTGCCTCGTCATCTGACCATGGTTCCAAATTACGTGGTGTTGTCCACGAATCATTTTCTTAGTGGACTGATCCTTAACAATAGTCAATAGCCCGTTGTTTTACTCTAGTACGATGTTAATTAAAATTACATTACTTTGCCTATATAGGAAGGTTAATGGTTTCAATACGGATCAGTGCATGGATGTCTGTAAGCGTATGGTGTAGAGGCGGATGTGCACCTTAAATGTGTCGTGGCCAAAAGTCCTCACGTTAGGTTCGGTTGGTCTGGACGTTTGGAGAGTGGGATGCCAGATCAGGTGTTGCCTCGTCATCTGACCATGGTTCCAAATTACGTGGTGTTGTCCACGAATCATTTTCTTAGTGGACTGATCCTTAACAATAGTCAATAGCCCGTTGTTTTACTCTAGTACGATTTTAATTAAAATTACATTACTTTGCCTATATAGGAAGGTTAATGGTTTCAATACGGATCAGTGCATGGATGTCTGTAAGCGTATGGTGTAGAGGCGGATGTGCACCTTAAATGTGTCGTGGCCAAAAGTCCTCACGTTAGGTTCGGTTGGTCTGGACGTTTGGAGAGTGGGATGCCAGATCAGGTGTTGCCTCGTCATCTGACCATGGTTCCAAATTACGTAGTGTTGTCCACGAATCATTTCCTTAGTGGACTGATCCTTAACAATAGTCAATAGCCCGTTGTTTTACTCTAGTACGATGTTAATTAAAATTACATTACCTTGCCTAGATAGGAAGGTTAATGGTTTCAATACGGATCAGTGCATGGATGTCTGTAAGCGTATGGTGTAGAGGCGGATGTGCACCTTAAATGTGTCGTTTCCAAAAGTATTCATGTTGGGTTGGAGTGGAAGTTTAGAGACTTTTGGATGCAAGTGAAATATGAGAGTAAAATAAAATAAGTGGGTTGCCAACTCAGATGTTGCCTCATCATCTGATCGTGGTTCAAAGTTAAAAAGTGGTGTTGTCGTCGGATCTTTCCATCATGGGGATTGATTCCAAACACTAGAACAAGTCGTTAATAGTTCATTATGTTTCTCTAGTACGACGTTAAGTAAAAATTACTAAATTATTTATTGTAAGTAAAACTCAATCTCTATCTATAGACAGATGAACTGTATAAAAATGTCCGAAGATTTTAGCTAAAATATTTTATTATTTCAACGGTTATGTATATAGTGTAGGGATATGAATATGTTTAAGCATGCACATATATGCATGCTTCATTATTAAGCTTATATTTTCTATTATGTAATTTCTACGTTTCGCTTCGTAAATTTTACAATTACTATTCACTAAGAAGTTAAGCTTTCTTGTGAAGCGTCTACGCAACATTACTTTTGTTCATTTCAGTCATTTAGTGTGTTATTTGCATACGTATACTTATTTTATCTACCAGATATAGACGGTTTTTGTAACTATGGCTGGTCTTCGGATCCTGTTTATTTTTGTAACTTGTATTTGTTCGATATAAAGGGCCCTGAGGAACTTTGTGGGCCCGAGGACAAAGGTCCTTTCAACATGCTCTCCAGTATCCTTACACCCTCCGGGTAGGCTACACGACGGAGACGAAGTGCTGGGACCAGATTTTGATGAACGGTGTTGTGTAATATTACGTTTTCTGGGATAAGTGTGGCGAATGCCAGCTTAAAAGGTTAGAGAAATATATGGTAGTGCTGATAAAACTAAACGATTAAATGAATACTAGCCGGGCTGCGCCGGCTAGCGCTCGGCGGTGTGTAATAGTGCTTTTTTAAAACTTTTTTACACACCGTAGTTAAACATGTTTTGATTTGTATATTTTATTTATTTTTATGAAACAAATCTTCATATCATTGCGTATTCAATCAAATATTTAAGGAAAGTTGGTCGAAATATACATATACCGCTACAAAATTACCCCTGTCTAGTAATATTTAGCAGGAAATAGACATATCATTAAAATCTAACTCCTAAATAATATTTCTGCAATAGGAACCCGGCAAATAGGAATACCGGAACATCATAATGCAAACAAAAATAAAATTCCAATCCATGAAAAAATACAAAATACTGAAAAAAAAACACGTACGTATCTATTCAAACGTGTTGAATTTCGACTTCCTGAATATATTGTGAAATAGAATATTGCGACAAAAGACTTTTCAACGATATTGACAAAGACAATAATGATTTATTAACAAAAAGAACACATATTTATAATACTTGGGAATCCTCAAATATGTCCGCAACATCTCGTAGTCAACTCAAATACCCAAACACGGAATTCTAAATCAAATTTAAAAAGTAAACATTAATTCTGACGTGGCCAGATACCAGGTAGCAAAATTACGTTTAAATTACTTTTACATCAAAGGAAGAAATAAAAAGTCAGTTCAAACATAAATACTACAATTTAATTCCTTATTTTGCATAAAAATTGACCTCCGCTATTTGAAAACAACAATAATTCAAAATATCTGTGTTATTTTATTTACGTTGATTGTTGCCATTCGACGATACACAAATAACATCGATTTCGGGTCCACGTACGTTAGTGTTTTATATATATAGATTAATTTTTCTTGAATGCAAGCGATTTGAGAATTGAATTTTTATTGCGCGCATGTAAATGATTTCGAGAATTATTATATTCAAGCACAAACGATAACATTGGAACTGTAAACCATGATAGAAGTGTGATTAAAAAAAGGATTTTGGAATTTAGAAAAAAAGGTTTTTTGTACTGAGAAAGCGGATGTGATGAACGAGGTAGACGTTGGGTAATTGAAGAACGATAGTACTCTTAACTTATACCTGAGATTAAATATTGTTAATTGTGTTATTTCATTTGTTGTTTAGTGGGGTCCGGGACACAAAAATCGTCACATTTTCGAATATTTTTTTATTATTTCAAGAAATTCTCTGTTTTTCTGCTTAAAATGACGTCTAAATCATGTTTCTATCTTAATTAGAACTAGAGATATATAATAATTTTTGTGGTGCGTTGTTTTGAAAATCTAATGTTTTCAAAAAAATTTAATTAAAAAATTTTTAAAAAATTTTGGAAAAATTTTGTGTTGTGATTGCTTTTATTAGTTAGATGGGTAAACAGTACAAAAAAAATTCAAAATTCTAAATTAATTGATAAATTTTTTTTTAATGTCTCCCGGACCTCCTTAAACGTCTATTCAGTAACCGACTGTTGAATTTTTAGTGTTCTCTTTCTTTTGCCAAGAAGAATCACGTGAGAAGAATTATAGACGGGATATCACGCCATTAGAAAAAATTGACCTTATCTCGACCATTCTCAAAACTTCGACAGTAGGTGCAGCTACACTCTATAGCGGTGGCAACGGCCTTGGCAATTTTTTGCCACACTTTTAGTAGCGAGTTACGGAAGATTAATACAACCCATCGGTCTTTACGGTTATTGTGGTTTTCATGGCAACCTCGGCTAACGGTAACTTTTAATTTTCATTTCGAATGTTCTAGAAAGTTCTTCCAAAATCAGTTAAAGTCGTTTGATTTCATTGGTTCGTTTGAAATTGTTTCTTTGCTTCCATTGGTTATTTTAATTTTAAACTATCTTTTGATTCCATTAGTCCTTAAATTTTTTTTGTGATACCATTGGTTCATTTATTTGTATTTCTACAGTCTTTTCTACATAATAACCTACAGTTCTCCCGAATCGTTTCTGAGTTTTGTTTTTTAGCCATTTGTGGAATTTTCGTTTTTTATCATTTCCCCCCGGATCAGTTCTGACGTATCAGGTTGTATTATTTATAGCTTTTTTCTTTTAAATAATTTTTTTCTTTTCAAACATAACTTATTGTATTTAGTGTAATTGATAAGCTTTAGGGTCCTTTAATCTCTTACCCAACATTCGCAGCTTATTTTTTCTGCAGGTTCAAAAATTTGTTTAAATTTACTACTTTTTGCGAAAGTTTTAAAAATATAATTTTCATAACGTTCTCAAAAGTGTTTTCAAACTTTAATTTTCCGTTGTAAAAAGAAAAATATTTTTGAAAGAAAAAGATTTTTGAAATAATTCTTTCCATGGCACTTAAAAAAAGCACCAAAAAAAATTGCCAAAGCCGTTTCCAGAGCTATAAAAGTAGACTGTAGCTGTACCAATAGAGCATTGCATCAATATAGGATTTTACATTTAAATCATTACATCAATAATCAGAATCACATTTTAAAAATTTTGTATTTTTACTACCAGTTTGACTAACGTATTATCTGAAATGTCTTTTACTGCAAAGTCGATATCTTCTACTCCAAGGACTTTTGATGTGCAATCTTGGTCTCCAATGAGAATAGACGCAGGTTTGGTCAGCTTGAAGTTATAAAACCAGTCCCTTTGGTTACAGCAATGTGAAGTAGCAGCCGAATCGACGAAGAACTCCTCAAGATTTTTACTAGTTGAAGTGGTTGCAAGTGCAATGTCAGCAAAAACCGCACCGTTTTCATCTATGGCTGACTTCTTGACTAGTCAATTCTTCTTGAAACATCAGCTTTCTGTATTTCCTGGTTTGTGACAATACTCTCACGGATTGGTCGATTTCTTCTATGTAGATGTATTGCTCTATTCTTTGAAGCATAGACATTTCCAATCACTGTATCGATTTTTCCTTCATCTTTTCTTTTTAAATAGCTTCTTTTCTTCTTCCTGCTTAGGCAAGTAATTGCTTTGTAACATTATTTACTGTAAACTCTGCATCCTCGAACCTGTACATATGTTGGACAAGATTATCTTAATCCGGAGGTACTCTTCGTATAAGTTGAAAGCATACAAGAAGCTATGGAACCTCGAACCCAGAATCTTAGATCTGTAGTTGTTTTTCAGCAATTTTCTTACTGTAAATTCCAATCGTTTCTTCCTCAGAGTCGACCGCCATGTCGAAAAATTCATCTATTAAGTCAGCCAATCTTGCTCTTGAAATAGGTTCAAAGTGAAGTTTCAACGTCTTCCATGCAGTCTTCCCGTCCTCAGTATCTGCTATCAGAATGTGAAATCTTCTTTTTAAAATTTGATAGATGGTCGTATATGCTTTTTGCTTTCTCCACATAAACATTCGCTTTTCTTTTTCTGGGGCACTTTCTGGCCAAGGAGCAGGATTTCCAATTATAAATTCCCAGCACCCACGATCCATCAGCAAGACTTTAACGTCAGTCTTTCATGTGGTGTAGTTAAAGTCACTTAGTTACGGAAAACTAAACGATTCCGCCATCGTGAAACTAGAACAGCCAACTTATAAAATTTCGAAGAAAACTTAATTTAGTCTTAACTTTTTAGTTTAAACGTACTCGGGTTGTGTTGGGCCCATAACCCTGTTTGGTGTATTTTGCTTTCATAGTAAGAAACTCTCCTTTAAATAAAACCTATCACTTTATTTACAAGAAAGCTCAACCCAACTTTTACCAGAACATATCAGTTACATAGCAAACTGTCTAAATCAGAAATACAAACTTAGAGAAAAACACACCCCATACGGCACATTTTCCGATGCACATTTGGAGAAATAGCCACTGATCCAACAAAAATGTAAGTTTCATTTGTAAAAATAAAAATATTTTTGAAATAATTTTTGCCTTGGCGACTTTAAAAGTGCGCCAAAAAAAAAAATCGCTGCTGTTGCCACCGCTATAAACGTAGACTGTAGCTGTACCCAACAATATCTTGATGACCGATCATTAGAAAAATTTGTCATACTTAATAGACGAGAGCAGACCACTTGGAGGCGAAATACGTTCATTCATCTTAAAACTTCACCAACCTAACTACACCTATCGCGTACTACAATAGTTAGATAGGCCTATGTTATAAGTTTGGGCGCCGTGACCTTTACACTATGGACGAATTAATCCAAATAGTAAAGTCCGGTAATGTGTGAGGTATATGACCTGGTAATATTAGTACCGTAAATGTTTCTTCACCTCTGGGATACAGTACCCGAGGGGAAGCTTACATACATACGTTTAATAACGTTACGTTAAATAAGTCGTACGTTTTACTGCGTCGACGTTGTTTATTTCTTCTTCTTTTTCAAAATCCGAAGCTCACTCGCTTGAATGGTCAAAACGGGTTCCTGTACGTGTGATAGTAAAATCTAAAAATCTTACAATGCTTATAATTTTAAATTACTGTATTTTACCTTCTTATCTGCATAGCATACTGGTATCTACTTCAATTTTCAAACATCCTTAAATTACCATCTTCGTAAAGCAGCGATTTTCTCAACCACGGTGTGCCATTAGAATGTCACCTGTTTGCTTTACGAATAGGTGAAATGGTTTTTAATTTTGTGAGATTCATTTAATTTTTATGGTTAAATTTTGAACTTTTGCTAAGTCACAAATAACTTTTAGTACAACTTTTTTATTACATAGTATCTTGAATAAATTGTTTCAAAATGTTTTTAAAATTTGCTTTGGAGCAATAAGGATAGATATAAAATTTCAATTTTTTTTCTTAATTTATCGAAATGTTTCCTATTTTTTTCTTAATTTACCAAAACCTTTCCCTCTTTTGTTAATCGATTAAAATGTTTACCATTTTTTTTGTCGGATCAGCAGAAAATGAAATTGTTTGGGAAGAACTATAGAAGTGTATGTTGTGAATGTAAAAGGTTTAACAAATCGTAATTATAGAAGTAAAGTTGAAACATACAAGAAATTTTATATTCACAATCCACATCTACCATAGACAAATACCCGTTGTGTTGCTCCAGTAAGACGTTAATCAAAATATCTACCTTCCATATACCATAGACATAAATTGAAAAATATCATTACTGAATTCCAGTATACCTTTGTATGAGTCGTAATTGGTATTCTCCATGACACTTTGTAAATGGATTGGCCTCTTTTTTTATCTTCGTCCTTATACGTATTAAATATTAACGGAACTTGAAAAGTCATTGTTCTTAATTATAATGAAGTACCTAACGCATTACGAAATTATTTTAGGCTATTCTCTGATTAGTTCTTTGAAAAAGTATCCGTTTAATTCTGAATTACAAAATCAGATAGTAGGGGGAGCAAAATCTGAAAGAGATAATCCATTTCACAACACGTTATCTCACACATAACATTAAATGGTTCACGGAAGCCCAGTTGGTAGAGCTACGAACTTGAAACCGGAAGGTTGTGAGTTCGATACTGGGTCTAAACAAAGACCGTCATGTACAAGGGAACTGGTGCACATTAAATCTATCGTGGTCTCAAATGTCCTCATGTTGACCTCGTGTGTAAATTCGGAGAGTGGGTTGCCAGCTCAGATGTTCTCGTTATCTGATCGTGGTTCAAATTGACGAGGCTTCATCTTGGGATCGTTCCCTTTAGGTTCGATCATGGACCGTCACCAATACCCCGTTGTGTTGGTCCAGTGTTACGTTAATTAACTTCCTACCTACTTAGAGATAATAATCACCATGTCCTTCACCTGCTTAGCGATAAGAGTCACCATTAACCTGGCAAGATCTTAAATAGGTGTTTATTGCTTTACGAAGGCTTTTGTGCTTTAAGCAGCAACGACCAGGATTTAATTTTTTTCGTAAAGACAAGTTTTCAATATGCCGACCAACCGGTCTAGTGGCGAAGGTGTTGGCCTCTGGATATTAAGGTTCCTGATTCGAATCCAGGGTCAGGGCATGGATGTATATTGTGCTGTCCTTTGTTAGGGGCAATGATGGTCCACCCAGTGACCATCATTTCCGGCCTTGAAGTGGCCAAAGGACAAGTTCTTAGTGACCGCCATTGGAAGTAGTGACCATTAACACTATCGGCCTTGTTGGCCAAGGTTGGTGTCCAGTGCATGGTACCATGTGTATTATGCATAGTGGCCACCATTGGGGGAAAAAAATTTCAATACAAAACGTTTAGCTGTACTTTTAGATCATATACACATCTAACTCTCTCTCTCTCTCTTGATGAATCATCCCAAACATTCAAATATAATACTTTAAATGAGAGATAATTTTGTATCGAAACTGTTGGTCTGATTAGTAAGGAAGACGTGAAAGAAAAAGATTTAATCGTAAATTAAAGGTTTATTTTTCTAACATGGTTAGATATCTCCTACCTTCAAATGAAATGGACAGAGAATGTCAGTGGAGTCGCTGTTTGATTTGGTTTATCACTGTTCGTTACATAAGAACCACTTCGGGTTCTTCGTAATAACGGGTCGCCATGGATCAATGCGTTTGTTCACTGCTTTGAGCAAGTTGTGTGTTATAGGTGACACAGGTTCGATTCCACCTTGGATGTGTTTTCTTTGTTTCATGTCTGAAACATTTTCCCATTGTGTATGTCTCTTTACTTTACGTTGATTGGCCAAATATTGCTCTTGAGCTCTAAAACCCAAGTATTAAAGACGATTCCAAACCACGGCTAGCATCCACGCCGGGATTTGAGTCAAAAGCTTGGAGAACTGAGGTACGTTTCAATTTGGGAGTTTGGTTAAGCACAACGTTATATTTTACCACATGAGGACTTGAGACGGAATAATTTTTTTTTGATCCCCAAGAGGAGTATAAACCTATTTTTATAGCTAGAGATAGACCGCGCGATAAAACTAACTCGCTGATAATAACCAACGATTAAATTTGAATGAAAAATAATGTTATTGAAAGGGTTTTCTGTTGCCATGGTTTTTCTTGAGATATTTTCAAGACGTAAACGTGTATAACACCATGCATCAGTCCTTATTTGGATATTGATTCATATAAATTTCAGAATGTTAAGAGGTCTTTTGGGGCACAGAAGCAAGCATTAGAAATGACATAGGACCAGAAATTGAGCAAAGAATGACTGCTTTTCACCGTGGTATCAATAGACTAAGAACTTTCTTGAAGTCATATTAGACTTCATGTTTGATTAGAGTTCTGGAGACTCCACCTATCTATCTATTGCTTGGACTATGACTATGAGTGTACTTTGAGAGAGAATTTATTAAAATAGACATTAAATCACAGGAAGTATGGTTTCAAGTTTGATGCCAGATTATTGCCAATAGCTCGTGGTATTGATCCAGTGCGCGACGTAAATTAAAAAAAAAATCTACACAGAAAGCCTGGATCTGGAGGAATTTTTTGGAGAACTAAGAATCTAGGTACTATCTCTATTATAAATTTCCGCAACGAAGTTACGCAGATTCCTCGCCAGGCAATCCAATTCTCGTGGGATCCCGTTCATAATGAGAGCATACCACATCTCCATCGCTGTTTTTCTCCACACTCGCACTACCTGGCGATGTCAGCCACCAAATGAGGATATTATGCATGAAGATCCAAACAAATCCGAAGGAGATTCGTCTGACTATCTCCGCACCAAGGGGAGGAGGATCGCAGCCACAAAATACAACTGTCTGCACGTCCCAAAAAGGAGAGGAGATAGCGGGGAGAAAATTTGCGAGAGGATAGAAGACACGGAGGAATGGGGGCTGGGGGAGAGCCAGAACAGGGGGGGCGGAGAGAGTCGGAATTGCGGCGGCTTCAAACGCCTGCCGTGAAGAGAGAGAGAGAGAGAGGAGAGAGAGGCAAGGCACTGGAAGAAGGTTCGGTTGCCATTCCGGCTGGCTAAGTTTTCTTTCGGTGCAACTCGTTCCTCATTACTTTGACCAATGATGCGTGGATGTCAATTCCATTCGGCGGTGGCAACAGTCGGGACGTCACGTGCAGGGGGCTCGTACAGATGCACGGCTCACGCACTAGTGCACGAACGAGGAGATGCGGGTGGGGGCTTTAGAAGGGGGGGCCGGCGTCACTGACTTCGAATCTCCCTCTCACAGTTGAGGTGCTCCACTCCTTCGCTCGGCGGACCTGTTGGAATTTATCTTCTTGGTTTTCTGTGGGTGTATATATTTATAGACACGGCCCTGGTGTTAATGGTAACGTACTTTATGGGGGTAAACCATGAAAGCCAATAACAGTTCTGGCTTCATTGGCTCGTCATTATGGAATGAAATACCCCCTACTCCTAGTTTTCCCACTTTGCAGTGTCTGTGTGCTTCCTTCATAGTGGCGCCTTTGGGAAGCCTGAGTAGGTCTTAAAGAGGAGATCGGGGCTTTTAATTATCTGGTGTTTGGCAAACGCTTTCAGACTCAAAAACTGGAATGGAAGAGTGTGGGGTCTGGGTAAATAATGTCTTCGGTTTACCAATCACACGAAGAAGAGTGCTTTTTAAATATAGAGTGGGATATGAACATCAATTTGTCGAGGCTGTTTACACGTGTTGATGAAATAGTGGTCTCTTTTCGTTTTTAAGTTGAGTTCCTGTCTTATAAAAGATTTTGAAAGGATGAATGAAATTGTGAGCCAGTGGGAAAAGACACGGAGATTCTTTCATACTTTCATAGAAGAGAAGGCGGTTTTTATAATTAGTTTTTTTAAGGTGTACAAATAAGAATTATTCCTTTGCTCTGAGTGGTCGGATACTATTTTGTTTTTAGATGGATTGAATTAAGCTTTCTGTGTGAAGGATAATGAACTGGATAGAAAGTTTATGGAATCAAGAACACGCGTTTCTATCGTTTAGCACATAAATTCCCAGTGGACATTGTGGGCTCTGAAGGAATCCTGTGGAATGCGGACCCCAGGGGAAATAGGACTGGGGCGAGCAGCAAGAGTGGACAGTAAGAAGATGCTTCAAACATTCATGGTATAAAATGTTTTAAAGTATACGTGTTCTCTTGACCATAGACACGCTCACAACAGTAATGCATTGTAGCAAGGGGAAGCCTTTTGGTTCTTTTAGGAAGATTTAAAGCGAGCGATCTACTTTTGATTTGGTCCTTCGAAATATTCACAGTACATTTACTGTTCAATCAAATGGTCGAAGAGGTGAAATGGACACTATAACTAACGGATGATATATTTTACAATAGGCGTGGCATTATGAATACAAGGCTTACACTATTCTGTAGAATTCCAAAACCTACAAACTTTAAGAGAAGGTATGTAACACTAAACATAACTTGATGAATGTCCATAAGCATATGTCCACAAGAATGGCCATAGACACGCTCACTGCAGCAATGCATTGTAGCAAGGGGAAGCCTTTTGGTTCTTTCAGGAAGATGGAAAGCGAGCGATCTGCTTTTGATTTGGTCCTTCGAAATATTCACATTACATTTACTGTTCAATCAAATGGTCGAAGAGGTGAAATGGACACTATAACTAACGGATGATACATTTTACAATAGGCATGGCATTATGTATACAAGGCTTACACAATTCTGTAGAATTCCAAAACCTACAAACTTTAAGAGAAGGTATGTAACACTAAACATAACTGGATGAATGTCCATAAGCATATGTCCACAAGAATGGCCATAGACACGCTCACTACAGCAATGCATTGTAGCAAGGGGAAGCCTTTTGGTTCTTTCAGGAAGATGGAAAGCGAGCGATCTGCTTTTGATTTGGTCCTTCGAAATATTCACAGTACATTTACTGTTCAATCAAATGGTCGAAGAGGTGAAATGGACACTATAACTAACGGATGATACATTTTACAATAGGCATGGCATTATGTATACAAGGCTTACACAATTCTGTAGAATTCCAAAACCTACAAACTTTAAGAGAAGGTATGTAACACTCAGCATAACGGGATGAATGTCCACAAGCATCTCTTGGATATATTGAAAGACGCTGTTCGGCAGTTGACCATTCAGTGCCATCGTCATTTTAAACTTTGCTTTTATATGGAAGACATGTATCACTTCACGAAGCTCAAAAATGGCTAACATTCCAAACGAATTCAGCTCATAGGAATGGACGAGCTGCCATGAAATTGTGTCGTGAACGGTAACTGCACAAACGTGTGCTAAATCACCAATAGTGTTTACCACACTTTGTGTTAAACTATGGGGCGTGGTAGCCCAGATGGTAGAGTAACGGACTAGTTACCGGAGGTTCACGAGTTAGATACCAAAGACAGTTGTGTAAGTCAGAGCTGGTAATCATTATTTTTATCTCGGCCTCAAATTCCATCACGTTGGCGTGTGGAGAGGAGTGACTTTACACCGAGTAGAGTCCGGGATCCTTCCCAGCGGAACTGATCCCAGATTGTCGCCAATAGCCAGTTATGTCTCTTCAGTGTGACGTAAACTCAACTACCAACTATCTTTGTGTCAAACCATAAAATTTTGTGGAATATTGCAAAAAATACTATCAAAATCTAATATTAGACTAGTAAAAATGCTATTTATTACTTTTTGTTCTGTTTTTTTGCACTTCAGAACACTCTACATCCAAATACCATCGTGTAGACGGAAGGGGGGGGGGTTCACGTTAAATCTAACATGTCCTAAAATGTCCTTACGCTGCCATGTTGTTTAAGTTTGGAGATAGATATGCCAGCTCAAGTGTTGACCTCGTCATCGGACCGTGGTCCAAAATTATGAGGTGTTTTTCTCGGACCTTTCCCCGGTCAGAAGAGCATGGTATCAGCAAACGAAGGGTGGCGAGTTCGAATAAAGTCACAGATAGTCGTATAGAAAGGGGGATGATGCATGTAAAATACATCCTCGGCTCAAATTCCCTCACATTGGTTTGGTGTGGAAGTTTGGAGAGTGGGGTGTCAGCTCAGGTGCTACCTCGTCATCTTACCGTGGTTCAAAATTACGTGGTGTTTTCCTCGGATCTTTCCTTTACGGGATTGATAACGGACCGTAGTCAATAGCCCGCTGTGTTTGTCTAGTAAGACGTTAGTTAAAAATTACCAAATTACAAAAGTAGTACCTCGATTCTTTCCCGTTGGGATTGATCCCGGACCTTCGTCAATAGCCCATTGTGTTGCTCCAATACGACGTTAATTAAAATACCAACTTACCTCGGACCTTTCCTTTCAGTATTGATCCTTGACCGTCGCCAATAGCTGTGTAGTTCCAGTGCGATGCTAATTAACCTACCCTCTCTGAAAACCATATTGTTCCCTAAGTTTTCCATGCCAGTGTGTTTGCTTATGTGTTACTAGACACATTATGAACTGAGTTGATGTTAATGCTTTGCGCATTATACCCTGATAAAGATTCTGTCTCACTGTATCGTTCTCGAATCGGTTTTGTTATGGTCTACTTTATTGAAAAATATCCATTATGTGTGCAACAAAAACTGCCTTTCAAATGTAAACTAACTTTCCTGTCACGAAGAAAATGAATCAACTCGTAGAGAGTAAGAAATGCTTATTTCCATGAAGAAAAGTGTTGCCCCCATCAACTAAATAGGTTAAATCCTTCCCCTTTTCTGTAAGTAAGAAAAGCGATTTTTCTGATGATCTTCCATGCAGAATGGCAAAAAAGCTCACTCTACCACCCAATCATTATAGAATTACTAAATGTTTTGTCGTGCGTTTACCACTCTATTGTGCTGTTAAAAAAACTAATTACTTTTTATAGCTTATTGCATATTGTTTAATAGAGAGTGGTAGAGCAAACGGGATTCAATAAGAATACACGTACTGATGTTTTTGAATTTTGTTCAAAAAAAATGCTACATATCTCGTTCGTAGCAATTATAACCCAATTTCTTATATTTTGTACTTCGGGCTCAATCCCGGATCGTCGCCAGTAGCCAGTTGTATTGCTTTCGTTCGATGTAAAGTCAACTACCAACCTATATTTCGTAAAAAAATCTTTAGTAAAAATCCTCTAAATTTAAGTTGGGTGAAGCAATCAGCAATATTCTTAAATGCTCAGTAGCATTGCATTATTTTCAATGTATTAAATTCATAATTTTCAGTTTGTTTTTCAGAGTATCAATGTAAGTTCAACTACCAACTTATATTTCGTAAAGCATTTTTAACTGTTCAAAATTAATTAAATTTAAGTTGGGTGAGACAATCAGCAATACACTACCGTACAAAAATGACCGGACAGCAAGATGTGATGGTATAAGGGAATGAATACATGCTTTAAAAAGAGGGGAGGGTTCCCCCACGTGTTGCAATTACACTAGCAACCCTTCTGGGGATACGTTCAACAAGGTTTTGGTACACAGCTGTGGGTATATGTGTCACTTCCTGTTGCAAGAATGTCGCCAGTTCAGCTGTGGATTTCGGACGTGGTTCCCTGGTCCTTAAGCATCGCTCTAACGCATCGCACAAATGTTCTATGGGGTTTAGGACGGGACTCTGACTGGTCAGGTAAAACGTTTAAATCCATATCTTGATACCACTGCTTGACAGAGGCTGCAACATGACATGGAGTGTTGATGTCCTGGAAGTAACATTCGTCCATTCCATAAAATTGTCAGAGCGTAGGAAGAACCTGATTGTCCAAAATGTTCATGTAGGCGTCGGCGTTCAATTGACCAGGAACAACATGCAAAGGTCCCAGGCCATAAAACGAAAAACACCCCCAAACAAGTTGTCGGATTTTGTGAAAATCCGCTGGCATCCGGTCCATTGTTGTAGGGTAGAGTATTCTCAAACACGCAGTAGCATTGCATCATTTTAAGTGCAATTAGCGAATCCCTCAGAAATTTAGCTTGAGTGAATTAGTTATCACTTTGACATTGTGTTTGTTATTGTGTGTTTTGGGGGAGATTATTGTGGAAGCGCCATATTTAGTTACTATATGATGGTATGGAACATATCACGGCTTAACCCTTAGACCGCGTGCACTGCACTTAGTAATTTTAGTAACAGGACAGAAGTATTGGGAAATTAGACTGAGAATGACGCAAAGTCAAAGGACCGGGGTTCCCCGGATGGAAGAGCAGTGGATTATCAACCGGAGGGTTCCGAGTTCGGATCCAACCAAAAACCTTAGTGTAATCTGTCGGGGCTTCAAATGTCATCATAGTGGTGTGGTGTGGAAGTTTGTAGAGAGTGGTTCCAGCTCAGATGCGACCACGTCATCTGACCGTGGTTCAAAATTACTTGTCACTTTTTCACTTTGGGTATGACCCCAGATCACCACCAGTAGCCGGTTGTGTTCTTCCAGTGCGACGTTGGTTAAAATACCTACCAAACTGACGAAGTCAAGTACCGGGCATTTGTTTCATTCATTTTCAGTCATATTTAGTGGTGTGTGAATGAGAAGTGGATATACAATTAGCATAACGTTAAACACAAAATTCACGGGAATCGAGGCATCTTCAGTTGTTGTCATGGCAACATATTCCAAGACATACCCAACAGAGTCCTGCTCAATATATGCGTCCTGTGGTGTGTTGTTAAGATGAGGACCTGCATCTTATAAGATCGATCTTTTTGACCTTTTGGCTGATCTGTCAACATGCGAGACTATATCAACCATTTCGTCTATCATTCAAAACCCCTAAATAGTGAGCGAAGAGAGGGGGAAGAGATTCTAAAACTGGCACTCCAGAACAACCCCCGTCCTCGTTGTGTTTCGAATCGGCTTAGTTTGAGAGGATTAAAAAATAAATAGATAAACGAAACGAAGTGAAATGAAAAAAGAACGAGATGATGAGCAGGCTGGAGAAGGGGGAGGTCCTCTGAATTTTGGATCGTTTTTCAGTAAGCCTTCATTGTTGGGTAGCTCAAACCCAATACTCTGGTGTAAGATTAACAGCAGCAAAGCGGGAGTCCAGTGAAAATAGTTTTTTTTTCTTGTTTTTGTAATTAAAGACTGTTCTGAAGTTCTCTGGCTGAGAAAGGGATTACTCTTCAAACTTCGTCAATAGTTAGAGGTCAAGTTTTGGAGCTCCCTTTTCCTCTCGCGCTGTGTTTGACTTTCCCCGTACTTTGTTGCTGATGGTTTTGTTCCCTCCCTCTCCCCTTCTCAAATCCCACTAATACTGCCGAGCGGGGAATTGAATCTCTTGCGGATTTCGTCCTAGTTTAATTCCATGGAAGGATTTTGCACTGTTAAAAATTTTATCGATAAAAGATCGAATTGTGCGGGAGATTTCCGTGGTGATTTTCCAGATCCGCGGCAGTGCGGTGAGCTTGTTTCCCAATTATGTGCTTCTAGGCGAAGGTTAATGGAGTTTCAAGGTGCGGAGGTTAAATGTTGCAAAATCTGAACGCCCCTACGGTTGGATTGAGGGTTATTATTTAGACCAAACTGGCGTCAAACAGAAGGCAGACAGCATCAACTGATGAACGTACACTCATAATGAAGGTTTTACTGGTAAACAGAGAAACACACACATGGTACGTTAAAGGAATCGAACAAGATTCTTCCTTTCTGTCCTGCATTACAACCCTCCTGGTGGTTTACCTTCGCATCGAAAGATACCTATAATGGGCATCCTATGAACGAAATCATGTTCTAAAATGTTCCAGTTCTGAGCACACAACCAACCTATCTGGTGGTTACGGTGTTAGCCTCTAGATCGGGAGGATCATGGTTCGAATCTGGGTCAGTGCATGGATATTTGTAAGTTATGGTGGAGAGACGTATGGTGCCTCTTAAATCTGTCGTAGTCGAAAGTCCTCACGTTGGGTTGGTGTGGAAGTTTGGAGGGTTTGGGTGCCAGCTCGGTTTCAACATTACGTGGTATTTTCCTCTGATATTTCCCTAAAGGGATTGATCCCGGACAGTCATCAATAACCCGCTGTGTTTCTCTAGTACGACGTTAATTAAAATTATCTTACCCTACCTTACCAATTCTAGGCAAGGGACAGTTTGTTTTTCCTTTCTTGGATCTTCATTCCCCTCGGAATAACACTTCAATTTTGTCTCGACGACTTACCTCGTCCTCAGCCAAATTGAACTAAACTTGACGATATATTTCGTCGAAACATTTGGAGGGTTAGCATATACAAATGTAAAACCTAAAACTACCATTTTATACATTGGTTGGTTGGTTTCTTGCGACGGAAGAATCAGTTATTTGCAGTTAATTTCATGTCTTTTAGTTGGTTGGGTTTTTATGTTACAAGGGGCATATTTGGCCTAACTGCATCAAACAAAAGGTTGACTCCATAAGTAGTGGACAAACACACACACAAGGAAAGTTGCTGAATTTATTTAACACTGAAGCAACACAGTGGCGATGGTCGGGGATCAAGCCCGAATGTAAGGATTCCAGGGAAACACCCTCTTATTTTCAACCCCGTTCATATGACGAGGTATACAACAAGTAGTTGACAAACACACACAAAGTAAGTTGCTGAATTTGCGTCACACTGGAACAACACAGCGGGCTATTGGCGGTGGTCGGAGATCAACCCCGAATGGAAAGATCCCAAGACACCTCATAATTTTGAACCACGCTCAGATGACGAGGTCAACATCTAAGCTGACACTCATTCTTCGAACTTTAACTCCACTCTAAGATAGACAAACCTAAATAAAGATTATACTGACATTGGAGAGAGAAATACACTCAGGGTAAGGAACAGGAATCGAACCTGCTCCACCGAATATTGAGCGTCACGAGATTTTCGACAAGTAGTAGGTAATTAGTTACATTAATGTAACACAGGAGCAGCACAGCAGGCTGTTGGTCGTGGTCTGGGGTCAATCACGAAGAGAAAGATTCAAGAACAACACCTTGTATCTTTGAATTACAGTCAAATGACGAGATCAACACCGGAGTGGTACACTCCTCCCCACACCGCCACCACGTCAAGGTGATGATATTTGAAGCCACTATATATTTAACATGAGCCACTCCCCACACGTACGTAACCATAATTACGAGATTGGTTTCAGAATAAACTGCTCTTATGTAAAAAAAAAACATATATTTTTTCTGCTTCCAGCTATCAAAAAAACATTCAAGTCGATTCAAGTAAGTTTAGTAAAGAGAACCTGACTATGTTATAGTGTTTAACCACGTACTGTTACTGTATACTTGAATTCTTCAACGAAAATCTTATTTCTGTTTGAGAGAGGTATTTAAAGTTCACTTAAGTTTAACTCCATACATTTACCATCAGACCGTGGTTCAAAATTACGAGGTGTTGTCCTCGAATCTTTCCCTTAAGGGACTGATCCCGGACCGTCGTCAATAGCCCGTTGTATTGCTCTAGTACGACGTTAACTAAAATTACCATTACCATTACCATTACCCTTAAGGGACTGATCCCGGACCGTCGTCAATAGCCCGTTGTATTGCTCCAGTACAACGTTAACTAAAAATTACCAATTACCATACATTTACCAAGGCACCCAGTGAGAACACTTGAATGTGCAACTCTTACATAAGTGAGATTCCAGTCACTATTTGCTACGTGTATACGACTGGACCGAGTTTCGAACTCGCAAACCTCCCGTTACTAATCCGTTCCTCTTCCAACTGGGCTACCACGGCACTTGCTCAGGGCCGATCCTAGGGTGTCGACCGCCCGCGTGCTAAGACCTAGTGAGCCGCCCCGCTAGATAATTTTTCATATTTTGACTAATACTTAATGTTGACGTTATAAACTCATCTACCTGTATAAGAGTAAAAAGTAAAACAGTAATAAAAATGCAAATAAAATTTGAACTGTAAAACTTTATTTTTTGGCCAGCTTAATAGGTTATAATAGCGACAAAATACTTTTACAAATAATAAACAAACTAAAATATTACCTTTGAAATAAAAAGAGACATTTTATAATTAGAAATACAAAACAACAGTATTTACTCAGAAAATAAAATCTAATAAAAAAAGTACTAAAGCATAAATCTCGTGGAACGAAAAGTATATAAATCACTCCTTCTGCAAAGACTACCTAATAATTAACGATAAAATTAACTTTTCTGGCTTTCTGAAAAGCAAATTTGTCAATAATTTCGGTGAGATCAATTTTTTCAGAGATTTCGGATTCAATAGAGATGTGATGGCCAAATCTGAAAGGCTCTTTTGCGTCAGATTATTTCTCAAGTAATTTATAATAATTTTTAATTTACTGAAATTCTTTCACCTATAGCCACATAAACAGGTAATGTTAAAAAGGTGCTATTAAATAAAGAATGAGTGTAAACAGTAGACATTAATGGACAATGGACCAACACACGGTTGCACTAACATTCTATTTTTCTTAAACTATACTATGCTATCGGGAAATCGGGACTTATTTTGATTTTTCAATAACTACTTAAAATTCAGCATATTTATTCGACCAATTATAAGTTTTAAAAAATTTTGCTTGATTGATAGAACTATATGCGGCCGCCCCTTGTTTTGGCCGCCCGCGTGCGGTGCACACGCTGCACACCTGCTAGGATCGGCCCTGCACTTGCTCACACTTAAAATTCTTTCCTTAGACGCCGACCAACAGGTGTGTTAGCCTCTAGATCAGAAAGTTTCTGGCTCGAATCCGGGTCAGTGCATAGATGTTTGTAAGCGTATGGTGCAGAGGCCCGTCTGGTGCACCTTAAATAGTTCGTAGCCGAAAGTCCTCACGTTGCTGTGGAAGTTTTAAGAGGGGGAGGGCAGCTCAGGTGTTGCCTCGTCATCTGACCGTGGTTCAAAATTACGTGGTGTTGTCTCTCGATAAGGTAATGGTAATTATTAGTTAACGTAATACTAGAGCAACACAACGGGCTATTGACGACGGTCCGGGATCAGTCCCTTAAGGGAAAGATCCGAGGACAACACCTCGTAATTTTGAACCACGGTCAGATGACGAAACAACACCTGAACTGGTGTTGTCCTCGAATCTTTTCCCTTAAAGGACTGATCCCGGACGGTCGTCAATAGCCCGTTGTGTTGCTTCAATACGACGTTTATTAAAAACTTACTTAGACTGCAGATTTAAATAAACTTTCTTGAACGAACGACAGCTAAGCTGCAGCACGTCACGGGTAGACAAAACTTGCACCGAAATCTTTGTTTCCAAATGGCTGGCTGGGCGCATGCGCACACCGTTGAAGCAAACGAAGTGGGAGTGGGCAAGAAACGCAGTATCAACTCGATACATTTTTTATTACTGGAATGTCCTTCCCGAAAAGCTTTCACAAAAAGGCGTGAAAAAAAAACCCTCCGGAATCTACCAAACTTCCCTTACACATGGAAGAAGTGCGTATTCAAAACAGACCCACTATGAGGATTAACCAGAATATATATATTGATTTTATTTTTTCCGTATTTGCGTTGGATCAACCTGTTTTGTCGCCATGAGTTTTTACTCTTTTCTTCGCCTGGGAAAAAAAATTCCCTATCACCAAAGCGTCTCTTCTATCTGCCGTCGCACCCTTTTTCCCGAAAAAAATCCTTCAGTTGACTAAAATCGTCTAAATTCACCCCCTTCTTTTTTTATTATTATTCTCTTTTCGCATATATTCCATCAGCTCACCTTATTTCTGAGAGCTTTAACTCTTGTGAAAGCTTGCATATATTCCGAGGGCCTTATATAGAGAGGAGATCCGGTAGGCCTTCCACTCTCTGTGCAAAAGTTTTATATATGAAATATATTTTTTTCGCTCCTCCCTCTCTTCTTTCGTCATCATCTTTTTTCCCTTCCTTCCCTTTTGCTTCAAAATTCCCTATTCAAAGTAGGGAAAAACTCTATTTCGCATAGACGTCGCCTCCCCGCCCCTCTTATCTCATTTTGGGAAGCATTCGAAAAGGATAGACCCAGTTTATTCCTTCGAAGAGAGAAATAGGGGGAGCTTGGGAAAGAATCTTCGAATTTCTAAAATCTTTAGGGGGCACAAAAAAATATCGTTTTCCGTAGGAATTTTTTCCTCCCTGATTTATAATATTACTTTTTGGCGAGATATGGTCATATGCTGTATATTCTCCTCCGCACTCTTTTGGCTGTACGTACGATTCTGTTCTATATAAACATATGGGCGCGTGTGCGACTTTTTTGGGTACGTTTAATGGATTTTCGGCAATTTTTGGACCCGATTGGAACAGTTTAAGAATCGAAGATCTCCTTTTCTTCGGGTTTTTGTCGTAACTATATGCCCTTGTGCTTTTGTGGATAAAGCTACGCGCCTCCAATTTCTCGCGGATATTTTTTCCCCGGAACATAACTATGGGATAAAAGAGCGGCTACTCAGATTTTGACAATAGTCCTCGGTGCACGTCGAAATTGGAAATGGCGTCTATTTTAAATCTCTTAGAAGCGGGGGGATTCTTTTTTATGTATATAAAACGGGCGGGGAAAGGTCACTAGATAAAAAAAAGTGTGAATCCAATGCAGCATTGCTTACTTTTGAAGTTTAAGCTACTGGATATGGGTACGCGCTTCGAGAAATAGCGAACTTAACCACTCATTTCAAATTTCCTGCAGTTGGAAATGGGAGAGGTATAACGCAATTCGTTAGAATTACAGATATGATTGTGTGTGATTTATGGAATTCTCACTATCTGTTTAACAATCAAATTTGCCATTTAAGCGAATATTCACTTGGTAAATATTTACTCGAAGTTAGGTTTGGATCACATAACATAAAAAGTGTTTTCACGACATTTGCTTTATATATTTAATTTTCAGACCTAAGGGATGTTGCCTTGAGAAAAACGAATTCATATCCTGCTGTTGTAAAACCTTCTTTGTTCGTATGTGCATTTTCGATAGTTAAAAATATATATCTTTGCGTTTCTGCTATTTTATATTGTTTCCTGTGTGGCGTTTTTGGCAACACAGTAATACAGTGAGGTCGGACTCAGCTGGTTACCTTTACAAGTTATTTATTACACTCTTAAAATGTTTCAATTAACAAATGGAAGACTATCTACACGCTATTTACAGTAAACAATTAATAAACTAATATTCATGAAGAAACAATAAGTTTATCTTCACAGCTAGTTTTGTTGTTCCTCGGTGTTTAACTTCACCGTATAGCTATCCAAGAGGTCCTCCTTTGCTACCTCGCACAAAGGCCTCCTCCTCTCGTCTTCATTTTCGTTTTCTCCGGGAAAGTCCGCCTCCCTCTTGGAATGTTGATTCTGATGATTTTCAATGACAACTGCAACATTAAGGGGTGTCAACTCCACAAGCGTGAGCACCCTCTTTGGATCTAGGAGACGTTAGAAAATGTTGTGTGTGACATGCAGATGCAAGAAGTCGGATTACATGCCAACTTAACGACAGATTTAATGTATTTCTGGCCTGAGTTATTACAGAACTGTAACCACATATGTTCATTTGGGGTGGCCTTCTGCTTCCCTCTCGTGAAAGGCTAACGATGATCCAGGTATTGAAATTGTCTTTTTTTTCCAGTCGTCACAACTGTTACTTATCTCACTTGGCATGCATAAATAGCACCTTGTCTGTTAGCCCGTGAGACACGAGACCAGTGCTTCTCAAAGGGTGTGGCCCGGCACACTGATGCGCCCAGTGACATGCCTAGGTGCACCCTATGTGACGGGATATAAAAATGAATTTATGAACGAGAAAATGAGAGTTTATTTTGCTTATCATACATACGCCCTAACATTGAAGAAATCGTTGACATGTCAGGCTCATGTTTCTCATCAGCAGAAGTTAAATAATGATGAAGGTATGCATCATTTTTCAGTTATTTCTACATTTCTTTGCTTTTGTTTTAAATATTATTTCTTACCATTTTGTGTGGTGGGCCTACGATTTTTTGTAAGACTTCAAATGTGCTACCACTTCAAAAAGTTTGAGAGACATTACTTGAGACCCTCGAGTCTAACGGGCCCACTGATATTAATTTTATTTGTTTATTGTTCAATGGCAGCAATGGATACAAAAAAAAATCGCCCGTTAAAGGATTCATTCGTTAATTTAACAGCTTGGTTTAAATATGCTTGATTTCAGTTTTGAAGCTGTATAATATTTACAAAACTACAAGGAAGAACCCGTCACTCTAATGAAATTCTTCAGCAATAAGGAATATGGAAGACTGGAATTAGTACAATGAAGAAAATATCAGCGAGAAAAGGCTTAGCGTCAAAAATGCCAGTCACCTTTGAACAAGAGAATGGGATGAAATTAAAGTTGATCTCCATAATCTAACTGTGGTAACATGTCCGATGTGTGCATTTTGGCGCGCACATTTTATTTGAAATAAAAATTAGCGCCCGAAAAAGTAGACGAAATGCTACATTATATTTTTGACAATTTTATTTCATTCAGAGTATGAAATCTATTTATGCAAATATGGATGCTGTTTTCACTATGGACAAACAGCACACTTTATCGTCGATAGATATAAGCAGCTAAAAAATGTTTTCAGCAGATGCTATGCATGGGGGTGCTGGTTTAGTATAGCTCGGTACAAGTCGTAAGATGAAGTTTGGCAAGAATTTCCGTAAGTGATATTACAGCCACAAAGAAAATTCCTTTATATTTACACTTTTCCAAACTTCTTAATGATGCCATCTCTCAGATTAATCCTCTTTGTGGTAGTATCGCAAAGAATCAAGTTCACCAAAATCTGGTTAGTTTTGCTAATGACTTGATATCTCGTCAGTAGAAGAAAAACGATCTCTATAATTAGACCAAAATCGACCAGATCTTGATGTCATCATCATTAACACATCGCCAATATCGATGTCAAGATATTTCGTCATTAGCAAACTTGATCAGATATTGATGGACGAGATATCTCGTCACTACGAAGAAAACGATCATTAGAAAAAATACTGACCAGATCTTGATCTCGTCATCATCAAAATGTCACCAATATCTTGATGCAAAGATATTTCGCCATTAGCAAAATTGGTTAGATATTGATGGACGAGATATATCGTCGAAACCACTTCGAGGCTCAAGAGAGCCAAAATGGTCGAGAGCGTACATTCTAAGTAAGACGTCGTTTTGAATTAATGATACCCACACGGCATAATACATCATTTTCATTGCACCACAACAAAAACATCCGGAGCTTTTGTCAGATAAACTTTTGCCCGAGCTACGCTTTTTCCCCGATATCATCTCCGTCCCAAAGACATATTAATCTCGCCGAAGTCAGCTGGAGAGAGACGCGAGCCCATTTCAAATCCAATCGCAGAACTACAACATTTAAAACTCCCGAATCCAGGAGCTATCACTCCGCCGTGCCTTCTCCCGGATCTAAATGGGAATATGATAGGGGCACAGTCTCCGAGGCGCCCTTAAAGCCCCTGCGCGTCCCTCGGGACGGGGCGGCGCCAGACAGAACGCATTACGCCCTAAGTATTTACCTAATACTACTCTCCGGCAGCGAGCATGTCCTTTTATGCAAAATATTTCTTCTGGAAAGCTGTCAGCATTAGCTGATAGTATAAGCTCCTGCGCACATTGGATATGCATTTTGATACGAGACGATCCTCACCCTCCCTCGAACGGCTGGCTTGTCGAAATGAAACGATTCCGGTTAATCCCGTTTTTCCCCCTCAGCTTATAACGCGTCCGGGAACTCTCCGGGAATTAGAAAAGGGGGGGCTTCTGGCGAGGGTCTTTGAAAAGCTAATACGGGACGGTGGATCTGAAGGGACTATGGACTGCGGGGACAGCTAGCTTTATAGATCTCGAACGCCCAGTGGACCTCCAGTGTGGAGTTTTCGCACTCGCCCCCCCCCGAGATTTGCATTTGGTGAGTGCCCATGGATTGCGTGTAGACTTTGCTCTCGCTGAACTTGGTGGAACAGTCTTCGAATCGAAAAGGGGGCGGATTTGTATGGGTACATACAAATCCATCAGGTGAAACTTTTTTATTCAAGGAACAGTCGGTGCCAGGTCTTTCTTAAAGGAATAATATTTGATGCTAGTTCCATTCAGTGAAATTCGAATTTCTTAGTGAGTGAATTTTTGTGTAACATTTTATGTTCAATTCAGATTTTTGTACGTAAGGTTTGTTGATTGGGTTGTAAGACCGTGAGTGCCCATGAAGGGGCATTTTGGCTAAGCTGTGTACGATTAGTCAAGTAAATGACCATACGCACACAAGGCAAGTTTTAGTAACACATAATACAGAGATACACCCGAGGGGGAGATCGATTAGGTGGTTGTGTTTAATGGCACATGTGTCATATTTGGCCATCCGCACCAAACAACATTAACAAATGTACAGACATACAACAGGAGAGATTTTACTGTACACAAGAAAGTGATACGACCTGGATGAATCGATTTGGTTGGTTGTTTCGGAGTTACATGTCGAATTGGCTATATTTGTCCGAACTGCACAAGACAGAAAACTTGTGGTACAGCTTCAGTCTACGTTTATGAGCGGTAGCAACGGGCTTGGCGATTTTTTAGGCGCACTTAAAAAGGCGCCAAAGAAATAATTATTTCAAAACTCTGTCTTTCAACCATAAAGATAGATGGCCTGCCTTAATCTACAGTTACTCGCTACTAAGAGTGCTCCAAAAAATCGCCAAGGTCGTTGCCACCACTCATAAACGTAGAGTGTAGCTGTACCAAATTTATAAATTGGAATGGATGAACTTGTTAGAGCTTGTAAAATGGAAAAAAAGGGTAGGGGAATATAAAAATTAGATGAAAGCAGAAACCGCTCGCACTGACGTCGAAGAGCGAAATACGTCCAGAAAGGAATCGAACCTGCGCCTCCTACATGTCGCGGGTTCATTGCAAAGATATGCAGAAAAGATCCAAAATGGCAGTGCGTATAGGTTCTGATGCAAAGATACATGATTTGTAGAAATGATAGCAAATAGATGAAAGATACATGATCCTAGAATTATGAAAGGCAAATTAAATTACAACAGGATTGTTTAACGTCGTTTGATTCGTATGAGTTGCTAGAGGAGTAAACACAGTATTTCACTGAATAAGTATAACGCATCTTTTTAGGAAACAATTATACCGATCGCGTCGTCTACCCAGTCGGCTATACGTTTATCTAACTCTCCCATCCGGAGAGGACATGCAGGGAAAATTTGTATAGTCCGGCTCCCATGACAACACAGTCGAGTCACGTGGTTTTGATCGAGTCTATTTACATTAGACGAAAGAGTGGAATGCAAACAAAGAGTTTCCATAATTGGCGTCTTTAACGCAGATTCTGATTCTAAGTTTATCTTTCTAGCCGACCAACCGGTCTAGTGGTCAAGGTGTTGGCCTCTGGATCGGAAGGTTCCTGGTTCGAATCCGGGGTTAGGGCATGGATGTAAACTGTGCTGTCCTATGTTTGGGACAATGATGGTCCACCCACTGGGTGCCCCTTCACAAGTGACCATCACTTCTGGCCTTGTATAAGACTAAAATGACCTCGGTCAACTCTGTACTTTGTATTGTATTTGTATTTGTCTTCGCACAATTGTACTGCCTTGCCATTGGAAATTTAAAAAAAAAAAAAAGTTTATCTTTCTTTTTCGATAAGTTTCTTTTTCGAAGTGTAATAGAAGGTTGCGTTCGAAACTAGATTCAACAATTTGTAGTTGGTAATTTTTAATTAACGTCGTACTAGAGCAATACAACGGGCTCTTGACGATTGTCCGGGATCAATCCCCTAAGGGAAAGATACGATGACAACACCATGTAATTTTGAATTGCGGTCAGATGATATGTCAACACCTGAGCTGGCACCCCACTTTCCAAACTTCCACACCAACTCAACATGGAGACTTTCGACCACGTCAGATTTAAGGTGCACCAGATGCCTCTACACCATACGCTAACAAACATCCTGAACCGGATTCGAACTAGGAACCTTCCGATCATGAGTCTAACACCTTAATCGCCAGACCGGACGGTCGGCGGACCAATTATGGTAATTGGTAATTTTTAGTTAACGTCGTACTAGAGCAACACAACGGGCTATTGACGACGGTCCGGGATCAGTCCCTTAAGGGAAAGATCCGAGGACAACACTTCGTAATTTTGAACCACGGTCAGATGACGAAGCAACACCTGAGCTGGCACCCCACTCTCCAAACTTTCCCGCCAACCCAACGTGAGGACTTTCGGCCACGACAGATTTAAGGTGCACCAGCCGCCTCTACACCATACGTTTACAAACATCCATGCCCGGACCCGGATTCGAACCAGGAACCTTCCGATCTAGAGGCTAACGCCTTAACCACTATACCGGTTGGTCGGCAATAATCTCGAAGAGAAAGATCCAAGGACAACGACTTGCAATTTTGAACCACAGTTAGATGATATCGGTAGAAGGCCATTTTATGATAATTTCGATGGCCGATATGGTTTTTTTTTGACACGTGAAGGCATATCTCTGTTGTTTAGGGGGTAATGGTAATGGTAATTTTAGTTAACGTCATACTAGAGCAACACAACGGGCTATTGACGACGGTCCGGAATCTGTCCCTTAAGGGAAAGATTTGAGGACAACACCTCGTAATTTTGAACCACGGTCAGATGACGAAGCAACACCTGAGCTGGCACCCCACTCTCCAAACTTCCACGCCAACCCAACGTTGTTTAGGGGGATTCTTGTTCTCTACTATGTCCAAAGGCTGCAGTGGAAGATTGTTCGTTACACCTTGCTTTTTGATGATATCTACTTTCATATTTTGGAGGTAGGTACGTATTTAATTAACGACGTACTAAAGCAATACGTCGGGCTATTGACGACCGTCTGGCCGAAAGGAAAGATCCCGGCGACGATCATACCCGAAAAGAAAGATCCGAAGACAACAGTAACTTTCAACCAAGGTCAGATGAAGAGGTCACACCTGAGGGGGCATCCCACTCTCCAGAAATTAGCATGCGTAACGAAATGTTTGCTATACAGAAATGGAGTGCGCATGCGCTTGTCGTATGCTTTGTTGCACTCTGATTCAATGTATGACCAAGTGTTAGCTTCTAGATCGGGAGGTTCCTGGCTCGAGTCCGTTTGTAAGCATAAGGCGTAGAGGCGGCTGGTGCACCTTAAATCTGTCGTGGCTAAAAATGTTCACGTTGGTCTGGTGTGGAAGTTTGGAGAGTGGGGTACATGCTCAGGTGTTACCTCGTCATCTGACCATGAGTCAAAATTACGTGGTGTTGTCCTCGGATTTTTTCCTTAGGGGATTGATCCCGGACCGTCGTCAATAGCTCGTTGTGTTGCTCTAGTACGACGTTAATTAAAAATTACCATTCCCTGCGTATGACCGGGCTTTAAGTTCCTACTTCTGTTCCGGAGAATCGTAGCATGTGTTTAACGCCAGGATGAAGAACATTACAAGTAATAAAATACAATATATCTTCTTTCTCGATAACTGTTCCCCTTTAAAGTTGGGAACTTCCTATCCTATTTTAGTGGACCTGTCGATATAAAACCCAAACCAACGATCCACTTTAAAGTTTTAAAACTAAATACAAAATTTTTTTAACCATAATAATATTTCTTTTAATAACTATACCCCCCATATTCAGATGCTAATGAAACTCTCAGTTAATCCACGATCTTAAAATTAAGTAGGTACCCCGACAGCTTCCGAATAAATCTTGAACAAAAACTCGAATGACTCATAGCACACAAATCAAGAAAAGCAATCTAACGTCCTGCGAGTTTATGAAGCTTAAAGGTCGTTGAAAATTATGCACTCGTCGATAAAATTTTATAGAACGAAAGGCAGAAAAAATTTTTATTAAAATTTACGAGAACGCGTAACGATCAATTAAGACCGTTAATTACCTCTCAGTCCCACCATTATTCCTCGCATAACTGACAGGATACAGAACTTTTCTCTTAATCTCCGGAGCAGTGCGGACGCACGGGCTATCTAATTCGTTATCTTCCAAATGCCTGCTCATCACAAAACTTTAATACAAATCCATACGGGGAAATATTAACTTTTTCTCCATGCAGCATTCCGAAAAGATTGTTAATGCCCGACTATCACGACAGAATATCGCGTAAAACTCGCCTTCCACCCGATCCGAAAAGTGTCATTTCCCTTAACGTCATTGACGATTTTCAAAACTTAAAATACCTGTCCCCTCGCAGACCTTAATTTTCCAAACATTGGCTTTGCGCTTTAACTGATAAGAAAAGACAAAGTCGCCGAAGCCAGGCTGTAGTATATACCATTAGGAGCTCCGTCCTTTTTTTGTTTTGGTTTTATCCTTTTCGAAACCTTCCTTAACTAAATTCTTGATAAACAGGATTAGGCTGCAATAACTCGAGCCGTGCGGAATTAAAAACAAGAGTCTTCGACGTCGAAGTTTAATTTTCGTCGCCAAACTTTAGAATGGGGTCCCCCTCGTAAATAAGTAAATAAACTATGTATTAGAGGAGGTAAACCTTAAGGGAAAAGGAATAAACAGGAGAAGGCCGAGGGAAAAAAATCAGAAAATTTCCCCCCCTGTCAATATCTTGCCATTACCGAAGTTTTAAGTTCTCCAAGTTGCCAATACTCCTTTATCTTTGCTGCGGGAGCGTAATAATTTTAACACCAGAAACCACTAGCTGCTTTTACGATACTCCCGTTAAGCAGTTTAGGGGGGGGGGGCTTTCCCCCTCTCCCCTAATGCAGTTCCCGATATATTTTAGGGGCATTGGGGTAGGTCAAAGAATTATTTTTATGAAAGTTTGCCCGCTTTCTTTCGCTGGTGGCTTGTTCTTTTTCAAAACTTTGTCTCTCGTCTGTCCCTCCTATCTGCGAAAGAACACCTTTTTCGGGATAGGGAATGGGGGGAAAAAGTTGGTGCTGGCAACGATCAGGACCAAGCGGTAGCCATGGCGACGCGAGGGAACATAAAAATTTATGGCCGGTCCTGTGGACTAACGTTTCTTAACGAGGGTTCGAGTAATTAAGTCATTGCGTTTTGCGTTCGATGATTTAGAAAGGGGCCTGTGTCATTTGACATGCGGAGGCCATTGTAGTGACGTGTCATTGGGAAGATAAGGTTAGAGGGGAGATACACACCGCCGCGTTATTTCCCCGATTGACGCTTTTTTCGTCCACCTTTTTTGCGTCTGATTTATGTCGAGTTCGCTTATCTGCGCGCGTTGCGAGTTATTGTGAAAATAGTGTCGTTTCCTGAACGAGATCTTGTCTCCCGTTTCCACTCTAGCCACACCGAAAAGAACGTGAGGTAGTAGTCACTGCATCACCACTTGTAATTAGAACGCTATTTAACCAACATATTAGGGGTCACCATGGTCCAGTGTATTTACTAACTTTCTGTCCTCTGATATATTTCTCTTTCATGTTACAGTAAAATTTCCCTTGAGTGTATAGCAATTTACTTGGCATTGCTGATGCAGCTAGGCGAGATATAGTCCTTGGGCCATAAAATGCAATGAACCCCTTCAGCCAGACTGATCAAAACAAGAAGTATTAGCTGTTCTTGCACCGCTTCTGAGTCGTACGGTCTTTCACCAACAGATAACAGTTTGTTGTGGATCAATGGGTTTGATACTGCTGCGTGCCAGACTGAACAAAACAAGAAGTATTAGCAGATCGTGCACCGCTTTTGAGTCGTACGGTCTTTCACCAACAGGTAACAATTTGTTGTGGATCAATGGGTTTGCCACTGCTGCGTGTTTAATTCCCGTCAGTATATAAGCTCTAAGTATAAAAGATTATTTGTATTAAGACAGGGTATGCAACCAGATATCATACTTTATTTTCCTGTCATGTCAACTGGATTAGATCGCTGGTGTTGTCATGTTAACTAAGAGCCCTGGAGTTAAGAAATGCACCAGATTTCATATAATGATATGATTTGTATGCAATCAAATAAATCATACCATGCCTAACCAAAAGCGTTAACGTAAATTCGTTGAAAAATCAAGTTATTTGCCTTCATTTTTTATTTAAAAAAAAAAAAACGGTATTCAAATTAAAATCGATACATAGTGAACTGATTTGGTGTGTTTCTCACTTCTGTGTCAGTAATGTGTATATATGTCCATAGACTTGAAGTTGATTTAGCAGCCTGAAAAAATAGGGTTTTCGCGCCTTAAAACTCCTTATGAACAGACAATGGATTAATAGTCGTTCCAGTACCGCTTTTGAATCGTATTGAATCGTCGCCGTGGCCCAGTGCGCTAATAGCAACCTGTGAGGTTCAATTCCGGTCAGGATCGATTTCTCGCGAGTAAAATTCTCACTATTCTATGTTAGTTAACCTTTAGTTGTGTGTATGTCTATTTATTGACATGGCTAGATTCAGCTTGGTCGAATATGGTGTTGCGTCTTAAACCCAACCAAACAATCCCTTCACCCAGGCTGAACAGAAATTGAATAGTCGTTGCAGCGTAGGACGTATTGAGGAGTAAGAGTGGGCAAGTATTAGCATATACGTATTCACGAGCACTTGAGACTAGAATTTTCGGTTGCTTTTTCATCATCCTTTTCGTCGAACGTGGATTTAGTGCTTTAATGAGTCTTTTGAATAAAAGAGAAACCGACTGCGTATAGTTGATCGTCGATATTTAAGGATGTTGAACTGGTGAAAATCGAGCCTAATATTGACAAAATGGTAGAATACAAGGCTTATTCTTCTCATTAATGATAATTTTTAATTTTATTGATATTAATTATAAGAGTAGTGAGCAATCTAGTGTGCATATTTGTGCAATTTATTTTTTATAATTTCACTTTAATATTTTTTCTTCGACCAACCGATGTAGTGGTTAAAGTGTTGAACTCTGGATCGGAAAGTTCCTGTTTCGAATCCGGGGCCAGGGCATGGACGTAAATGGGATATCCTCAGTTGGGGGTAGTGATGGTCACCCACTGGGTGTCCTTTTACAATTGGCTCATCAATTCTGACCTTGTAGTGACTTTTCTGGATTAGATCGTTGATAATGTCATGTTAATTGAGTTATTTCCCCAGATTCCATAGAATGATTTGATTTGTATTCAATTGAAGAAACCATACCACACCTTACCTAAAGTAATGACTTAAATTGGTTGATAAATTTGGTTCTTTTCTTCGATAAATGATCAGTGATCAAGTGTCCGCCGTAAAAAAAAATAATAATAAATTAATATTCTCAAACTAGATTTTTGAAATTCTAAAATTACACACACAAGGCTACATAAATATTCTTGTGAAATTCGAAAATTATAAGCACGACTACACTTGCACTTTGTTATAACTTAAGATAGTTTTACAATAGTTAGTGCCAAAAAATATTGCATTTGAAAAGGGCACATAGAGTCAAACATGTTTAGGAAACTATGATGGGTAAACAGCAATACACAAATATTCTCGAAAAAATTAAAAGCAATTCAATTTTTAAATTACCATAGCTGGTATCGTATTGAACTTTTGGCGTTCTTACGATCTCTAATAATTTCAAAATGTTCTTCGAAGAGAAATTTGTTTACAGAAAGTGTTTACCCCTTCAACTAAAACCTTTCATCGTAGAGATGAAGCAAGAAAAGAAGTATTTAAGTCGAACTGTCAGTTTCTCGGATTTTTCTCTATTACCTATCTTATTCCTCCTGTCATAGAGCCAATGCAATATCTCTCATCACCCGCAGATAAAATTTCTCTCCCTTATTTGATCTTCCTCGTTCGTCATTGCACTCGTAATCCGTTTTAACAAAGTCCTTTCTTGACTGAGAACCCCTATCGGGTGGATAAGTTTGAGAGAAAATCATCCGTTAGAGTTTGAAAATCCACCTTTATTTCCCTCTCGCGTCAACTGGATTAGATCGCTGACATTGTCATGTTAATTGAGTCAAGGCATTTCCCCAGATTCCATAGAATGGTCTGATTTGTATTCAATCGAATAACCCATACCACACTTTACCTAAAGCAATGACTTAAATTGGTTGGTAAGTTTAGCTATTTTCTTCAGTTTTGTGATAACACGATTCAAAGTAAAATCTATATATTTGTCGGATTAATACGAAGCTGGCATATGGGATTGGTAAGGATTAATAAAATCTTATTTATATTAAGATATAGTATGTAACGATATCATACTTTATTTTGTTCTTACGTTAACTGGATTAGATGGTTGATATTGTCATGTTAATTGAGTCATTTCGCCCGATTCCATAGAATGATCTGATTTATATTCAATCGAATAAACCCTACCACACCTTACCTAAAGCAATGACTTAAATTGGTTGATAAGTTAGGCTATTTTCTTCGCATACTTTATATTCTTCTCATGTCAACTGAAATAGATCGTTGATATTAGCATGTTAACTGGGTCAATGCATGTCTTCAGATTTCATATAATAATCTGATTTGTATTCAATCAAATAAATCATTCCATTCCTTACTAAAGTGATAACGTCAGTTCGTTTAAAAATCTAGTTATTTGCCTTCATTTTTGATTAAAACTGGATTAAAAGTAAAATATATACACTACCCTACAGTAATGAACCAGACAGCAAGGTATCATGGCATTAGGGTAATAATACATGCTTTAATAGGGGGATGGTCCCCCACATGCTGCAATTACACTAGCAACCCTTCTGGGCATAGTTTAAACAAAGTTTTGATACACAGCTATGGGTAGTTTATAGTGAGGCCTCACATTCATTCCAGATGGACAAACACCCATGCATTACGTATTTGAACCAGAATCTTTTCAATCCGGAAGTTTGCACCCTTCCACTAGGCCGACTGGTTGGCGCGGTAGAGTAGTAGTAATTGGGTTGAATACGAACTTTGTGAAGATTTGGGTTCGCACTTTTCTCACCCTATTAATCTTCTTGATCTCAACGAGGTATCTTATCATTAACAAAACAGACCAGATCTTAATTGACGCGATGTATTGCTAATAGAAGAAAACTGACCAGATCTTGATTTCGACATCATCGAAAAAATCTGCAATATAATTGGTGATGAGATGTCTCGTCATCAGCAAAAACCGGTCAGATCTTGATGACGAGGCATCTCGTCATTGAAAAAGTTGGTCAGGTCTTTTAGAAGAGGTATTTCGTCATCAGTAAAATTGGTCAGATCTTTTAGAAGAGGCATTTCGCAATTAGTAAAATTGGTCAGATCTCGATGGCGAGGTATCTCGTCGCCATTAGCAAAATTGGTCAGATCTCGATGACAAGACATCTCGTCATTAGCATAACTGGCCAGATATTTTAGAAGAGGCATTTCGTCATTAGCATAATTGGTCAGATCTCGATGACGAGATATCTCGTCGCCATTAGCATAATTGGACAGATCTTGATGACGAGACATATCGTCATTAGCAACACTGGTCAGATCTCGATGGACGAGATATCTTCCGAAACCATTTGGAGGTTTAGCCATCTGAAATGAAAAGATATTTTTAGAGGTATTAACCAATACGAATTCCATTGTGGGCACGGCTGGAGAACGGAAGATTTGGCTTTCCAAGTGCTTAATTCCGACGCAGTTTTTGTGCGGGGGTCCAGAGCGAAGTAGGGAGCATTTGTTGCGGGAGAGCGGTCCATTCCCTCCTCATCTTTCCAAAAGGGGTATCCATTCTCACTTCTGATGACTGTCTTCTATGAATTGGCAATGAGCGGCTCACAGCGGCCGTGCTGCATATTTCATGAGGTTTTCTTCCCTCGCCTTTTTTCCCTCGCATTCGTAAATATTTGATTTCGGAAACCTTGCCTTCTCGCTCGACCCCTTCCAGTGTACGAATGATGCTTTTGTTACGGCTATTGTTACCATCGTAACAGTGAGACCTCGTCCGTAGGACACGACGGAAATTAGTATCGATTTTTTTAAAGCGATATAGACAAAAAATTTTGTTCGAAACTTTTTCTCTGCGACATGAGTCTGAAATTTCAATAAATGTGGAGGTTTTCTCTTAGTTTTATAGGAAGTAGAGTGGAGAGGTTTTAATTCCGGTAAAATATAATTTGATGTGTATAAATTGTAAAACGTGTGTAGTAAAATTAGGTGAGATAGATTTAATCCTTTTAGAGCGAGGATGGAGCGTCTGCCAAGCATAGGCCGACAACGTTAAGTAATGGATATACACTTGGGGACATACTTATATGAGACGTATTTTACTGACATATGGGGGGGGGGTGAAAGAAATGCACCCAGTGAAGAATCGAGCCTGGACCACCTACAACTTGCAGATTACTAGCTCATTGGGCTTCCCCCTGTGCTAAGTTGACCCCTAGAAATAAGTCTGAAATTTCGTTAACTAACGAGGTTTTTTTTCTGTTAGTAATGTAGAAATTGAAGTTAAGAGTATTTTTTTATCGATCAAATATAATTTGGTAAACCTGAATAAGTGGTAAATTTAGGTTAAATAATTTTAACCCTTTTGTGCAGGGGGGGGGATTGGTTGATTGGTTGTGTGGGTTTTATAGCCCGTGTTGCACCAAGGACGCCAGACAAAATTAAGCAGTGGACATGCACATACAAGGATAGTTTTAATGATATTGAAAAGAGAAATACACATACACGGGGAATCGAATATACACTTCCCATATTGCTCGCGCAGTGGAAAAGCTCACTAAGCTACTACGATCACAAGAAATAAGTCTGAAGTTTCAATAAATATAGTTTATGTGTTGTTTATATAGAAATTAGAGTGGAGATGCTTTATCCCGTAAAATATAATTTGGCGAGCCTTAATTAAAATTTTTGACAAAATAAGGTAAAATAGGTTTTACCTTATTATAGAGTGAGTGAAGACTGAACGTTTGGTTGATTGGTTAGGTTATTATAACGTAAGGGCCCTGTTGCACCAAGCATAAAGCAGCCAAAGTCACGTAATGGACATAAACGTACAGGGAAAGTTTTACTTACTGAGAAGAGAGATATGCACAAAGGGGGAAATCAAATCCGACAGGAATCGTAACTGCACTGGTAACTGGCACAATGGGAAAGCCCACTGATTTACGTGAACCCAAGAAATAAATTTGTAATTTCAATAAATATGGAGTTATTGTGTTAAATATATAGAAATATGAAGGAAGATGTGTTTTCTAAAATATTATTTGGTTGGCTTCAGTACGAAGGCCATATTTGTCCAAACTGTGGCAAAGACAATACAGATGGCGTCAAGTAAACAACACGCACAAAGAAAGTTTTACAGATAGAAACAAAAAGAGGGTGAGAATTTTATATAACAAAGCGTACGTGAATTCTTTTCCTTCCATTACAGAATATACTCAATACCAACGCAACGTCTGTTGGATATATTGCGCAGGTAGGCATCATTCTCTTTCTAGTTTCCATCGGTTAAAAAAATAAATGCAGTGTATCCTGGATCCTTGTCACAGGAAGTCTTTGAAACGTTATTCGCAAGAGCGAGAACCAAAATCACAAAATAAAAGGCATTCTTCAAATTGTATAAAAGTTCGTCACTTCGAAAAAATTATAACATATTCTTACACCAACTCTTGCTATCGGTTTCAAAGCCAGTCAAAGATACAGATGTAAATATTATATTCTAAACCTTTAAGGGGACCAGCAAATGAAAATCTTTCAAAATTTCGATTTTTTTTTGATAAATTTAAATAAATGTTTATACAATATGTTTAAAATCATATATTATTTATGGAGATACGTTGAGCAGAAGTACAAGTAACATTCGCATAGCACGGTATTTCTGTAACACGGTACCGAAATTGCGGCATCCCTCACATAACACAAGCCTAGGTTCTCCATATTACTAGGTTTACAATAACAATGAATATCTATACAAATAAGAATGGAGTGTTTGTTTGTACATTGAATATTTTCGACCTTTTTCAAGTTTTCAATCAGTTTTGGGCACTTCTGATTTTCTGATTTCCGCTTTTGGTGTCTGTCTGTCCATCTGTCTGTATTGCGTGCGCCCTACACACGTCCACACGGTTTAATATATTTCCATGAAACTTTGCATACTATGAGTGCTTATCTTCATTTAGTGACTGAACTTGGTTGCGTAAGTCTGTCCGTCTTTCTGTTCTAAGTTTGATTTTATAATTGTGTGTTTGTACAGGCATCACATGAATTTTATTCCAGATATTTGATTGCAATGTATTTTATTTTATACATTATCTATTAGTTTAGTGAACGAAATATTAAACATTAATTTATTGTTATATTTAGATGAGATTCATGCTATAACACCTGGGTAAGTATACTTAAATCAACCATAATTTGGTAGTTTTGGAAAAATTTAAATGTACGTTGAGTATTACGGTTTCTTTGATTTGCTTTACCAGTCCTGTTAAGAAACCAATCATTTAAAATTTTTTTTTTTTTTTTTTTAATTTCAGCTTTGATACTTCATTTATTTTGAGTCTTATTTTTGTTCTTTGCTTAATGTAAACGATATCAGTAAATTTGAACAGACGATATTTCTCAACGAATGGGAATGAAACGGAAACTCGTGTTGGTTGATCGCGTGCAGTGATATTTTCTGTCTCTTTCGCTCTGAATTAATTTCGCCTTTCAAAATTGTGGTTTCCATGTAACACAAATAACAGTCAAACATATGTGACCTCTTTGTTTTGGTTAACACGGTTTCTACATAGCATGAGTATCCTATAACACGATTCCCATATAGCACAGTACGCAATATCAAAATTTGTGGGATTTGTAAGTTTCGTATAACACGGATTCTCTGCACAAATCCTCCGGGCTAT
Source organism: Metellina segmentata (assembly GCA_947359465.1). NCBI lineage: Eukaryota > Metazoa > Arthropoda > Arachnida > Araneae > Tetragnathidae > Metellina > Metellina segmentata. The sequence continues at coordinate 97,321,725 of OX375879.1, forward strand.
ATGAAGATTAACTGTATTTTAAATAAATTTTTGAAAAATACCTGTACGTTTTGAAGTAAGGTTAATTGTGTATTTTTCATAAAAGAAACATTTTTTTCAGTCTATTCAAGCAAATATATAAAAAAAAATTGGTTTACAAGTGTAACATACCCTATAGCACATTTTAACGCAGGCATTTTTTTTTCTATCTGCTGAAAAAGTTCATTTTGATTATAAAAACTAATTATTTTTCCATTAAAAAAAAAAGAGAAAAAAAAATTATAATTTTTAGATTTTTAAAATTTTTTGTGTTAAAGTGTTTAACCCTTATTTGCATAGTGGTGGAAATTTCCATCATAACATTAAATGCCCAAAAATTATATAAAAAAACAAGTTCACTTTAAGTTGATCGCGTCTGAATACCTTTTTAATGTCCATTGCATAAAATAAAAAAAAAACATAGCTGTCAAAAATAAGCAAGTGTCACTATTAGTAAAACGAGCTTGAAGTTGTCATTCCGCTGTTTGTTGTAGTTGCAATAAACGTATGATTTCGTTTTTCATTTTGTTTTATTATATTTGAGTTTCGATTGCTAAAAAAAGTGAAAATGAGTGGAAGAAAGGTTTGTAACATGTGTTTCGGTTATTTTTAGAGCAATCTCTGAAAAAGTTTGTATTTAATTAAAAAAATACCACATGATACCATCATATTGTTTTTTGCTAAATTTATACTATAAATATATACTAAGATTTTTTTATCCATTTTTCGTTTAATTTTTTGAACATGAATTATATCACCTTGATTTATTTCACCAGTAAAGAAAAAATCATGCAAAGAAGAGTTAAAAGTGTCTTCGTAACCTGTATAAAAAAAATTCAAATCAATACACACAAAAATTTCTGAGGAAATATTCCTTAAAATTTGACTACGGTGATAGGACTGAACCAGTCCCCTTAAAGTTATTAGCAAAGAAAGGTACTAAAAGCTTCGATTTAAAAAGCTAGGCTGGTATTTTAATTAACGTCGCACTGGTGTAACATAACGGACTGTTGGCGACGGTCCTGGATCAAAACCAAATATCCAAGGTCAGCAAATGTAATTTTGAACCACGGTCAGATGACGAGGTCAAAACCTGAACTGGCACTCCACTCTCCAAACTGCCACACCACGGCAACGTGTCGTAGTCGTAACGTCCTTCGCCCCCCCCCCCCCTTGCACACGATGGTCTTTGGTTGTATTCTAACTCGTAGTCCTCTTGTTGCTAATACGTTACTCTTCTAACCGGGCTACCGAGGCTCTTTATTAAAAAAGAGTGAAATGTAAAGTCAGCTTTCGAAAACTGTCCCACTTAAAATAATTGAACTCTTGGAGCTTTTCGATGATGCTTAATACGATTATAATCATCCCTTGTCAGCATTCGGTTTTGTACATTGTCCTGAGAGGTAACATAGTGTCAACGTCTTTTAAGTCTTTCAAGAATATTCTCATGGAGAAAAATAAAAAATGCCTGAATTGAAATGCTTTTATAATGTAAAATATGAATGAAATAACGTGAAGGTGCTTAACTCCATAATTTGAAAAGTCCGTAAGATTTGTATTGGTGTTACGTTTCAAATAAAATGCATAATTCTGCACCAAACTACGGTTATGAATCTGTGGATATCACCCGTATGGATTGGCCAGCATTCTCACCTGACTTGAATCCGTTAGAGCATGTGTGGGACATGCTTAGGCGACGAGTTGCAGCCAGTCAACCACCTCCTACATGTGCTCCGGAACTTCGGAGAGCAGTGTTTGCTGAGTGGAGTGATCTTCCCCAAGATCAGCTCGATAATTTGATCCTCAGCATGCCTAAGCGTTGTACGGACTGCATTTCATCGTCTGGGAGACATACAATGTTTTAACCATCATAACAACCATGTCATGTTAAGTTTTTGTAGGGCCGATATTTTTTGTAATTGCTCCAGTTTGGCAAAAATCGTAGTTTTTATGAATGGTATCATACATACACCATCTTTTTTGTTCTTTATCTTTTGTTTAATAAATGGGCTTTATGAATATGTCACGTTTGTTTGGTTTCTGAACCTTTATTTGCCGGAGCTCTCATTATCCTTAATTTATGGACATGATTGTATATTTATATCTCTAGTAACAAAATGAAACGCACACAGGATACGAAACTCACCGTCACGAACTCGCTACTTGTGACTTAAAATTATTTCAGGCATTTAAAATTAAAGTAAGTTATTTTATAAGAACCTAAATTTTTTAAAGATATTTTTTGTTCCAAATTTTCAAAGCTTTGTGAATTGAGAAACGATAAATAAAACTAGTTTCGGCAAATACAGTTGACGAAATCAGACTTCTGCTTTAAAAAAAGGTGTTGCAGGAAGACAAAACGTGTTTTCGAATTAAATTTCGTAACTTTACCATATTCATATGAATTCTAAACCTATGGGAAAATCGATGATAGCTGAGATTCAACCGGTGCTATATATGAGCAATACTACCGTGTAATGAATGCTTACAGATGACAGGAATGTGCAAGGTGGTGTGCAATTTTCATAGCAATCTTGTAAGTTTCGAAAATTATAATATACATAGAGCACAAATCCTGAAGTATCTGTAAAATGCTTAGCTTTTCATAATCACTTCCTGAAGGAATCAGACTTAAGCACTTGACAAACCTGCATTTTCAAATTAAAAAGTTATTTTATATTTTACCCGCAATTATTCGAAGAAAAAATATTTTTAACATGCATTCCATGTCACCTTAAGAACTAGTAATGGGGCACTATTCAAAGCAGTGATTATTACAAACGTTAAATGGAGATTATTAAGCTTTTTTCCAGCTCTTTTGAGATTTTAATGAAATTCTCAATCACTAGCCATTTGTTAATGTTTCCTCCTTCAGAGTTTATCTTCTGTGTCAGTAATACTTTATGTGTTTTCGCTTATTACTTGACATTGTCTTGTGTGTGTCAGTGTCTTACTGTGACATGAGTTTTGAAGGATAAAGGCAAATAAATCTTTTTCAGCTAATCTGAAAAAAAAATTGCCAAAAATACTTTGGAGAGATAACATTTAATGGAGGAGTGGTACTAACATAGCTCAAGTCTTCCATGTGTATATATTGTTATACTGAAGGGCTTACACTGATAAATGTACTGATTTGCGAATTCCTGGTAGAGAAACATCAATACTTTTCAATTAAAGCTTATTTAAAATAAATTTCAAGAACACTAAAATCGTTGTATCCCACGCTTATACATATATATATATATATATATATATATATATATATATATATATATATATATATATATATATATATATATATATATATATATATTTATATTTATTTATTATATATAAATGTATAAGCGTGTATTTATTATATAAATATATTTTATAAATATATACTGAATTCAACTGTGTAAAATAATCCTGTTAAATATATACGTGTTAATAAAATAATAAAGTTCTTCCATTTAGAGTATAATAATTTAAATATGTGTAAGAGAAATATATTTTGTCTTATACACTGACGAGCCAAAACAGTATGACCATCCCCACATTTTTCAATGAACTCGTCTGGATGACGTGGAGGGCACGTGAATAAGTGTGAATGGTATTTAACTGCTGTTGTAGAAGGTAAGCAATCATTCTTGCACTTACTTTTGCGAGTGATGGGAAAGCTGCTGATCTAAGCGAATTCGATAGAGGGCAGATGGTAATGGCCCGATGACTCGGAACGAGTATCACCAAAACTGCACGACTGGTAGGTTGTTCACGATCTGCCATTGTTAGTATTTGTTCAAAGTGGATAAATGACGGTGACACCAGCAGTAGACGCCAATGTGTTGGTCGTCCACGCGTCATCAAAGAAAAGGGACATCGGAGATTGTCCCACTTGGTAAAGCAAAATCGGCGCGAGACAGTAGCTCAGCTGACAGCCCAATACAATGCAGGTCCAAGCGTAAGTGTTTCGAAACACACAGTTAAGCGGACACTGTTGGATATAGGACTGTGCAGCAGACGTCCCACTCGTGTGCCTCTGTTGACCAAGCGTCATCGTCAACTATGCCTGCAGTGGGCCCGGGAACATCGAGACTGGATCTCTCTGTCTGTCCATCTGTCTGTCCGTCTGTTTGTCCATCTGTCTGTCTTTCCATCTGCCTGTATGTCCATCTTTCTATCCGTCCGTCCGTCTGTCTGTCTTTCCATCTGCCTGTATGTCCATCTTTCTGTCCGTCCGTCTGTCTGTCTGTCCGTCTATCTGTCTGTTTGTCTATCTGTCTGTCTGTCTGTCCGTCCGTCTGTCTGTCTGTATGTGTGTGCTCTATACATGTTCACATGTTTTAATATATTTTCATGAAAATCGTGATTTTCATATAACACATACAACAGTCCTTTGGTTTACATATAACACGGTACGTATTATCAAATATATAAGACTTCTGAGTTTTGGTTAACATGGTTTCTATATAGCACGAGTTTCCTATAACACGATTAACATATCGCACAGTACAAAATATCAACATTAGTGGGACTTGTAAGTTTTGTATAACACGTATTCTCTATATGCAAGGCACCCATTAACCGTGCTATACGAAGATTACCTGTACTTTATTTTTTAAGAAAAGCTGACATGATTTGTTAGTTTCGAGTCAACCCTCCTGGTGACTATCTTTACGAGGTATCTCACCGTTAGCAAAACTGAGCAGATCTTGTTGATCAAGAGATCTCGTCATTATGAGGATGAGAAAACTGACCATATCTTGAACTCGTCATAAAAAAAAATTGATAATGCCTTGGTGACATTTTAGCTTGTCAGTAAAATATTGGTCTGATCTTGATGAACGAGATATCTTGTTGAAACCCCTTGAAAGGTTAAGACAGATCAAAATTATAGGTCGAAATTGCTCACATACACTATATGGACAAAATAATTTTGACACTGCATATTTTTCAGAAAAAGTGCTTTATTATTCTATTTTGTAAAGGGCATGCCCTCCTTTTGCTTGTATTGCAGATGCAACACGTCGATGCAGACTTTTCACAAGTTCTCTGTAAATCTGGGCAGGAATAGATCGCCATGTCTCTTGCAAGGCTGCGAGAAGAGATTGGTGTGAAGGTGGTCGTGCGTAGTGGTGTCGTACTGGTCGCTCCATTTTGCCCCACAAGTGCTCGATCGGATTGAAATCAGAGCTCTGAACAGGCTAGTCAAGCAAATTCACCTAATTTCCAGGAAACCTGTGCAGCACACGTTTTGCAGTATGACATGGGGCTCGACCTTGTTTGAAGAAACAACCATCATCACCGTAGTATTGCCGTAATGTAGACAAGGCCGAATGATCCAGAACCTCGAGGTACACATCAGTGTTCATAGTACTAGGTACATAAAGCAATGGGACGAGTCTTAACCAGTGTGGTGAGATCCACACCCTTTAAGGGTTAGTGTCGAGGGAAAGGATTCCATTGAAGCAGGCCGCTTCTTTGTGGACCATCTCTCCCATTCTACGCTATCCACACCGCCGTAGGGAGTTTCTCATGGGAACGGAATGTGTCGGCGAGTCCAAACATTTTTGGACTGACCGACAAACGAGCTAGTCGGTTCCTTTGATCTGTACCCTAACGAGAAGGAATTTGTCCCCAGCTGTAGGGTCGGCTATAAGAAGGGGACTGCAAGAGATTTTCTGGACTTCTGAGTCGGACTTCTGGAGAGAGCGTACTGTGTGCCTCTTTCGTATGATCTGTGATTGATCTCTGTGCGAGAAAACGAGTGATGATTTTCACTCTCCTCAGTTTTAAAACTGCATTACTTCATGTAAAAAGTGTACATATTTTATCTATCCAAGAGATAATAAAATTATTTTTATTCTAAAAATATTCTATGTTTGGCTGGGCATAACGTCACACCAGGAAAAACAACCCCACGCTAAGATGGATGATCCTCCGAATGTCTGCAGTGTCCAAATATTTTAGTCGATATAGTGTACATGACCCAAAATTTTAAAAATCTAGGAAATACTTGTCAACGGGTTTTTAGGTGGTTGATTATTTGATTTGGGTTTTATGATACAAATACCAAAAACGAACACGCTGCGCCAAACGTGGATGTAATATAAACTAAATTAAGTCTGTAGAAAGCTAATAAAATAAGTAAATTAGAATTATTTTAATCTGAAATTGCATATAGCGGTGTACTTACATTGCCCTCGACAACCACTTCCAAAGACTTGGAGTCATCATATCTTTTAGTCTTAGAATGAAATGAATATGTTGTAATTTTAAGTATGCATGGAGTTGACTTCTTGAGATAGCGAATAGTGTCTCGAAGAGCTCAAGAAACTTCGTAAGTTTAGACGCAATACAATAATGAGTTGCGCAATAATGCATTGCAATGTTACATTCAAATAAGAATTTAATGTTGAATTAAACTCGTTGCAATAATGAAACTAACATTTAATGCTGGTAAAAAAGATTATTATGTTTTGTAATTGTTTCATTGTCAGCATTGCATCAAAAACTGTTTTCATTTTTCTTATGCAATTAAAAAAATAATATCTTTCAATTTTTACAGCCATTCGATTTAGATGTAAGTAGTTTTGTAATTATATACGTTTATCTCTGTATTGAAACTCATTTATTTATCTGAAAACCAACCTTAGTCGGTATTAAATTATAATACCCATGACGATTCCGCAAGTAGTACTTAGTATTCATTAGCATTCACTTTTCCTATAGTGGTTTTAAAATTTTCTTCATGGAAAGCTAGTTTAAAAATAAATTCATCTACTTGGTTATATTTTTGCTAAATTTGAACCATCCTGCGAACGCATTTTATAACTTATTGATTTTATGATTAATTATCAAATCGAAATATGAATTAGTGCGTTTGATTATTGAGATTCGCCAAATAAGAAAATTAAGTAAGTAGGCGTAGGTGAATTTACATCGCTCAGGAGGAACACTTAAGGCTATTAGCGATACTTCAGGATCAAACCTGAAGTGATAGATTTGAAGACAACACCTCACAAGTTTGTCAGACAGATTGATGGTTGAGTTTGGTCTGATGAAACACGACATTGTCTGTCATATTTGGCATGGCATGGTCAAATATGGCCCTTGAGCCATAAAACCCAGGCACCAACTAAAAGAAAACAATAGACAAATAAATTTTTCGCGAATAATTTTGTTTGGCAAACAGCGACAGGATAAAATTCTGTACAATTGAAGACAGCGAGAGTAGGAGCGGGTTTAAAAATTAAGTAAATAAAAGCATCCAAATTGGAGCTTTGAATTTTGGGGGAAACCACTTAAAAACACGACACCTTTTATGAGAGGATAATTCACAGGAGTGAAAAGAATTCAGCACTCATCGCGTACATAGCTGTGCAAACGGATAACTTCATCCAAGTGCGTGGGGCTGTTATGTTTTCGCACATGAGATGTGCGAAAGATAAGAGGGCCCCGCAGAAAGGGGGTAACAGCCCCCTCGTGGGTAGGGCGGTCACTTTAAGGCCCTCCCCAAAAGTACCGCTCCGAGACCGCAAACTCCCGTCCCACGTCGGTCGTCCTCTGCCTCGCAAGCTCGCATAACTCTCGGGTTGCCGGAACCCTTCTTGGCGAGCATCTCAGGTTGCCAAGGATGCCAACCGACTTGGCTTGCCATGCTGGTGTAACCTGTCGTCGAAGGTATCGTTTTGACGCTTAATTCGGGGACGTAACAAGGGGGTCGACATGGAGGACGACCAAGAGCGATCTGTCCAAATGGGCAACATTTTACAATATTAAAAAAAAAATTGATGATGTTTCTTGGGATAAATGTGCTTAATCTTCAGCACAATTTTGCCTTTGTCACAAATGCATTTTTCAGTGCAATGCATGTGGAGGGAATTCTTCCTTGCGATACGTGCTTAGAATATAACGCTTAAAAGACAATCTCATCTTATGTGTAGTCCTCTGCAATCGCTTAACTGTTCAGAAAATAAGCGAAGGAAAGAAGCGAATTATCTTCTCGTAATAGTTTAAACGTAATTTTGCTCTTGTCAACAAATGTATTATCCTGTAGTATGCGGTTGAAGTGACTCCATCTTTCGAATGAAAAGCTTGAAAAGCAATCCATTCTTATATGTATTACTCTGCAATTCTATAACCGTTCAGGTAGTTATTTTAATTAACGTCACACTGGAGCAACACAACGAGCTATTAACAACGGTTCTGCTCCAAGCACAAATGGAAATATTCGAGGACAACAAGTAGTTTTGAGCCACGATCAAATTATGTCTTTATCCGCTCAGAAAAGGAGCGAAGAAACAAAGCAATAACACTACCTTCTCATAAGCGTTTCTAGATAAGCATAAAAAGCCACTTTTTTTCAGTTCCGTCCTGGAAATTCACTATCAAAGCCCGGTCTATTGCTAGCTTTTATGTTTTGCCAACAAAATCACATAAAAATTTATGTTGTGATTAAATTAATATGGAACTAATTTATATACACTACCCTACAATAACGGACCAGACGCCAGCGGATTTGTATAACATCCGACTACTTGTTTGGAGACGTTGTTCGTGGTATGGCCTGGGGCCTTTGCATGTTGCTCCTGGTCAATTGAACGCCGACGCCTACATGAACATTTTCGCCAATCAGGTACCACCTACTGTATGGCAAATTTATGGAATGGACGAATGTTACATTCAGGACGACAATGCTTCGTGTCATGTTGCAGCCTCTGTCAAGCAGTGGTATCAAGATATGGATGTAAAACGTCTTCCCTGGCCTGCTCAGAGTCCCGACCTAAACCCCATGGAACATTTGTGGGACGCGTTAGAGGGACGCTTACGAACCAGTGAACCACGTCCGAAATCTACAGCTGAGCTGGCGACATTCTTGCAGCAGGAAGGGCAAATATACACGTAGCTGTGTATCAAAACCTTGTTTAAAGTATGACCAGAAGGTTTGCTAGGGTAATTGCAGCACGTAGGAGACCATCACCCTATTAAAGCATGCGTTATTTCTCCTATACCATTGTATCTTGCTGTCCGGTCCATTATTGTAGGGTAGTTTATTTTACATAATTATTTAGTCAGGGGTGGCCAACCTGTGGCGCATGCGCCAAACTTGGCGCATTGGATGATTACAAATGGCGCATTGCATTATTGTGCCTCCTTATTTTTTTGAAGTAGGCGCCATAAGTGAAAATAACTTCATATTTTCAACAACATAATACTCTCAGTTTAATACATAGAGCTTTCTTACTCCTCATTTCGTCGCAATTGTTTGAGTTTGCAATTTATATTTTGTGTGATGCGACGTACTTGTGATCTGTTTGTTCTTTTCAAGATTTTTTTGTACCTTTTAATGTGTTTTTTTTCCCACATTCCTATTTTTATCACTGTACAAAAGAAAATGAGCAAAAAAAGCGCAAAAAGTATGAGAGAAAAAGTGAATTTAACGAACAGATGGAGTTATTTACAGCAAATCCATCAGGAAAATCGTTTTTTTTGCATTGTTTTAGAAACTACTCTTTCGCATAATATAAGACATGATCTTAAGAAACCCTATAAAACACAGCATCAGGCTAACATAGAAGGAAAAATTAAACTTGTTCTCGGGTCGGAGTTACGTAAAGAATATGTGATTAAAAAAGGAAGAAATCAGAAGACAAAATATTTTTGCTAATGTAAGTTGTGAAGCCGAGGTGATGACAGAAGCGTCCTATGAAATTGTTTTAGCATTGGCGAAAAAAAAATCTATTCTGACGGAAGAGCCTTGTATCCAAATATTTGCACGCCATTTTGGTTATAAAGGTATTGAGAAGAAATCAGACGAAATTGCAAAACCAATTCAGACTAATGCGAGATGTATCGTGGAACTCTCTCTCTCTCTCTCTCTCTCTCTCTCTCTGGATGTATTTCAACAACTGGAAGACTTTTCTCTAGCTTTGGACGAATCAATGGACATAATTGATGTAGTCCAGTTATAAGCATTTTTGTAAGAGGAATTGATTATAATTTTAATGTCTTTGAATAACTAGCCAGTCTGGAGTTATTGCATTATGAAACAAGAGGATCAGAGATATTTAAAATGTAAAATCATGCCAAGAAAATCTAAATTAGATTATTGTACTAATCAGTATGTGTACTGACGGTACGCCGTAAATGGCACTACAACTTTGCTTTGGAATTTTTTAATATAGTATTGCACTAAAATATCAATGCATTTATTATACATCAAAAGGCACTGTGTGTAAAATTTAAAAAAAGCGCAGTATGTTTTGTTACCGGTTGTGAAATGTGTGATTAAAATTAGAACAAGAGTATTAAACAACCGAGAATTCAGAGAATATTGAATTATTAGATTTGGAATATGGTGAACCTTTTCTTTATTGTGAGGTGCGCTGGATTTCTAGAGGACAGGTTCTGAATAGAGTTTAGAAATTAAAAAATGCTATTTTTAATTTTTGAGACAGGAAATTGAACTTTTCTGATGAAAGATCCCTATTATTTAATAACAACTGGCTATTTGAATTGCCATTTTTAGTTGATGTACTAGCCATCCCAATTATCTAAATTCGACGCTACAAGGCAAGAAGGAATTATTTCCTAGCTTAGTAAATAGCTTTAATTCATTTAAAATGACATTAAATCTGTTCATCTCTCAGTTAGAAAATCAAGATTTGAGTCAATTTCCACACTTGAAAGAGCAGAGGGGATGTGCTGTGATACAATTTGACCAAATATATTAAAATTAGTTATTACAAGCGTCATTTCAAAGTCGTTTTCTTGATTTGGCTACAGAAGAAAACTACATGCTCGCATTAATAAAGAATTTTCACTTAGTGAACAAAACGTAATGACGATTCCTAGTAACATACGAATGATACTTATTGATTTCAAAACAAATTCATTATTGAAATTGAAGTTTCATGAGCTTTATTATTCAGATCAAAATGCATGATTAATTTCTGGCGTGCATTACACTGCAAACACTTTCCGGAACTAAGAAAATATGCAAAAACGTTGTTTATGTCGTGTTGAAACGACATACAGATGTGATCAAGCATTTTCATCCATGGAATTTATTAAAAGGAAAACGAGTTCGCGAATGACTGATTCAAATTTGAAGAATTCTCCGTAATAGACATTGTTTTACATACAATATAGTTGAATCATTTAAAAATGTTAATTATGTTGATAAACATACTTTTATTTAAAAAAAGCTACTAAGGATATGGCAGGATCATGAATGTAAAGAGGATGTGTCATGTATGTCGAGCAAAGTCGGACTTCCTCCCGATGGTTCTCAATAACATGGAAAGTGCACCCCCTCGCCTCTTGCCGTCTTCGACGGGTCTGGCACTCCTCTGGTCTGCCAGTGTAGGCATGAGAAACAACAACATGAATGTAAAGTATAAAAGGTGCTTGAATTCTATGGCGCATCTGAACTCGGATGTGAAAAAAATTGGCGCATGGTATGTAAAAGGTTGGCCACCCCTGATTTAGATGATATGAGGCGTTGCGGATATGAAGGGCGAACTCAACATTGGGCGAAAAATGTTTTCTTCCATATTTAGCTTTGTCAGACATTAGTGAATAATGGTCTCAATTTTGACAGGCTGACAGTAGCTCTTCTATGCTCTAAGAGCGGTACAGTTCCGCGTTTAAATGCGTTTTTCTGGAAATCCAGCATTTATTGAGCTTAACCTTCGTATCCGCAACGCCTCATATACTTTTTCGTCATTTTAAATACGTAAGTATTGTTTTGAACAAAGTCGTCAGTCTCATTCGAGACAGTCGTTCAGAAGCCAATGCGACTGTCCATCTTTTGATATTTTCTGATTTTTGTAAATTTGAAGAGAATAATAGTATTATTTTTAGTTATTAAAGGGTTTACTTCGTTTTTTCTTGGTCCGAAAACCCTTCATTTTATAGCTTCTTAATATAATGTGTAATAATTTCAGAAGCAATTGTGAATAAGTCCACTTTTTTCAATATTGTTGTGTATAAACTTTGAAATAAAATAAAAATTCTTCTTCTTTAGATATGTGATGGTAACACTGAGGCCGCGTTCGTAAACAATTCTTTGGAAAAAGTGTAAACCAGAAAATAATCCGTCATGTGACCTCCGTTTCACCAGCTCTGAACATTACAACATAAACTGCTACATACATTACAACATAAACTGATACATACATTACAACATAAACTGATACATACATTACAACATAAACTGATACATACATTACAACATAAACTGATACATACATTACAACATGAACTGATGAAATACAAAACACTCTCAAACAATTTTTTTTATATAAATTTCTTATGTTTTTATATGCACATCCTATACATATCTTGTTTTGTTGTAGAGCCTATCCATTGAAAAAAGACATTATATACTTTTCTAATCAAATTAATGAACCAAAAATTTTAAAAACTAATGTATTAAAAAACATTAATTTTCTCAACTTTGATTTTCTGGACTTCACCGTATCGGCTTCTAAGCGACTCATTTGTCGTGACGACCTTAAATGATGGGAATATATACTTGAAGATGATAAAATGTAGTTAATAAAGAAGGAAATAATGATAGGGCATGCGCAATTTATAGAAAAATTATGTGCTTTAAATGTTAAAATAATTAAGTATGTCTACAACATTTAAGGTTAATTTTTTTAAATATTAAATTAATTTTTTAATTATTAGTACGCATGTTAAATAAAAAGAATATATTTTTATGCATTTAAATGGAAGGTTTTTATTCATAGGCAATTGTAATTTTAAAACGCTGCATAGGAAACATTACAAAATGCTTTAATGATTTATTTAAAAAAAGATTTGTGAATAACTTGGTTTTAAACATTTCTATCCATCAAAATATTAAATGATGTTTGATGTCCAGGTCAAATAATCAACAGAGATAGCGACAGATATAGAGACAGGATAAAAAACATACACACAGAGAGAGAGAGAGAGATAGAGAGAGAGAGAGAGAATAACATAACAAAAATAGATATCCATTAAACTTCCTGCACCACCTAAAAATAACTATACACTTCACTATAACCTCAAGACCTCTGTTTCCGTCTTGTAATCTATTCAAGGAACCAAGTGTCCTTCAAAGTTCGTAAGTTCGAAATAATTACATTGGATTTAAGCCTACATTTAAAAACAAAAAAACATTATGATTGCTTATTTATATGGCACCAGTCGTTGAATTAATGCTTCTGTTCTAAAAAATATCGTTTTTAAAAACAAAACTCGCAATTCCGTTTGAAGTTAGATTTCGATTTTCGGGGGAACGTTGCGCAAACGATAAATACGAAAATGAAAGTAAATCGGGCACATGAATCGCAAGTTCGAACTCGCACGCTCCAACGACCAAAAGTGGGCTTGAAAATCTGTTGCCTTATTTGGAAAAAAATGGTTAAAAATCACGAGATTAGAACAGAACGCAGTAAATCTCAACATAACAGTAATTCTCAAGAAAAGTAGTCAAAAATATTCAGGAAAATAATAATAGAAAAAATCTTAATTCATTGATTCTTGATTAGAAACTGTTGTACATAGAAGAATACTTGCAACATTGCTTTATGTTTGCATTTGTATTCTGTTTTTGTAAGAAATGGATTGAATACCCAATTTTGCTCTTCTTTAAATTTACTATTTAAAACATTTCTGCAATCTTTTAATTATAACTCTTTATTTATATTGCAATAAACTTTATAATATAGTGAATATTTAAGTGTCTTCTAAGGGTAGTATATTTCAAAGCGTATCCATTAATATAAAAATTAAATTCAAAGTGTATTTTATTATGGTGTTAGGTTTGTAAGAAAAAATCTCTTTGTGCTGTGTGTGTACACTCAATTTAAGGAACCACTGAACATCGTAATTTAATATTTATTTACTGTGCGCGAAAAAAAAATTCGGAAAATGTTTAAATATAACTTGAACTCTTCTAGTAAATGGTTGTTTGACGAGATGTCTTAGAATTACTAAAACTGACCAAATCTTGATGGACCAGATATATCGCTATTAGAAGAAAACTGACCAGATCTTGATCTCATCATCATCAACAATTCGGCCTTATATCAATTACGAAATATATCGTCATTAGCCAACTTGATCTGGCCTTGATGGACGAGATATCTCGTCGAAATCACTTGGTGGGTTTACCACTAATAGAACAACTATTAAAAGTGATTTTCGTTGTCGTAAGTTTGCCTGTCATATCTTCCGTGTCAGGGCAAAAGGGGTTAGGTTTGATTAACTTTTAATGGTTCAAAAGGAATAAAGCGCGTCATTATAATTTAAAAGATATAGAAAAAATATGGTCTGAGGACTCAAAATTCTAAAATCTTCAGTTTTAAAGTTTTTGCTCTGAAATTTTTTCTGTAGGTATACATTGTGTATTTTGAAATTATAATAACTATTTAATGTTTTCAAAACTTTAAAATTTTATTTATTAAAATTTAAAAATGTCAAAATTTAGACGTTAGGCAAAATTGATCTATCGCAGAATATTTTGTAACAAATCACTTCATTTTCGCATTAATTAACTTCTAAGAGTTCATACTATAAATTGTCTCGGGGATATTTGATTAAAACAATTAGAAAAAATTTTAAAAAAAATTTATAAAACACATAGTATACAAAGTTCAAAAGATTAAAAAAAAAAAACTAATATATATATACACACAATTGCTGAAGACAAATAAAAAAAATGTTTTTGAAAAGCAAATGTTGAAAATTTCGTTAATTTATTACAAGTTATTCTTAAGTTATATCGATTTTTACTAGTGAAATCCCATTTTACACAAAAGGAGAGAAAGATCGTTTAAATATGTGTAGGCTCATTGGATTTTCAGCTGTCATGTTTATAAAAAGTTGAATATTTTCGGTTCTTCTTCGGATTTATGGTAAAAACAATTGTGAGGCGTCATTTTATTCAGAAAGATCTATATTATTTTTTAAGGTAATAAAAAAAAGTGAACTTTTTTCATATTTTGAGTCCTAGATCCCCTTAAAATCGAAACAACAAACGAGTCTACTAAGCGCAATAATTTGTATGATGACAGGCTTCTTTTCCTTCTTGAATATTGGTGAGAAATTATGAACTATTCAATTTAAAGATTCTGTGAAGTGGCCCTTTTGATTTAACTTCATTTTCGTTGACACTGAAGGTATGATAGGATTATGAGTGTTGGGGGAGTGAAGCAATATTATCCTGATCGGAAATCTGACACGCAGAGTTAAAGTTCACGAAGAATGCTGGAAATTGAAACAGAGGAACAACCCAACACGGTCTCGTCGGGCGATCCGTCGCCAAATGCTGTCCCCCTCCCTATGCCCTTAGTCGAGATATCTTCTCGACAAGCTCCCAGCCAAGTAATTATTCCCAATCCACATCTCCACATCCCGTTTTTGCTTCTATCCCTATATCCCAGATATTTTAATGCGGCCTCCACAAGCACCGCAGTGTTTGTTGGCCAGGTTATAGGTCCCTACAGGAATCAACCGCACCCGCAGGACCTGCCTACATTTTACATCCCTCCCCCCTACGACTTTATGGCCTCCGACTCCGGAGTCTCGGACTCGGGATGAGGAAATATTAAATGGAAATCGGGAATTCCCCGGCTTAAGTGATGGCATGGCCGCCAGTAATCGCATGCTGTATGGAAATAGGGATACGTGCAATGTCCTCGCAAATAACACCGCTGAGTGGAGTCTATAGGTTCGGTGTGTTGGATGAGTAATGGTGGTTGGTAGGGTTTTACGGCGCAAGAGGTCCACACTTGACCAAGCTGCGTCAAATACAAGGCAACGTCAAGTGACGAAAGTGAAAAATAGGTGAGTGGATGCTTTAAATAGAGGTTGGTTGGGTTTTTCTTGACACACGAACCAGATCAGGCCAAGCTGTGCCAAACACAAGACAACCGAGTGGACGGAAAATGTCTCAAAATGGAAATTGGATGCTATAATTAGAGGTTGGTTGGGTTTCTAATGACGCATGATCTGTCCAAAAAGAGCCAAACACAAGACAAAGTCAAGTGGGCGTAATATGAGTGGATATAGGAGCTGGATAGTTCAAATATAGGTTGATTGGGAATTTTTGACACACAAACCAGATCAGGCCAAGCTGCACCAAACACAAGACAACATCAAGTGGACTGAAAATGCCCCAAAATGGGAATTGGATGCTTTAAGTAGAGGTTGGTTGAGTTTCTTATGACGCAAGATCTGTCGAAGTAGGGCCAAACACAAGACAAGGTCAAGCGAATTTATAAAATTAGTGATAAAGGAGTTGAATGCCTCAAATAGAGTTTGGTTGGGTTTCTTAAGACGCAAGATCTGTCCAAGTAGGGCCAAACACAAGACAAGGTCAAGCGAATTTAAAATGAGTGATAAAGGAGTTAAATGCCTCAAATAGAGTTTGGTTGGGTTTCTTAAGACGCAAGATCTGCCCAAGTAGGGCCAAACACAAGACAAGGTCAAGTGAATGTAAAATGTGTGATAGAGGAGTTGATTGCCTCAAATAGAGGTTGGTTGGGTTTCTTATGACGCAGGATTTGTACAAGCAGGGCCAATCAATGTTTTCCAGTCAAGTAAGACCTAACTAGGGGCCTAAATTTCGAAATACAGATACGTCCTCTGAGAGTCGCGAGATTTCCAAGTACTGTAATGCCTAGATGAGTGATAATGCTTGGTTGGATATTAAGGCGCTAGGGCCATGTTTGACCAAACTGCGCCTGCCACAAGATACACAGCGTAAGCGGAAATTAGAGGGAGTTGGATGCCTTAGAAAGATATTGGTTGGGTTTCTTACGACGTAAGATCTGTCCAAGCACGGCAAAGCAATGCTTTTCCGTCAAGTAAATGAATAAATAACCAAATGTTTCTAAAGAATCCATGGACTCTTTCAATTTTTAGAAATATTCTATTGGTTCTCTCCTTAGAATAGAATCATTCTTTAGAGCGATTCTGTTTCTGTTTGGATACAATCTGATTCTGATTTGGAATACAATCTTTCTTCGGCAAGATTCTATTGGTTCTCTCCTTAGAATAGAATCATTCTTTAGAGCGATTCTGTTTCTGTTTGGATACAATCTGATTCTAATTTGGAATACAATCTTTCTTCGGAAAGATTCTATTGGTTCTCTCCTTAGAATAGAATCGTTCTTTAGACCGATTCTGTTTCTGTTTGGATACACCTGATTTTGACTTTTATTACAATCTTTCTTCGGAAAGATTTTATTGGTTATTTTTTTTAATTAAATCCGTCACAAAAGGTGTAATTACTTCTCTGCATAGGAGAAAATTACTTTTATTTAGTGCTATCGGATAATTAGATCCAGACAAATAGACGATTAAAATTATGAAAAAGTGACACATTTTATAATTTTACTTATGTAAATAAAAAAAACCTATTGCACGTTGGAAGTGGAAAACTGCATTTTTCTTATGTGTGGCATCGATATATTACTGTGGTTGAAATTTACGAGGAACTCTACTTTCGGGATTGGTCCTGGCGCACCACCAATAGTCCGTTGTGTTGCACTGGTGTGACGTTATTTCAACTACATACTTATAATCAGATAAAAAATCAGATCATCAATGTTAAGGTTCACCCGACAGACGAAAGTAGTTTAAAGATCACGCTACTACTAGTTTGGTCACATGATTTCGTCACATACAAATATCATAATCATTCTACCTATATTTTTGGTTGCTAGTGCAGAGGCTAAACCCTCAGAGCCACTTATATTATTTAGAAAACTAAAATATTGACAACAAAAATTGTTGATTGCAATCAAAACCTCTCGACCCCACAAGCGAAAAACTATTCATCCGCTGTTCTCTATGTGCTGCCCCTTATCTTTCTAAAACATTCACCCTACACAGCGGAAATGTATCAGCCCAACAATCTTCAAACCCTTTGACCTCAGACGAAACGCGCGTCAATTAGAGAAACATCCGCCGAGGCACGGGTCGAGACCTTCCCCATGTGGTGGTCCCAAACTAGTAAGGGACTCTTTTTTCGCTCCATTAGCCAAAACGACCACTGGAGGCGGAAAAGAAAAAGGTGAGAGCCACCGAACTGTGTCCAGGAGTGCCGGACTGCTTATGAGCGCTCCGCAGGGGTGAGGTGTGTAGGGGGGCAAGTCGGTGGTTCTTAAACGGCCCATGACCAAGCACTTGAAAAATGACGATCCATTCCAGGAAGGCTGTGCTCTCGGGTCACCGGTTTGGTCATTTGGTATCGTTTAAAAATGTCTAATGTTACTGGGGGGCAACTTTTCGAGGAAGTGTGGTACTGGGATTTTTTTTTTCGCTCCTTGTGGCCTAAATCCCTTGCGAGACTTGCTTGCGTTTCGGATGGCTTAGTGAACGGCGTGCCCTCAATTTATGGACTGGATGGAAAGGGTCGAACTGCATGTTTTGAGTTCTATGCTTTCTCGCAAACTGCTTTTACTCGAGTGTGGTTGATTTCTGATGCTATTTGATACTGCAAGAACTGAAAATGTTATTGCAATGAGGATTAAGCAAGCATCAGGTTTCTTTTAAGGAAATGTTTATCATGAAATATCTTACATCCATAGTTTTATGTGCTTTCATTATCAATCTGCTGTTTATTTTCATGGGTTAAGAAATCTCCAGAAAAGTCTATTTATCTCAGTATTAGTACTAAAATCCTTTGCTAAATTATCAACCCCAAGTTTTTGTAATTTTCCCTTTCCTATTATACATTTGCATCAAGTCGAACTAAATTACTTTCATTTTTGAAGCAATGTCGCATAAGTCAGTTAATCACGACAGTTTCCGTAATAATTTGGTAATTTTTGTAATCAACGTCGTACGAGAGCAACACAACGGGCTATTGACGACGGTACGGGATCAAGCCCTTAAGTGAAAGGTCCTAGGACAACACCTCGTAATTTTGAACCACGGTCAGATGACGAAGCAACACCTGAACTGGCACCCCACTCTCCAAACTTCCACACTAACCCAACTTAAGGACTTTCGACCACGATAGATTTACGGTGCACCAGCCGCATCTACACCATACGCTTACAAACATCCATGCCCGGTTCTGGATTCGAACCAGAAACCTTCCGATCTAGAGGCTAACACCTTAACCACTATACCGGTTGGTCGGCACGATATTTTTCGTATTCTTAGACAAAGAAAATCTCGGATTGTAACACTATTTACAAACTAAACCCTCATTTTATTCTCTATGCCTAACCAAATCATATATAATTTACCATTTTTCTAACTACCCAGAGACACTTTATAATGGCGCTGCGCTAACCCCCTCCCACTAACAAAGCGCGTGATAGACCATACAGAATAATCAAAGAAAGTATTCAGTGTAGACACAACGCGCACAAAAAAGGAAAATACTTCCGTCGGCACTAGTGAATTAGTATCTAAAACGCATCCCCCTGCTCATTATTCAAGTTCAGGTGATTCTGATTATTATATGCAAAGTTCTCCACAACCTAGTAAAGTCGTCCAGCTCTTTGAATTTTAAGGGAATGTCGTAACTCAGTGGGTATGCCCACTGCGCTTGTCATAGGCAGTGCAGGTTTAATTTCTCTCTGGGTGTATTTCTTTCTTGTGTCAGTAAAACTTTGCTTGTGTGTGTATATCCATTACTTGACATTGTTCTGTATTTTTTTCAGCATGGTCAAATAACAGGCATGTTGTCTAACAGGCCCTTTCGACATGAAAACACACGAATCTCTGAATTTATGAACGATTACTATAAGGATTATACTGCCACTATATGGACGATCCGTACGATGCTTTAAAGCTCTAGGTTGTCTTTTATAAGGTGGGAGAGAGAAAAGATATAGGACCATGTTGTCTGTACTGGTTACTAACCTCAATAGGAGGCCTGAGTAAAGGTTGGGTTTAGCGGTATCAATTGCCATATTTTGAGAGGTTACCCCAAACAACATTAAATAAATGGATATTTTTTTAAATTTCCAATGTCAAGGCTGGGTACAGATTGAAAAGACAAATACAATGCATGATACAATACCGAAATACAATACAGTACAGAATTGACAGAAGTCATTGTACCCTTATACAAGGCCAGAAGTGATGGTCACTTGTGAAGGGGCACCCAATGGGTGGACCATCATTGTCCCTAACAAAGGACAGCACAATTTACATCCATGCCCTGACCCGGATTCGAACCAGGAACCTTCCGATCCAGAGGCCAGGCCAACACCTTGACCACTAGACCGGTTGGTCGGCTAAATAAATGGATATGCACACAAGAAAAGTTCCTACAAATATAGAAGAGAGAAAAACTCCTAAGGAGGAATTGAAACTGCACTATCAACAGCTCGCAAGTTGTTGGGTCTCTAAGCAAACTCACTGAGCTATGATGGCTAGATGGGGAAGGGAGGAAGAGTCTGTGCTGGAAGGTACCACTTCAGCACGACAAATACCAGCGACCCATCATATTAAGAAACCATTAGAAGCTGAAACGATCGGGCGTCTTCATTCCCTAGTTGGCTGCTAGCCGTGTGACCCAAGGCATTAACCCTTCAAGTGGATACATGGTCCATTAAGATTTGATTTCGTTGGGGTTTTATGACGCAAGGGCCATACATGACCATGCTGTACCAGACACGATATCAAGTTATTGACATACACACAAGGAAAGCTTTTATTGACACAGAAGAGAGAAATACAACCAGGGAGGAATGCACCAGACAGGATTCGAGTACATGCCGACTACAACTCAAAGGTTACTAGTACTGTGGGCATACTAACTAAGCCACGACGCCCCCCCCCCCCCTCCATCAAAGTTTGGCCATTTTCGCTAATGGCGAGATATGTCATCAAGACATTGCCGATTTTTTTTATGATGACAAGATAGATAAGGTTAGTTTTTTTTTCTAATGACGAGATATCTCGTCCATAAAGATATGAGAATTATTTGATCCTTCTAGGATAACATAAGTGTTACTCCACTGCTCTAAACAATCATATCCGCTGTATAATTGCCAATATTTTTCGTGCTATTTTCGCTTTTCCTGACCATTATGACCATTCCTAAGTGGAGTGCTGGGAGTACCCAAAGATGTGACCAAACTTTTTAGAAGTAAAAAGTGATGAACCCGTCGAGTAGAAAGGCGGGTAATATAAAGGATGGAAGATATTTTAATGTTTGTTTCCTGTGTTGGCGATGTGCCCTTGATTTCAATTTAGAAAACATTGAATTGCACGAACTAATATGTTTCTAGCCAACTATGTATACAAGTATCACTATACGTTGTCTCCTACATGTAATTTTAATGTTTCTGGACTAATGTTGATCAATTCAATCATATGACCAAAAAATTTTTTTGTTTTGTTTGGACCCAGGAAAGCGCCATTTCCAGAGTAAGCCCTTTGTCTCATATAGAACCTTATTTCAACCACCAAGGACCATCTGAATCAGAATTGCAATCAACTCTCTCACACAAATAAGAATTGAAGATATTATGCAGATATAACCTATGTACGAATCTGTATATATATAATATAATTACTCTACTATACCTAGCCTACTTCCTGTAATTTGATCGTTGCAGAACCAACATCAAGCAATTCTATCAGATGACCAAAACATTTTTCGTTTTGTTTGGACCCAGAAAAGCTCCATTCACAAGTCCCTCTGTCTCATATAGAACCTTATCTCAACCACCTAGCACCATCTGAATCAGAATCAGAATTGCCCTCACCTCTCACACAAAAAGACTTGCAGAAAGTATGTGTTATCTATGTACGAATCTAGTCATATATAATTACTACTATACCTACTTGTACTATTATCACTGCTGGACCAACGTTAAGCAATACTATATGACCAAAACATTTTTCGTTTTGCTTGGACCTAGAAAAGCACCCTTCACAATGTAAAGCCATTTGTCTCATATAGAACCTGACCACCAAGGACCACCTGAATCAAAATCAGAATTGCCCTAAAATATGTTACACTAACAATTCTTACAGAAATTATACGTTATCTATGTACGAATTTAGTCATATATAATCACTACTATACCTACTCTACTGCATGTAATTTTATCGTTGCAGGACCAACGTCAAGCAATTCTATGAGGTGACCAAAGCATTTTTCGTTTTATTTGGACCTAGAAAAGCACCCTTCACAATGTAAAGCCATTTGTCTCATATAGAACCTGACCACCAAGGACCACCTGAATCAAAATCAGAATTGCCCTAAAATATGCTACACTAACAATTCTTACAGAAATTATACGTTATCTATGTACGAATTTAGTCATATATAATCACTACTATACCTACTCTACTGCATGTAATTTTATCGTTGCAGGACCAACGTCAAGCAATTCTATGAGGTGACCAAAGCATTTTTTGTTTTATTTGGACCCAGAAAAGCACCCTTCACAATGTAAAGCCATTTGTCTCATATAGAACCTGACCACCAAGGACCACCTGAATCAAAATCAGAATTGCCCTAAAATATGTTACACTAACAATTCTTACAGAAATTATACGTTATCTATGTACGAATTTAGTCATATATAATCACTACTATACCTACTCTACTGCATGTAATTTTATCGTTGCAGGACCAACGTCAAGCAATTCTATGAGGTGACCAAAGCATTTTTCGTTTTATTTGGACCTAGAAAAGCACCCTTCACAATGTAAAGCCATTTGTCTCATATAGAACCTGACCACCAAGGACCACCTGAATCAAAATCAGAATTGCCCTAAAATATGTTACACTAACAATTCTTACAGAAATT
This sequence comes from Metellina segmentata, assembly GCA_947359465.1. Taxonomy (NCBI): domain Eukaryota; kingdom Metazoa; phylum Arthropoda; class Arachnida; order Araneae; family Tetragnathidae; genus Metellina; species Metellina segmentata. Next base: position 97,344,515 of record OX375879.1, read on the forward strand.
ATACGTTATCTATGTACGAATTTAGTCATATATAATCACTACTATACCTACTCTACTGCATGTAATTTTATCGTTGCAGGACCAACGTCAAGCAATTCTATGAGGTGACCAAAGCATTTTTCGTTTTATTTGGACCTAGAAAAGCACCCTTCACAATGTAAAGCCATTTGTCTCATATAGAACCTGACCACCAAGGACCACCTGAATCAAAATCAGAATTGCCCTAAAATATGTTACACTAACAATTCTTACAGAAATTATACGTTATCTATGTACGAATTTAGTCATATATAATCACTACTATACCTACTCTACTGCATGTAATTTTATCGTTGCAGGACCAACGTCAAGCAATTCTATGAGGTGACCAAAGCATTTTTCGTTTTATTTGGACCCAGAAAAGCACCATTCACGAAGTAAGCCCTTTGTTTCATATAGAACCCTTTCCAACCACCAAGGACCACCTGAATCTGAATCATAATTGCCCTCACCTCTCGCACTAACAAGACTCTCATCTACTATATATAGACGACAATGCTGAAGAATAAAAAAAAATCCAGGAGAGACACACAACTCGCACGAAGAGGAAAAAAAAGGAAAATTCCGCATCCGTTCGCATTCTTGACGCAATATCTAAAACGAGTCGGGGCGTCGCGAATCCGAAACAAATGACGCCGACTCATATGCCGGGGCGCAAGAGATAGGGCGTGGGGCTTATAAGACCCAAGAAGGGGGAGGAAGGATCGGGAGGGCTCTCGCTTATCTCGAAAAGGATCGAGAGAGGCAGAGGCCTTCCGGATTTTCCGGAAATAGGCACGTCGGTGGGACGGAAAAGGCACAGTGGGGGGACGGCAAGGAAGGTGCGCGGATGGACTATAGGGGGTAACGTGCGCCCTATGATGGAGCAGCAGTGGAAATTTGTGAAGTGATAATGTGATGATGTATGCGTTTAGTAACGGTGTTCGTCCCGGGTGAACCCTTGTGGAGGATCGGAGTGAAAAGCTTATGGGAGTATCCTGCATGGTTTTTTTTCCACGAGGTGCCGTTTTGAATTATTTTGTGTCGTTGGTTTTGTTTTACAACTGAGCTATGAGCGAACCGTCGAGTTTTCTAATTTGCGGTTGGTCTTTCTCAAACAGGATTCCGTTGGAAACTGTAACTGGGGATGTGTTATTGCAGGTCAATAGGAATCGTAACTAAAAAAAACGTATCTGGAGCAACAAAACACACTATGAGTTGCATGCAGCAAACTTGACAAGTATTTTGAAAAAGATGCGATTTTGACCTTACATAAGGAATTCCAAAATTTAATTTTAACCCTCCTGGTAGACGGAATTCTACCTGAATGTGGTACCTCGGGATTAGCAAATCTGACCAAATCTTGATGGTGAGATAACTTCGTCATTAAAAGAAGCTTGACATGGTTTGTATCTCGTTTTTCATAAAAATAGTGACAGTATCTTGGTGGCGAATTTTTATTATCTCATCATCAGCAAAGCTTATCAGATCTTGATGAATCTTGTCGAAATCACTTCAATGGTTAAGGTAAAATGTGACGAATAAACGTCTTAACCAATGATAAACTCGTGGCACAGCGTGGCAAGGTACTGCAATGCTAGACTATCAAAAAGTGCTTTATGGTGAACATTGGTTACACTACAATTATATACACTAGAATAAAAGGCCCGTCATGTGACAGGTGCATAACAAAATTTATTTATTTTAGTCAAACTTTATTTGTATTTTTAAAATCTAACGGTGTGTGATCACAGGCCGTGATATCCAGTTTGAAATAATGATCAAAAGATGATTTTTGATGTTTCGCATCTCATTTTACTCGTGACATCACACAAACGCCAAACAAAACAATTAGAAACTCCGCCTACACGTGAGCCGACCAACCGGTATAGTGGTTAAGGTGTTAGCCTCTAGATTGGAAGGTTCCTGGTTCGAATCCGGGTCCGGGCATGGATGTTTGTAAGCGTATGGTGTAGAGGCGGCTGGTGCATCTTAAATCTGTCGTGGCCGAAAGTCCTCACGTTGGGTTGGCGTGGAAGTTTGGAGAGTGGGGTGCCAGCTCAGGTGTTGCTTCGTCATCTGACCGTGGTTCAAAATTACGAAGTGTTGTCCTCGGATCTTTCCCTTGAGGGACTGATCCCGGACCGTCGTCAATAGCCCGTTGTGTTGCTCTAGTACGACGTTAACTAAAATTACCAATTACCAATTACCACCTACTTCATACAACCAATCAAAACTAATAGCTCTGGAAACGCATGTCAATGTTTTATGTATTGCGATTCTTTAAAATTTTAGCGCGCTAAAAGGTTCTAGCTCCTTTTAAGATTTATCAGTGCCTGGATTCGATTGATCTAACAACTCTTCGACAGATTGCCAGATGCGTGAAGCTGTGAGAGCTGTATTAATCCTCCAAGTTGTTTCATCGAGATAACTCGTCCATCAACATCTGATAAATTTTGCTTGTGACAAGATATCTTGTCCGTCAATATCTGGCCAAGTTTGCGAGGTATCTCGTTACCAAGATACTGTCAATTTTTCGATGATGATGAGATCACGTTTTCTACAACATAATATAGAGGTATTCATCAAGATTTGACTAATGACGATATTCCTCGTCACTAGCTCGGATCTTTCCCTTAGTGTATTGATCCCGGACCGTCGTCAATAGCCCGCTGTGTTGCTCTAGTACGACGTTAATTAAAAATTACCAATTATATCGTCACTAGCAAAACTGCGAAACATATCACAACTTATAAATACCATGTGTCATTGGTTTGGCGATAGAAAATTGATATTGCGCCAATACTGCGCCGTTATAACTAGGATTTTAATAAAGTTTGCATTCAATTTATTTTAGTTACACAGGGGGGCCATAAAATAGCTTTCAATCTTTGAAGGTATCTAACTAAATCTCGAATAAACGGAACGGAATCAAATTTAGTAATGAGACTTTTTACGACAGAAGATAGGTGGGTACGTTATTTGAAGAACTCTCTTTGAAGACATGGAATATGTATACCATGAAAATTATTTATTACGTACAGAAAGTTACCGATAGGACAAATTTGGCACTGATGGAGTAGAAAACAGTCAAACATTTGCATTAAACGCAGATAAAATGGATTACGTAACGTTAGAAAGGGGGTAAGCATCAACCACGCCACTAATTTTGGCTGGATATGTAGAGTGTGTTGCTATTAAAGCTAACATGCAATAGACACACGAATTAATTTATTCAACTCACAGGAAACAAGCTTCTATACACCAGAACATTGCATAGTTCATTTTATCTGCGTTTAATGCAAATGTTTGACTGTTTTCTACTCCATCAGTGCCAAATTTGTCCTATCGGTAACTTTCTGTACGTAATAAATTATTTTCATGGTATACATATTCCATGTCTTCAAAGAGAGTTCTTCAAATAACGTACCCACCTATCTTCTGTCGTAAAAAGTCTCATTACTAAATTTGATTCCGTTCCGTTTATTCGATTTAGTTAGATACCTTCAAAGATTGAAAGCTATTTTATGACGATATAATTGGCCCCCCTGTGTAACTAAAATAAATTGAATGCAAACTTTATTAAAATCCTAGTTATAACGGCGCAGTATTGGCGCAATATCAATTTTCTATCGCCAAACCAATGACACATGGTATTTATAAGTTGTGATATGTTTCGCAGTTTTGCTAGTGACGATATAATTGGTAATTTTTAGTTAACGTCGTACTAGAGCAACACAGCGGGCTATTGACGACGGTCCGGGATCAATACACTAAGGGAAAGATCCGAGCTAGTGACGAGGAATATCGTCATTAGTCAAATCTTGATGAATACCTCTATATTATGTTGTAGAAAACGTGATCTCGTCATCATCGAAAAATTGACAGTATCTTGGTAACGAGATACCTCGCAAACTTGGCCAGATATTGACGGACAAGATATCTTGTCACAAGCAAAATTTGTCAGATGTTGATGGACGAGTGTTTTTTCAACAATAGCGCCAAATTTCATCATCGTCTTGGTGACATTTGATGCTCAATTTTTTTGGTGGAATTTGACTTCGATATGCCTTTTACAAACTCACTACCTACCTTATCATTCCGTTTATTCAAGTAGCTACAGATGCCTCCTAAGAGGAAAAGTTATCTTATGGCCACACTATATACTCACTAATATTGTTCTGGAATGCTTACTTTGAGGTTAACCCTATCGAAGAATTGGAAAATGAACTTTAGATCACGTGAAAAATTATTCTTTAAACTAACGATCCATTTTTCTACGATCGCAATTTAATTTTTATTTTCTTTGCTGAAAATTTATTGAATTTCAAAGCTTTATTGAAACACTTTCAAAGTGAAAATTGAATAATCGAGTCTACCATACATTTTAAGACACCGTTGAAAATGCTCTTATGCCACTAAATTAACATGATTGATGAAGGTATGTTTAGCAAGTTTTTCAGAAACAAAAAAGAGTTGTTCATATAATTAGAAAAACACGTGCATATTATGTTTTTGAGATTTAGTTAGTTAAGCTCTCCAACCAATGTTTACAGCAACAATAGATGTATTTTACATATTCGATCCATACTTAGAGACTGTTTTAGCAACATAAATCATGTTCCCGTAAACTTGTCTTTGGTGCTTGTGTGTCTATCTAATTAGCCCTCGTGAAGTGAAAAACTGATTGTAGCCCTACAAATCAGCCTTTTTATAATTTTTAATTATGGATAATTGAACATCCATTATTCTTGTGGTGTTATGGGTTGAGTTAGTCCGGTTGAAAGAGGAGAGTTTTGAGTTTACAACTCGATCAAAACGTTAAATCTATCGTTGTCTCAAATGTCCTCACGTTTGTGTGGTGTAAAGGTTTGGAGAGTGGGGTGCCAGCTACGGTGTTCACCGGTTGAAAATAGGATCATGTGAATACATAATGGAACTCATTTTTATATGGGTGTTTATATTATTTTATCCACTACCTTCATATCATTAATGGATACGTGGATATATTAATGAATATCAATGGAAACATGTACAGTCCAATAGTGAATAAATGGAGGCATTAATAAGCGGTAACATGTCAGTAGTGACACTGACTTGAATAGATATAAGTAATCAAGGAAGCTTAGCTCAGGTTCTGAAGCTGTGTGTATGAGTATGCATAAAATTTCTTTTTAATTAACCATCCACTACCTTCATATCATTAATGGATACGTGGATATATTAATGAATATTAATGGAAACATGTACACTCCAATAGTGAATAAATGGAGGCATTAATAAGCGGTAACATGTCAGTAGTGACACTGACTTGAATAGATATAAGTAATCAAGGAAGCTTAGCTCAGGTTCTGAAGCTGTGTGTATGAGTATGCATAAAATTTCTTTTTAATTAACCATCCACTACCTTCATATCATTAATGGATACGTGGATATATTAATGAATATTAATGGAAATATGTACACTCCAATAGTGAATAAATGGATTCATTAATAAGCGGTAACACATGTGAGTAATGACACTGACTTGAATAGATATAAGTAATCAAGGAAGTTTAGCTCAGGTTCGATGTGCAGCTGTGTGTATTAGTATGCATAAAATTTATTTTTAATTAACCGAAAAATTAATAGTAAATTTCTCTATTCTTGCTAGATAAGTTTAGAACCACAAAACACGAATTTAAGTTCGCAATAAGTTGAGAACCGTCCCCCCCCCATCCACAAAGATATATATATGCAGACCACTCACTATAGAGAGAAACCTTAGTTATATTATAACTCGTAACATATGCAAAGTTGCATTATGTTACGAGTGTTGTTTTAAGTGAAAATTATCTATCAAAAGCGGGACCGTCTCATCTCCGAAAACAACGCCCGTCCGGTATCAGTAGATAATAAATGCGCATTTGAAATCAACTCGCCAATTGATGTTTCAGTTAGCCAACGGTTACTCATTAATCATCCTGCAGTTGAAATGACGTTTCATCCCCCAACAGCACTCCGACGCTTCATTCCAGTGATTGTAGGTTTTGAAAAGTATCTTGAACTTCATCGTTCAACGGAAATGTTCCTATTTGTATCTACAACTATTAGGGAAGACTTTTCAATGTGAACAAACAAACTTGAAGGTCCGGGAAGATTTTATTTTCTGCTATCCAAATGACTTCTATATGATACACATCGGGGTTATATTTAAATGTAGGTTATCACCGTTTTGGTGCCGTTTGGTATAATTATTGATATAACTAGCGCCATTCTTTCTTTCCGCGCGCCGACCAACCGGTATAGTGGTTGTGTTAGCCTCTAGATCGGAAGGTTCCTGGTTCGAATCCGGGTCCGGGCATGGATGTTTGTAAGCGTATGGTGTAGAGGCGGCTGGTGCACCTTAAATCTGTCGTGCCCGAAAGTCCTCACGTTGGGTTGGCGTGGAAGTTTGGAGAGTGGGGTGCCAGCTCAGGTGTTGCTTCGTCATCTGACCGTGGTTCAAAATTACGAGGTGTTGTCCTCGGATCTTTCCCTTAAGGGACTGATCCCGGACCGTCGTCAATAGCCCGTTGTGTTGCTCTAGTACGACGTTAACTAAAATTACCATTACCATTACCATCTTTCTTGCCGCGATGTTTTCAACTTTCAAGGCACAACTGATGTACCGGCCGTAGTCTAAACTCTACCTTGCCACGATTCTTATACATTTCAAGGTGCAACTGCTGTTCCGGTCGTAGTCTATGTAGGTAGGTATTTTAATTAACGTCGCACTGTAACAACACAACGGTCTATTGACGACGATCCGGGATCAATCCCCAATGGAAAGATATGAGGTAAACACCACGTAATTTTGAACCACGGTCAGATGACGAGGTAACATCTGAGCTGGCACCTCACTCTCCAAAATTCCACACCACTAGCCGTAGTTTATAAAGGTTAATCGTTGTTGACCAGTAAACTATCATATTTCTATTTGGAATTCATTCTTTCGAACTTTTATTGGCGAAGTGCTGAAATAGGTTTTGGCGGAGCAACACAGTGGCCTATTGGCGACGGTCCGTAATCGATTCCGAAGGGAGAGATCTTAGGACAAAACCATGTAATTTCGAACAAAGCTCATATAACGTAAATTGTTTTTAGAAAACTAGTCGTGTGACGTCGCTTTTGGAATACGCACATGAAATATGCTTCTCCGCAAAAACATCAACGCTACCTACCATTCAGCTTGACAGAAAATGACTATCATAGTTTTTATTGAAAAACGATCCATACAACGTGAAAGCTTTACCTTTTTATGCTAATATGGATTACCTATTGGAAGATAAATTCAAAAAGTGTTTCTTTCATTTCTTGCAGAGTAGATCAGGTTTAAGCGATACTCTATTTACTATAAAAATAATACTCCAATACAAAAAAATTATAAGAAAATCTCTCATTCTATGCTAACATTATCAGTTCGGATTTACTCTATGTATTATTTATTTATTATGTATTCTTAGAAATTTTTATTGGCGGTGGGCTGTAATCGAGTTCGATAAACAAGCCAAAAAGGGCTTCATCCAGGAATACGTACAGGAAACACGTTACCCTATAGAAGCACTATCGACAGCTATATTTAGTTGAGCAAAAATAGATCGCTCATACATTTCATGTCACTATTCGTATATTTTTTCAATTGTTTTACAATATTCCCTCCGGCATAAAATAAGTGTCCCATTTAATGGTTAAATTTTGTTCCGAAATAGTTGCCATGCTGGTAAAAAGATGAAAAAGATTTAATCGTGCATTAAAGGTTTATTTTCTAAAATGGTTCATTACAACATTTTATAGGTTGGGTTATGAAGTTAATAAACGTTACACTTGAGCAACACAACGTGCTATTGCATTTTAAAGATAGTGTTTGTGGCTTTCAAAATCACTCCGGGACTGCAATTAACATTACTTCGGCGATTTTTAAGTCTTAGTTTTCTTAATGACCACAATTGTATATCCATTAAGTACTTCCAGGTGACACCATTCCGCTTTCTATACATACACTACCCCAGAATAATAGACTGGGCGCCTGCGGATTTGCATAAAAATTGACTATATTTTTTTTTTTTTGGGGGGGGGGTTGCGGTATGGATTTGACATTTGCATGTTGTTCCTGGTCAATTCAACACCGACGCCTATATGAACATGTTTGTCAATCAGGTTCTTCCTACGCTCTGGCAATTTGAGGGAATGGTCGAATGTTACTTTCAGGACGACAATGCTTCGTGTCATGTTGCAGCCTCTGTCAAGCAGTGGTATCAAGATATGGATGTAAAACGTCTTCGCTGGCCTGCTCAGAGTCCCGACCGAAACCCCATTGAACATTTCTGGGACGAGTTAGAACGACGCTTACGGATCTGGGAACCACGTCCGAAATCCACAGCTGAGTTAACGACATTCTTGCAGCAGGAATGGACACAAATACCCATGGCTGTGTATGAAAACCTTCTTGAAAGTATGCCCAGAAGGGTTGCTAGTGTAATTGCAGCACGTGGGGGACCATCCCCCTATTAAAGCATAATATTAAACATCTTGCTGTCCTGTCCATTATTGTAGGGTAGTGTATTTGAAATATCAAGTAAAGTTTAAATGCTTTTGAGGGGACAGTTTTAAAGTTCTTTTTTTCGATTTTATGCTAGCCTTTGTTTACAATAAAAAAGGTTATTGATGGGCATTCTTAGGATGCTGTAATTAATACCATTAAAAAATGCTGTCCTGGTTGTTGCAGTTCACTTCAAAATTGATGAGAATGTATTAATATATTCGAGACAAAAATGCGCAAGCGCGATTCTTAGTTTGGGACAGTGTGTTAGACTATTTGAATTACTGAAATCTTTGTATAATGAAAGGTTAATGGTAATCTTGTTAAAGAGTAGGGGATTAGCAACAGAAGGGTAGTGAGTTCAAAACTCCATCCAATCAAAGACCTTCGTGTACATGGGGGTTGGTGTACGCAAAACTGTAGCGGTCTCAAGTGTTCACACGTCATTTTGTCATGAAGGTTTGGAGAGTGAAGTGCCAGCTCAGATATTGATCTCGACATCCGACAGAGGTTCAAATTTAGAAGGTTTTATCCTCGAGCTTACCCCTTCGGGATTGACCGCCACCAATAGTTCCATATTACTCTAGTGTGAAGTTAATTCAACTATACACACTACCCTACAATCATGGATCGAACGCCAGAGGATTTGTATAAAATCCGACTACTTGTTTGGGGTGGTTTTCGTGGTATCGCCTGGGACCTTTGCATGCTGTTCATGGTCAATTGAAAGCCTACATGAACATTTTGGACCATCAGATTCCCCTTACGATCTGGCAATTTTATGGAATGGACGAATGTTACTTCCAGGACGACAACGCTTCATGTCATGCTGCAGCCTCTGTCAAGCAGTGGCATCAAGATATGGATGTAAAACGTCTTCCTTGGCATCTTCAGAGTCCCGACCTAAACCCCATAGACCACTTGTGGGACGAGTTAGAGGGACGCTTACGGACCAGGGAACCACTTCCGAAATCTACAGCTGAGCTGGCAACATTCTTGCAGCAGGAATGGACGCAAATACACATAGCTGTGTATGAAAACCTTGTTGAAAGTATGCCCAGAAGGGTTGTTGGTGTAATTGCAGCACGTGGAGGACCACCCCCTTTTAAAGCTTGTATTCTTTTCCTTATACCGTCATATCTTCCTGTCCGGTTCATTATTGTAGGGTAGTGTACTTGGGTATTTACCTTAGTATAATGAAATACCGCTTGACTGCAGAAAACCTACATCTCAGAACAGAGGTTTTCTTCAACTGACAATAAAATCTTCTCAACGCAATCAAACCATAGAAACTAGTTTGTAATATAAGACGGATTTCTACATATTTTAAAACTAGAAATAAAATGTACTTGAAAATTTTATTAGCTTTAACGCTTCTGCACAATCTGCTTTGAGTTCTTCCAGTTCCTTGAGAGGGTTAATCCAGACAAAATATTATTTTTAATACTTACTCTTTTTTGTTTCGATTCTGAGATATGAATTTCTAAAGAGACCATTCTTTCAGTTAAAATAGTAAATAATTTATTCTGTGTAATCCTGAAACACCACAATCAATCTAACTAGAGAATTTTCGAGAACGAACTTTCTTATCTAGTGACGAATGAAGTTTTAAAGTTGATTATTGTGTCAGATTAGCTAATTGTGTATTTTTTGTCTCTTTCAACTTGCTAGCTTATTGTCACATTATGTTATTGTGCAATTTTTATCTTTTCCAATACTAGCTTATGGACTGCATGTATGTAAGGGTGTTTATGGATCGTATGATCCTTTGTGAATTTTTGCCACCACTGACCGAGTGGCTAAAGGTGTCGCTCTTTGGGAACTGGTAGTCTCGAGTGTTTGGAGAATGAATCTCGTAAAATGCCGAAATCGTGTCAGCTTCAAATATGATTCGAAAATAAATCTAGATCTGTGACAAAAAAGGTTGAAAAAAATGGATAATTAAACAAATTTCAACTCTATAAAAATGTCTAGAATTAAAGAAATCAGCCAAAATTGTACTTAATAACAATGGCTTGAACCAATTTTCAGATATGAAAAAATGGCTACATTTAAGCAAATTTATGTTGTACGAAGGGATTAATAGTGGTGGCGTCAAATACAACCGTTGATTTTATGTGACATCAACGCTGATATAATGAAGGTTAATCAGCGTTTTCCCATTTAAATTTCAGTGTTGAAAGCATCACTGAAGCAACATTATTTCAACGCTGAAAAGAGAGCTTGTTTAACGTTGAATAATCGTTTTCTTTAATGTAGGTTGATTGCCAGTGACATATTTACTTTGAATTAGCGAATGCTAATAGATAATTTTTCATTGGTTATTAAATCTTAACGTTTTTTGTGCTACTTGGTGTTGTTTGAAGCTTCCTAGTTTCTTTACGACATGACATCATCACCAGAGGTCTACAGAAGGCATGTCTAGTAGTAGGTTTGATGTGTGGGCTGTCGCGAAAGTGGACTGGGCCGCATTTGGAGAAAAATTATATTTGACCGAGAGGCAAAGAAACAAATCTGTGGGCTAATCAATTTCTTGCTGAAGCATGGCTATGAAATGGAAGTAATTTTAGTCTTCCTAAACAATCTTTTGTGTTGCTTTCTCTTGGTTTAAAATAACGCGGTGTTGTCCTCGGATCCTTCTCTTGGGGATTAATCCTGGACCGTCGTCAATAGCCCGTTGTGTTGAGCAGTTGCTGATTAGAATATCTACCTACCTAGCTGTTGTATTTGCTTACATTTCATTCTTTGTTTGCTACTGAAATTGTTATGAAAAATTAGTTTCAGTGGGCAATCTGTGTGTATGTGTGCGAAAGGGGTTGTAAAATCGCTAGTGAATTCATTCAAAATCCCCACTCTGTTAGTTAAATTATTTATAATTATTATTATTTGCTTTTAAATCAGCTCCTCATTAAACTGATATGTTCCTTAAAAGGACAGGCTCGTGGGTTATTCTGGTGATTATCTGATTATCTAGTGGTTGTGGGATGTGACACTATTTTATGATGCCTCGGAGAAAAGCAGAGTTACGACGTTCTCACTAATCAAAACTTCAATAATCCATAATCTGACATTGGAAAAATCGTGATTGTAAATGACGTAAAATGAGTGTTGTTGGATGTGATAGAGGAACAAAAGAAACACACACATGACTAAAAATGTATTATCATTTCAATATATTTGCACCAATAAAATTTACATAATTCTCAGAAACAACCAGTACACTGCGGGTATGCAGGCAGAAATCAGAAAATAGGGGAGGAACGGTACAACACAGAAGAAAGAAAACACTCCTTTTGTCATTAAAGTTCAGAAAATAACCATTACACAAGAAAGTCGTCTCTTGCTCTTATAAATACATGACACCCAGGTTCCTTAGAGAGTTTCTATTGGACGACAATAAAACATTTATGGCAACGAAAAGATCCTCTCGTTCGGTTGTTGGTTTCGTATGTACAAAAAGGCATAGCTCATGCCTCCCTTATATGTATATAGATAATTCTTCACTTTGAACAGTTCTCAGAGTACACGGAGATGTTTGTTGTAGATTGCACTATGTCTCTGTGCTCCCAGTGGGTAGAAAGTTTTCGAGAATTAGGAAAAAGCGCTGTTTTATTTTCCGCAACAGACTGTTGAGCTGTATCGCTGGCAAAACAGAGTCGTTCCGTGCTTGGGGTCGACAATGGGGAGATCTAGTTGAGAGACATCATTGTTGATTTTTCTCGTGGTATGGTGGCAGCGGTTTCCGTGGTTTTGTTCCCTCGTGAAAAGAGTGAAAATACTCTCGACGATGCATTTTATGAGTTCCCTAGCAAACCGTACGTAGAGAAAACAGCGAATCACTTACCGCTTCGCACACTTGTTGACAAATTTTAAAATTTTGATGTCTGTGTATGAGCATGAGGCTGTGAATTTTGATGAATACTTGATTTCTCAAACCTGTCATCAAATAACTTTACCGTTTTTCCATTAATATGTATATTTAATTTACTTATGGATGAGTGGGTAAAATGAAAAAGTCTAAATGAAAGATTTAATGTGATTTATAAATTTAGGTAAAATGGCGATTTTACATTTTAACCCTTCAAGTGGGTGTTTGACCATATATCTCGTCCACCAAATCAAGCCAATTTTGTTAATAACGAAATATCTCGTCATCAAGATATTGACAAGGTTTTGATAGTGACGAAATCAAGATGTAATCAATATTTTTTCTAATGACGAGATATCTCGTCTATCCAAGCTCCTGTCAATTTTTTTATAATGACGAGCTGCTTCGTTGAGACATCTACTAGTAGGGTTAATAAAGAATGTTCACATATTTTGTCGAAACCTCATGTCTGATAGTGAAGACACACATTTATACTTTGGACAACAGCAATTAAAACTGTTTAAAACAGGGATTCTCGATCTTTTTAACATCGGGATTCCACAAGCCCAGTTTTGTGATTTATTGCTTGGAGATCCATATAATAAGAACATAAATAAAATTAAAATAAAGTAAAAGTGAACTGTTCAAAATACTATTAAATCCGCCTTAAAACACAAATTTAACCCAAGTTAATCAATTCAGGTTCTTTTAAGATTGAAATCAAGTTAAATTATAAGTCGGAAATAAAGTTAGAACCGAATGTAATTGGATTCAATATTCAGTATTGAGGTAAGAAGGATGTTTGACGGCAAATATTTAAATAAATTTGAATCAAAGCCAACCTATTTCTTCGTGTCGAAATTCCGTTATTCTGTAAGATTTTATTATCGCAATTTTTCAATAAATTATTGATTACTCCATAACGTATTTAAATTGTGGGGTTGGATTGATAAATATACATTTCTTACTGGTAAGATTAAATTATTTTTTGTCTATACGTGTTTTAATAGCATGTCTTATATTTAGAACCAAAACGAGAGTGCATTTAGGTGGTTGAAATGGTTAAAATATTAGTAAACAGCTTGTCTATCTCAAATAATCGTTTACTTTGTGTGTAAGCATCGTTTTATAGCAATCGTGAATTATTTAAAGCTATTAAGCATAGTGCTTGATCGGTTGTTTAATTGCTTTTTGTGATTTGTGCTGGTGTTTTATAATTACAATAAGTGTATTTCTATTGGTTGTAATGGTTAAAGCATTAGTAAACAGCTATTTATCCAAAATAGTCGTTTACTCTGAGTGTAGGCATAGTTTTAAAGCAATCATGAACTATGGAAGATTAGACTTTCATTGGTTACTTAATTCTTTTGGTGGGAATTCTATTGGTGTTTTATAATTAGAACAATAACTATTGTATTTGAATTGGTTTAAATAGTTAAAGCATTAGTAAACAGCTATTTATCCGAAATAGTCGTTTACTCTGAGTGTAGGCATAGTTTTAAAGCAATCATGAACTATGGAAGATTAGACTTTCATTGGTTACTTAATTCTTTTGGTGGGAATTCTATTGGTGTTTTATAATTAGAACAATAACTAGTGTATTTGAATTGGTTTAAATAGTTAAAGCATTAGTAAACAGCTATTTATCCGAAATAGTCGTTTACTCTGAGAATAGGCATTGTTTTTAAGCAATCATGAACTATGGAAGATTAGACTTTCATTGGTTACTTAATTCTTTTGGTGGGAATTCTATTGGTGTTTTATAATTAGAACAATAACTAGTGTATTTGAATTGGTTTAAATAGTTAAAGCATTAGTAAACAGCTATTTATCCGAAATAGTCGTTTACTCTGAGAATAGGCATTGTTTTTAAGCAATCATGAACTATGGAAGGCTATTAAGCTTAGAGCTTCATCGGTCATTTAATGCTTTTGGGGTTCCTAAAGCACCCGGAACTTTACGTGATCGCTTAATGGCTCAGAGGAATGAAGAATTGTTTCGAGGCCAGGGCATTTTGGGGGGAAAAGAAAACAGCAAAAGTGCCCGAAAACAGAATCCTTAAAACAAAAGCATGTGCAACAAATACGTGAGAAAGAATTCCTTAACTGCGTGCGCCGACGCCGCAACAATTTTATTTATTTCGAACGCTCTCTTCCCGTTCTGTTTCAACTACAGAAAGAACCATTAACAAAACTTCGGAAAACGTAAAATGGAGGGGAAAAACACACACACACAAAAAAAAAAAACACAGGAGGGAAAAACTAAGAAACAAAAACATAACTAGCGAAAATGAACTTTTCCGTACCACAGCTAAAAAAAACAAAGCAAAAGCGTTACTCTCTCGCGCTCTTGTATTTGCTTCACTCCGAACTCCATCAATACAAACGATGGGTAAATTTTATATTAAACCCAGGTGCTACCACCTCCCCGCAACCCAACCCAAAAACAAGAGAAACAAAACCATAAAACAGCGGTAAAAGAAATATTAAAAAAATGTCTAGAGCGAAGCTTACTCAGGAACCCCAAACAGATGGCCGAACTCTTTCCACCACACATAAAAATCGCATACCCAGTACAACAACCAGAAGCACCAAATCGTACGCATTTGTACGTCGGGAGGGTATATATATATATGTACATATATAGATCGTTGCCTGGGGTTGTAGGTAAGGTGCACCTGTTCTGCTTCCCAGCCTTGATGAACCATGCAGAACGAATAATTTCGAGCACAGTCGTTCCCATGCCTCTTCTCTGTTTTTCCTGGTGAGGGTCTCCCTCTGTTGTTTTTGTTCCTTCCCATTCGTTTTTAAAGGTGGAGGGAGGGGTTAACGTTTGGCTTAATCCATAATTTTTCGCCTGGGAATGCCGAGGGACGATAGATAAAGCTGGGCAGGGTTGAGGGGAGAGAGCGCTGTCGATGAAAGTAATGAAAAGTACGTGTGTTGAAATTACGGTAACGAGCATTAAGACCGTCCGGGTATGGATACTTCGGTAGCCGATGCGTCGTTTGATGTGATGATGATGGTGTCTGGGGTTTAAGGCGTTAGTGGCTGGTTGATAGTATTGGTGGAAGTAAAGGAAAATACGGGTGGTGTTGAAATTGAAACCGTGTAGTTGCAGATGCTCCGTAGTCAATGTATAACTTAAATGGGGACATTAATAGAGGAACAGTGACGGTGGTGATAATGGTTTTTGGCATTAGTCATTGGTAGACAGGAGATAGTGGTTGAAATAGTGAAAAATCGGGTGTTTGTTGGAATTAAGACGTCCAGTTACAGATGCTTGGTAGTCAATGTATAACTTAAAGGTGGACGCTAGTGATGGAAGAACAGTGATGGTGATGGTAATGGCTTAGGGCATTTGGGAAGTTGGACTGAAGAGAATACTGTTGGTAACAATAGTGAAAAATACGGATGCTTGTGGAAATTAAGAACATTCTGCCAGAGATGCTTTGTAGCCAATCTATAGTTTTATGTCAGAACGCTAGTGGAGGAACAATGACGTTGCTCGAGAAATGGTTTATGGCATTAGTGATGGTGGACTGGAGAGAATAATATGGGTAGCAACAATGAAATATAAGGGTGTTTGTTGGAGTTATGTTAATGAGTTTTTAACATCACATTGGACCCTAAAAGTATGTGCGCATTTGAAGACCGATGATACGTGTTTCGGAATGTTCTAAGGAAACTTTTAATTTAAGGATTGCGTAAAAACTGTTTAGTGTAAATATAAAACTGATTAATGTGTTCCTTAATAAACCATTTTTAGGTCTTGTAGTAGATTTCTATTAGCCTTAATATATAGAATGATTAAAATGGGGTGTTTATCAATTCAAAAGTGATCTAGTAGCATTTATTAAATTTTGAAATAATTAATTGCAATTTAAAGATTGGGGATTGTTATAAAATATATAGAGCTAGTGGGAAATATCGTTGATGCTATTTTATCTGAACCATTGTCCATTTATAAGATGTGAAGTACGCATACAGTTTATTGTGCTACATTAATCCACCAAGCGGCACGCCCGAGTATATTTCTGTGAGGAGAGCAGCAGACACGAAATATTTCGTGGAGAGAGATGTCTGGGTCCGAATATTTCGGGTCTGTCTTATGCTGTGCGGGAGTTATTCTGTCTGAATTTTCCGAGCTGTGTTCAGGCATGCCACTTGGAGGGATCTCACAACCTTCAAGTATTCTCACTGTCAAAATATTCAGCCTCATGCTTTATGGCGTGCCATGTTTAAAGCAAAAAATTTATTTTAACATATAGCGAAACAGATTTTGCCAAATGCGTTTAGAAACTAATCAAATGTTACGTCTTTAGATGACTTTTTTAATCATAAATTTACCAGTCCTTGTATATTGCTCTTCGGAGAATGCAATGTCTGTACGCTTTGCTTCTTTTGTAGGGAATGGCTCGATTTCTACCACGAAGCCGATCGAAGACAGGAATGCCAGAGCTTTTGCAACTCACACCAGTGCCAGTCTTCAATTCCTCAAAGACTAAAGGAAACCGTGCGCTTCGAGATCTCCCCATCTGCCTGCTACAACAGCCATAGTCCAGTTCGTGTCCGGAAGCAAGTCCGACCGGTCAGGAGTCCTGGTCAATGTGACGCGTCCTCACTCGGAGGAAATCGACACAGGGGGCGCCAGGTAGGCGTGACGTCACCAGACGGGCGTCTCGGACATCGGGTGACCGCTCAGGTTTCCGGGAAATCCGGCCGAGGAGGAGCGAGGCGGGCCGTACGCGTCCGAGGCCAGACTGAGGACGCTGTCCGGGCTGGACCTCTGCGACATCAGGTGGTCACCGTGAGAGGTTAGGTAGGGGGCGTCAGCGCCCAGGTTCACAGGACCTGTACGGAGAGAAGAAGAATCCATCAGTTCACTTATTTCTATTGAATAAAACCACCAAGTGGTTTCGACGAGATATCTCGTCAATAACCATCTGATCGATTTCGTCGTTGACGAGATATTTCTCCAACAAATATCTGACCAATTTTGCTAACCTGAACTTTATAGATTTTTTTAGTATTTAACCTATAGAGAGAGACTACGGTCGGTACAACAGTTGTACCATAATCGTGCCAAGAAAGAATTTAGACAACGGCCAGTGCATCAATTGTACCTTGAAAAGTGTAAGAATCGAGCCAAGAAAGAACCACATTTACTATATCTATAGCTGTAGTCAAAAGGTTAACCTTTTGACTACGGCTATCTATATATATAATTCTCTTACGTGGCATGCAAAAAAGACGTTATTTGTAATCGCGTTTTGGCAACACTGTACGATTGTTTGTTTATCGAGAAGTCTCGCGCATCGATTGAATTTATAGCGTTATCGGGTGAAATTTTATTGAAAAAAAAAAAAATTTTAATGAGCTGTTGCAGTTAGTTTATAATAGAAATCAAAGAAAGCGTAGGATCTTTTCAAGGCCATTTAAAAAACGGTCCTTTTCAGGGCCAACAATTATAGTTCAACAAGACGCTTGCACTTCGGCAACAAACTCAATGAAAAAGTGTGGGTCGTTTGAGTGCTGAGAAAATGTACACACAAACAACATGCTGGGTATTCAATTTCCAAAGCAACGCTCACATTTCGAGTCAAAATTTGCACAAAGTTTTCATTTGAATTCTGAGTTTAGAGATACTGTATATATTTTTTCTGTAATACAGCAAATTTAGATTTCAAAAACATTTTTTTTGGTAACATATTTTGTAAACAATCCCTTCTGCTAGGACACATGTCTTCATTGAGGCGAGCAAAGCGAGCATAGGTTCGCGCAGCGAACCAATGAGGATTGCGAAGCAATCCTCCGGGGGTTGGCGAGCGTTAGCGAGCAGGGGGCAGGCCCCCTAGTAGAATATAGTACATTGAGCAATCCTTTCTTGGCGTGATTCTTATATCTTTTAAGGTACAACTTCTGAAACGGCCGTAATTTAACTTACCATGATCGTGCCAAGAGAGATCATGGCACGATTCTTATAATTTTCAAGGTACAACTGCTATATATTGGCCATCGTCTAAATTCTTTCTTGGCGCGATCACGGTACAACTGCTGTACCGGCCGTGGTCTAAAGGTTAATACCCATGTTTAATTTACTTATGAATGAGTGGGTATAATAAGATTTAGTCCAATTTATAGATTTAGGTACAGTGACGATTTTAATTTTTAACCTTCCAAGTGATTTTGAGGAGACATTTCGTCCACCAAATCTAACCAATTTTGTTAATAACGAAAAATCTCGTTATCATGCGATTGCCGATTTTTTATGGCGACAAGATCGAGATTTAGTCAGCTTTTCTAAGGCCGAAATACCTCGCCCAGACTATTGCTAGGAGGGTTAATGTAATATTTATAAAGTGCAATACACGAAGGAAACTCAAATCTGCAGATTCCCTTGTTTCTAGAAAAACACGTCTTAACTTTTCTACGCTGTCTGGGTTGAATCGACCCACTTTTGTAACATGATATCTCACTCAGATTACAACCCAGACCTTTTAAGGAAATTCTCAAAGACGCATATATTTTTTTGATTCAGGTCTTTTTAGGAGTTGTGAATACTACTCTTAGTATCCTACATGAAAAGCGACGAATCGATCTCGGAGTAGAGATCTATTATTTTTTAATGTGAATGGAATATTGAAAGCTGTTGGTTGAGTAAAGGTAATTCATAGGTTTATTCAAATAATTAAAATTGGTCCTTAAATTGGCGTCTTTATTTCATTTTTTTCAAATTTAAGAAAAATTAGGTTTGGGATTTTAGTATTTACTTGAGTTACTAAAAAAAGAAACCAGCCATAGAAAGTGGGAGGGTTATGATATGTTTGATTTAAATTAAAGAACTGCATAAAATTGCTAAAACTGCATGGACGAACTCGTCGCTCTGATTGAAACCTTCTGCTATAGGATTACAGAGCGCAATGAGAAATCTGGAATTATAACACTCTCATCACTATTTGATAAGCTTATTTCCTCTATCTGATCAGCTCAGAAAAAAATATGAACGAGTACAAAAAAACGTTTAGAATTTAAAAATTCCAAATCTCCGTCTAACAATGAAATGTGATGTTCAAGATCTAATTGTGGTAACATTTAGTAACATTCGATCTGCTAGTTGTTATGCGCCATCTGATTGTGGTTTAAAATTGCGAGGTGTTGTACTAGGACACTTTACATTCAGGACTGATCCCGGACGGTGCTAATAGCCCGTTGTGTTGCTCCAGAGGAACGTAAACTCAACTACTTTTGCATTTTTGTCTATGTAATCAAATGTGTGCAGTGTTCAATTCCAATCATTCCTTGTTGATAATGAAATTTCGAAAACACAACTAGAAATAGCAATACTTTTTTTTCATTTTGTCCATTGCTGATAACGATAAAAGCTCAAAAATTAATAAATAGTGAAATTAAATTAGTAGTTGAAGACACGTATTATTTTAATATATTTAATTGTGTTACAAATCGTATTTTATTGCTTCTTTGTTTTAAATATTTCTTTTAAAGACTTCACACACACACACACACAACCATTGGAAAAATCTAGAATATCTTCGTATCAATACAATTTCAATCAATAAAATACAATCAATCAATACAAAGATAACTTTTTAATGCGATCAAATAAAAATTTTCAAGAGAAATAGGTTATCTAGAATTGAAAAATATTGTCCAAAGTATTAAAATTCAATCGGCTTAACTAGAACGTTTCTAGGAACATGATTCATTTCAACAACATGATAATTTTAGAACGATTGGATAGATCATAGCAAATATTTTTCATACATTACAAATTTAAACTGCTTCCTACATTAAGACAAACATACGCTTGTTTAAAACTTTCGAAAATTTTAATAACTCCTTTCAAATGTTCTTTGAAGCACATCTGTGTTGCCAAATTCCAGGAAGTTCTTTGCGAACCGATGGAGTGGAATATATAAAAAAAATCCCGCATATATGTCAGATCCATGCTGATATTTTTTTGCATTCTGCACAATTCCATCTTTTTTCGAATACTAATTATCTAATTTTAGTGAGATGTCTTCGAGAAATCTCAACTTCTTGCAGAAATTATAAAAAGCAATAAAAAGCAAAAGCAAACCTGACAAACTCATTTTAAAATTCCGAGTATATACCCACCTGCTTAATATACTTAATGATTCCGAGAAAAATTAAAACATCACGCTGAATTATCAAAAAGTTCATCGTCGAGTCCCCTCTCTCTTGTGTTCTGACTTATCAAAAAACTTTTGATGCTAATAAGAATCCTTTTGAAGTACATATTAAAGAGATTCCCCTTTTTTATTTTTAAATTAAAAGATACTTTACGAAACATCTCAAGTGACGAAACTAAGACTTTGCTTCTCCGTCCTTTATTATTTTTTAAGGGAAAAGGAAGAAAATTTTCAAATTTATTCCTCTCTTTTTTTTAAAAAAGAAACTGAGCACCAGTTTCGAATCGAGGATAGAAAGAAATTCAATAATTCTTCATGCGTGCCAAAGACTGGGAAAGGAAAACGGCACAAAAAAATAAATTCTAGATGAAGAACATTTATTCTCTCTCATTGGAATGAGCTACATTTTTTCCTCCTCATCTTATCGCAGGAAATATTTTCGGAGATGAATATTCGGTATATTACCGGAGCACTCGCAGCTTCTCGAAAAATGGCGGCGCTCACAAGAATTATTCCGTGTCTCACTTCACTTCACTTACACGAGAAGATTAGTTCTCGGTCTGTTTAATTAGAAGACGGCTGGGCGCGAAAAAAGAAAGCAAACGATACCTGCGGATATTCAGATACGGTTTGTTTTCGTTATTTAAGAGTAATGACGAAATATTACTAGTAAAAAATACCCCCAGAGCGGCAAAAAACCATCCTAAAACAATAGTCATATTCGAGTTTTTTCCCTCTTCGCCTTCTGTTCCGGAATTGGGGGTGATACAATATTGAAAATCAAGGCGGCGGGGAATTTTTCGATAATTACAGATCGATCAAGAGGCGTAAAAAACTGGGTGTCATTTGCACATTGATCAGAAAGGGAAAAGGTATAGATTTATAAAAAATAATATTAAAAAATCCCTACGCGAGGCTTCTTATTGGCTCATTTCTTGGATGGTCCTTTCCTCTATGTATTGAGCGATTTTTCGATATCGGGGATCGCCAGATGAAAGATATTTTGAGTTTAATTAAACTTGGTGACAAATTAGAGACTTTGCATGAAAAGGACGGAGTAGGAACATTTTTTCGCTCTCAACTTATTTCTCTATTTTTTTTTTGCCGATCTTTTTTTTTGTTAGCCAAGTGAATAGAGGTTCAGTTTCACTCGCAATATTTATTTTTTGGCTATTCTCTTTTGGCAATTCTGTTCCCAAATTGGTTCTGACATAAGGGGGAGGAAACAAAAACTATTCTTTTTATTCACTGTTTTTTTATACTCACTTCAGAAAGAAAGTGGAGTAGCGTTTTGTCATTATTGGGTGGTAGAAGCTTCAAAGGTATCCTAAAAAATGTTTCATTTACTTAAATACAAATAATATTTTCTTTGCGTTTGGTCACTCCTCGCTCGTTTTATTCCAGTTTAAAGCTGTTTAGTCATTGGATTGTTTGACTATATTTACATTACACACAGAGAAAATAATTGAGCTTTGAAGCGTTCAACCCAATACCGGTCTGCGTTACGTATCACTAATTTTATAGGAGCACATAAAACGCTCAGTATTATTTCTGATGTCAATGTTACGTGGGTAACACAGAGAGCCTATTACATTCACCACTTAACACATTTGATTGACTACACATGGAAAAAGCTTTCCCCTAGCCCTTTCTTCCTTAGTCACAAAATCTATCTAAATCTTCTCAGGGGTTCACACGTATATATCCGTTCTGCAACCTAGTTTCAAATCGAACAAATAGAATTTACAAATAGAATCTTTCCCAAGATTCTCTCAACCAATCTATGGGGATATTTAGAAGGAGGAACCACTAAATATCCCTATTGAACCCCTACCCTACAGTAACGGACCGACACCAGCGGATTTGCTTAAAATCCGACTACTTGTTTGGGGTGTTTATCGTGGCATGGCCTGGGAACTTTGTATACAGGGTGGTCCCGAATTCATGGTACAAACTTTAATGGTAGGTACAGGACATTGTAACAATGATTTATTGTATAGGAATGTATAGTTGCAAGTGACGCGGTGAGGCGAAAACAGGGGAAATAACGGCCGAAAGGAAAAACAAAGATTTTATTGAAAGCGTTGTTGACAAGTGTCATGTTTACAGTAATTGTTCAAAATTGCGTCCACCAGTATCGATACATGCTTGACAGCGTCGGTGGAGCGATTGGCGTACACGTTCAAAGATGCCTGGTATTTCACGCACACCTGCAGCAGCTACAGATAAGCGAGCGACGAGATCCTCATCTGAGTCAACTGGAGTCTCATAAACAAGATGCTTTAGATGTCCCCATAAAAAGTAATCGAGGCTCGATAAATCGGGAGATCGGGGTGGCCAAGGGACTGGTCCACCACGCCCAATCCATCGAGTACCAAACGTGGCATTCAGGTAATTCCGTACATCAATGCTGAAGTGTGCTGGCGCCCCATCGTGCTGAAACCACATGCGGTTACGAATGGCGATCGGAACATCATGCAGCAGTTGTGGTAACACTTCTTTCAGAAAAATAAGATAGCTTCCGCCAGTGAGCCGCGTGGGTAGTAAGTATGGGCCAATCAAAAAGTCGTTCACAATACCAGCCCACACATTAATACTGAAACGTTGTTGAAACGCATGTCGACGCGTTGCATGTGGATTATCGGTTGCCCACACATGGGAATTGTGCGCATTAAAGACACCCTCGCGTGAAAATGTCGCTTCATCTGTAAATAGCACATAATCTACGAAATCCGGCTGCAACGCACATTGCTGCATCACCCACAGGCAGAAGTTCACGCGGCGAGGATAATCTGCCGGATTCAATGCTTGTACTTTCTGAAAATGGAAGGGGTGTAAGCGATTTTCGTTTAACACTCTGCATACAGTCTGATGACTCACACCTACGTCACGCGCAACAGTTCTTGTGCTTGACTCGGGTCTATCAGCCACAATGTTCAAGATGCTTTCTTCCAGCCTTGGAGTGCGTACAGCTCTTACTCGACCAGCGCCATGTCTGTTGACGTCGAACGCACCTGTTTCACAAAGTTGACGATGTAACCGTTGAAAAATTCTATGATCCGGCATTCGTCGATCAGGATACTCCGCGCGATACATTCGTAACGCAGCTCTGCCGTTACCATTTGCACGGCCGTACATGTAATGCATGTCTGCTTTTTCTGCATACGTAAAGTCACCCATCGTCTACGGCAGCACAATTGTGAATGGCGCTTTTCCCTACTGCGATGCATCATGTTCAACAGCGGCTAGACATCTACTGCCCTCTACCGGCAATGATACCAACCGATCACTCCATTTCTCTTTCCTTTTATTTCCCCTGTTTATGCCTCACCGCGTCACTTGCGACTATACATTCCTATACAATAAATCATTGTTACAATGTCCTGTACCTACCATTAAAGTTTGTACCATGAATTCGGGACCACCCTGTATTGTTCTTCGTCAATTAAACGCCGACGCCTAAATGGAAATTTTGGATAGTCAGGTTCTTTCTACGCTCTGACAATTTTATGGAATGGACGAATGTTACTTCCAGGACGACAACGCTACATCTCATATTACAGCTTCTGTCAAGCAGTGGTATCTTGATATGGATCTGAAACGTCTTCCTGCTGGGAGTCCCGCCCTAAACCCCATAGAATATTTGCGGGACGAGTTAGAGCGACGCTTACGGACTAGGGATGCGTACAATACATCGATGTTTTTTATAAAACATCGATGTATTGGAGTCGATGTTTTTGTAACATCGATGTTTTTGCGTTGTCGATGTTTTTGCGTTGTCGTTGTTTTATTTTTAAATGAAAAAGTATTGTTATAAAATTGTTTAAAATAGCCAAGTAGCATAATCAGCAAATTGAACATACTTTTAGGCCAAAGTGGCCAAGGGTGAAAGTTCTGAAAAGTAGGAATGCGACATCGATGTCGATGTTTTCAAAACATTGATGTTTTATAAAAAAACATCGATGTATTGGAGCTGATGTCGCATCACTAATTGCTAAAATAATTTTAAGAAATGGGGAAAAAAGTTTAAATACACTGAATTTTAAAAACATTGATGTTTTATAAAAAAAACATCGATGTATTGGAGCTGATGTCGCATCACTAATTGCTAAAATAATTTTAAGAAATGGGGAAAAAAGTTTAAACACACTGAATTTTAAAAACATTGATGTTTTATAAAAAAAACATCGATGTATTGGAGCTGATGTCGCATCACTAATTGCTAAAATAATTTTAAGAAATGGGGAAAAAAGTATAAATACACTGAATTTTAAAAACATTGATGTTTTATAAAAAAAACATCGATGTATTGGAGCTGATGTCGCATCACTAATTGCTAAAATAATTTTAAGAAATGGGGGAAAAAGTTTAAATACACTGAATTTTAAAAACATTGATGTTTTATAAAAAAAACATCGATGTATTGGAGCTGATGTCGCATCACTAATTGCTAAAATAGTTTTAAGAAATGGGGAAAAAAGTTTAAACACACTGAATTTTAAAAACATTGATGTTTTATAAAAAAAACATCGATGTATTGGAGCTGATGT
Organism: Metellina segmentata; assembly: GCA_947359465.1. Lineage (NCBI taxonomy): Eukaryota > Metazoa > Arthropoda > Arachnida > Araneae > Tetragnathidae > Metellina > Metellina segmentata. The sequence goes on from OX375879.1 coordinate 97,369,684, forward strand.
CGCATCACTAATTGCTAAAATAATTTTAAGAAATGGGGGAAAAAGTTTAAATACACTGAATTTTAAAAACATTGATGTTTTTGGGGCGATGTATTATCAACATCGATGTTTTAATTTTGAACATCGATGTTTTGCAGTCGATGTCGTATCCCTATTACTGGCCAGGGAATCACGTCCAAAATCTTACGCTGAGCTGGTGACGTTCTTGCAACAGGAATGGACACAAATACCCATAGTTGTGTATCAAAGCCTTGTTGAAAGTATGCCCAGAAGGGTTATTAGTGTAATTGCAGCACGTGGGGGACCATCCCCCTATTAAAGAATATATTCTTTCGCTTATAGCATCACATCTTGCTGTCCGGTCTATTATTGTATTCAAGGAAAGTTTAACTGACCCAGAAGAAAGAAACGCCTAAACAGAAATCGTACATGCACCACCTACGACTCGTGTTGAATATATTTTCCAAAAATATGAAACTTTATTTTATCAAAGTAGGTATTTACGTATTTTAATTAACGTGTGTTATACTGGAGGAACATATCGGGATATTATCGGTCTGAGATCAACCCCGAAGTGAAAGATCCAAGGACAACAACACGCAATTTTCAACCATGGTCAGATGACAAGGTCACACCTGAGCCTGCACCCCATTCTCTAAACTTCCAAACCAGCGTGGGGACGTTTGAGGCCATGACAGATATAACGTGCTCCAGCCCTCCCCTCTTGTACACGACAGTCTTTGGTTGGATTTGAACTCGCAACCCTCTGACTGCTAATCTATTACTCTTCCAACGGGGCTAACTCATCCCTATCTTTTATCGAGAACAATTTGGAAAAAAATCACAATTCCAGCAGTTTGCATGATTGGTAAGAGAAATAGGATAATGTGTTGGGAAAATGGAGGAAACTTTCTGAAATTTGCAAAAAAAAAAATTTTTAATTTAAATTTTCACAGGTTTTGGTCTTTTAACGGCTATTTCCTGTGTTTTCCATACCTACTTCCAATTTTCCCGCCTTGATTAAAATCTTAATATCTCTGCAACTAATTAACTTAGTGAAAAAATTAAATATATATTGGAAAGTCAAATAAATACTCTATCAAGTAAGATAAAGATTTTTTTGTGGAATTTTTGGTCAAATATGATATTTTTAACGTGTTCGGACACATTAACCCAGAAGACTGTTTGCTTTGACAAGATAGGTTGGGTTTTTGTGACTAATATTTTTGAGATTAAAAATGAAAAACTATCGAGAAAAATCTACTATACTGTGAAAACTAATGATATCTAATATAAAATAAGGTCGATTTTTAAAGTTACTTTATTTTTTTAAATTACAGAATTTCGAAGTTTAAACTTTTCTTGATTTACTAACAAACAGCATTTGTATACATTTTTAACGACACCCTACAACAAATCTCTAATAAGTAATACTGTTTGCAGTTTTGATACTATTTTCTTGTATTCTGTTTCTAAAGGGGCATATGCAAAGTCAATTCCAACGTGTCCCCACATGTTACTAACTATCACTTACAGAAGAGTTATCGTATATAACATATCTATAGCAACAACTGCTATAACATAACTATAACAACAACTGCTATAACATAACTATAACAATGTCATATATACAACAACTGCTATAACATAACTATAACAATGTCATATATACAACATAATTTACTATTGTTGCAATACTCAACATTTCAGTGAACTTCCCTGAAACAAATAACTGTATTTTGTGTCTGGTTAAATGTTTCCACCTGTACTATTATACACAGGCTGTTCGCACATTTTTAGACGATTTTGGTTAGCGGTAATAAAAAATCGTTTGCTGCAAAATAAATAATTGCAGTTGTACTCTATGTTTTTAAAAGTCAAAATTATCGTCTGCGGCTTGACAAACACTTCTCCAAAGAAAAATGGAAAAAAATTGTCACAATAGATGAATCATGGGTGTATTTAAATGATTGCAGCAAAAAAAAGAGCCATTTATTATCATAAAAGGGGAGAACAAAATTTAAGTACATGGTTCACAGAATCGAAAGGAAGTTTTTCTAGGGTATTCATGATTGTTGCTGATTTTTCACATAATGGCAAGTTAAAAATAAAGAGAGTGGGAAGATATGTCAAGATAAACTCCAAATACTATCAGGAACATATTTTATCGCCAATTTTTCTGAATGAAATACCATCACTTTACCCACAGTGGCATCAATCTGTGGAACTCCATCAAGACAAAGCTAGCAGTCATGCATCAAAATCTACTGTAAATTTCCTAAAAGAAATGGAACAAAAAACCGGTATCAAGGTCACACCCTTCACTGATATCCCTACTCAATCTCCCGATGTATCACCTATGGATTTTTGTGCTTTCGGACTTTTAAAATCTGCATTATCCAAACGTCGTCCCACATCCCTTACAGGACTCTGGAAAGCTGTTCAGGAGGAATGGGATAGAATACCTCTTCTGACACTTCAAAAGGTATTATTATCCTGGAAATTACGGTGCCGAAAGATAGTTCAGAATAAGGGCTATCAAATAGAACATTTAAAACACAAGAATGTTATGTTATTTAGTTTTGTGAATTTGTCTAAAAAATGTGTGAACAGCCTCTGTATTGCATTAAAAGAGGTACGTCTTGAGTGTCTTACCAGGTCCGACCACTGCTGAGAGGGGCTGCTCCATGCTGGTTGGAGGGGGAGGAACATTCTGACCGGGTCCTAGGACGCCGTGGTACGCCATTCCATCTGGTGGCGGTTGTCCAGGGAAGAAGTCGTAGAACCCTGGTTGCGCTCCGTACCCGAAATCACCGGGACTGCCAGAATCTGAAACAAATCATCACCATCAGGACTAGAGCAGAAGAAGTCAATACAGGTTGGTAGGTACCGTAATTAACGTCGAACTGGAGCAACACAGCGGGCTATTCACGACAGCCCGGGTTCAATCCCCCAAGGGATAGATCACAGGGCAACACCACGTAATTATGAACCACGGTCAGATGACGAGGCAACACTTAACTGGCACCCCACTTCTCAAAACTTTCACACCACGACATTTGAGGCCCTGACAGATTTGACATGCACCAGCCCTTTTTGTACACGATGGTGTTAGTTGGTTTTGAACTCGCAATCCTCCGGTTGCCTAATCCTTTACTCAAACAACCTGGCCACAGTGGACCAGTGAATATAGGTAGATTGAGAAATGAATTCACATGGCACTGGGTCTATATGCGACGTTCGTAATCAATCACGAGGCGTAGATTTGTATTTTAATTAACGTCACACTGGAGCAACATAAAAGTGACTGTCCGGGATCAAACCCGAAGGTGAACAACACCACGTAATTTTGATACATGGTCCGATGACAAAGCCACATCTGAGCTGAAATCCCACTCTCCAAACTACCATATTCCACCAACGTGAGATCATCTGAGGATACGGCATATTTAACATGCACCAGATCCCTCATACACGAGAGTCTGGTAGGATTTGAACTTGATACCCTCCGGTTGCTAATTTGTTTCCCTAACAACGGGCTATCGTCGTCCCCGGACTGTCGTTATTTTGAACGTCATTTGACCTCGCTATTTTGAGTCACGGTCAGATCACGAGGTCAGATCCTGAGCTGGCGTCCCACTCTCCAAACTTCCACACCATGCCAAAGAGAGTACGTTTGAGACCACGGTAGATTTAACATGCACCAGCCCCCACGCACACAACAGTCTTTGGTGGTATCGTGTTTGGAACTCGCAATCATCCGGTCGTTAAATAGTCCATGTATTCATGTGGGATGTTTAAATTTCAGATTTTATCAGAAGTCGTAAAATTTTTAACTGTCTTTTCTACAATATTTAACATTTTAAAGTGGAAGAAAATAAGAAAGTGAATCGAACTCTGCATGGAGAAATGGTCAGAATACAGGTGCTCGATACATTTCTTTTCACGGCCTAACTTTTCAGTCTCGCGATAAAAATAGAATTTAATAATTCAAATTCCAGAACAACGGAGGTTGTTTTCACAGATTCGACTCAATAGCGAGAGCGAACGAAAAAAGGGGGGTGCGGCAGAACGTTCCACTGCAAATTCGATGTTCGATAACATCACAGTAGGATTATAACCTGCGCCCCCCACCCGATTTAATCTAGACTAGAATTTCGCGGATATTTGAAGCCGGAGCTGTATCAGACGATGCTCTCGTTGTCATGACAACGTGGATGGGAAACTGGATGCTGCCTTGTTTTGTGTAGTGGTTAGGGTTAAGCGGCTGTCAGCTGCGCTCGCAAAATATCTTGCCCGAAGATTGTTATCGGAGGGCGGGCAGAAGGGTTGGGGAGAACACTTCCGGTATGTGCTTCCACGAAAAAGAAATAAAAGTAGGGGCATAAAACTTGATTGAAGGTACGGTATTAGATAACTTGGGAACGAAATTTAAATTTGTACTTTGATATGTAGATAATTTTTTTCTGGGTTGAATGTTTTGTTAAATATCTAATGCTTTTAAAGGGTTGCTTTTCCTTCTAAATTTTTGCGATTATTCTAAATTTCTATGCGATACCCTATTTTTAGTCCCATTATTACGTAAATTTAAAAAATTGCAGAATTGATCCCGGTTTATAAATTTTTACTGAAAGAATTACCTCGAATTTTAACTTGACTAGAATTTGGCATTTTTTATGACAACTAAAGTGATTCTGTTATTCGATGTTTCTGATATATATTTACATACATTAAGGACATTTTAGGATTAAACAATGATGTAAAATGTTTTGGAAGTAAAACATATTTTGATCTTGCTTTCAATTTATTTGAATACGATTACGATGCGGAAAATTCATGAATACTTCCGTATGAATTACTGTTTTTAAAACCTTATTTGGAATAAATAGGTCTTTCTAAAACCTGTTTTTTAATAAATAGTTTTTGATCTCTCCCGTTTGGAATAAATAGCTTGTATTAAGTTATGCTTTTAATAAATACTTTTTTGGAATAAATAGTTTATAATTAATCATGTCTAGAATGGATAGATTCTAATAAATTTTGTTTCGGATAAAAATTTTCTACTAAATACTATTTGGAATACATAAATCGGTTCTACAAAATATTTTTTGACATAAATTTGATCTAATAAATGCTTTTTGGGACTAATGGCTTCTAACAAATACCGTTTAGAATAAATATCTAGATTCTACTAAATTTTGTTTGTAATAAAAGTGTTACATTAAATCCTATTTGGGGGAAAGGTTTTGCTAAGTAGTGTTTGGAATAATTAGGTCACACTAAATCTTATTTTCAATAGTAGATTCTACTAAATACTGTTTGGAATAAGTTGATTCTACTAAATATTGTTTGGAAAAGTTGATTAAACTAAATATTGTTTGGAATAAGTATATTCTATTGAATACTGTTTGGAATAAAAGTGTTCTATTAAATCCTACTTGAAAGAAAGATTTTGTTAAATGCAGTTTGGAAAAAATAAGGTCCACTTAATCCTGTTTTTGTTATATAGGTTCCAGAATATACTGTTTCGAATTAATAAATTAAAATAAAAACTGTTTAGAATAAATAGGGTTTAATGAATGCTGTTTGAAATAAATAGGTTGTTTGGAATAAGTTGATTCTACTAAATACTGTTTGGAATAAGTATATTCTAATGAACACTGTTTGGAATAAAAGTGTTCTGTTAAATCCTGGAATAAGTATATTCTAATGAACACTGTTTGGAATAAAAGTGTTCTGTTAAATCCTGCTTGAAAGAAATATTTTGTTAAATACAGTTTGGAAAAAATAAGGTCCGCCTGTTTTTGTTATATAGGTTCCAGTAGATACTGTTTCGAATTAATAAGTTAAAATAAAATCTGATTAGAATAAATAGGTTTTAATGAATGCTGTTTGAAATAAATAGGTTGTTTGGAATAAGTTGATTCTACTAAATATTGTTTGGAAAAGTTGATTAAACTAAATATTGTTTGGAATAAGTATATTCTAATGAATTCTGTTTGGAATAAAAGTGTTCTATTAAATCCTGCTTGAAAGAAAGATTTGTTAAATACTGTTTGGTTTGGTGGATTTTTATGCCGCAAGGGCCAAATCTGGCCAAACTGCGCCAAACGTTGTCTAAATTAAAAGGTCTATACCTTTAGCGACGAGATGGTTAAACATATAACACTATTGTAAAACTAAACTTATATCAAATAAAAGCTATATGACAGTCTCCATTTTTTCTTGATAACTTGTACGACTGCACTCAAGGCTCACCGATCAGAAACGGCTCTGATAGGTGAAATACGAGTCCTGACTCCATCCTGGCCGTTCTTGACTTATTAAGACGAATTCGACACTGGCTCTCACAATTGGACCACCCTACCTCCTTTCGAAGGGATCTGCCGATATCCCCTCCCGATTCCATCGCATCTCCAGCAGTGGCAGACGTAGAAATCACCCTTTCTCGGTTTATAGCTCAACAAGGCCGTCACCGCCGTCGCATTATCAGCTACGTCACGAGCACATGTTGCATTCGTAGAAACGCCATCCCTCCCTCTCCGCCGAAGAGGAGCGGGCTGCAGCCAGAATGCACCCCCCGAACACCGAGCGGGGGCCCCTGGGTCCCGAGGATCCGTCGAGCGCGAAATTAAACGAGGCGTCCCATCGTCCCCCGCGACTCATCCTGAGTCACGTGACCCCGTGATGGACTACCCCCGGGTCTTCGCACCCCAGCTGACACCGACCCAGGAGGGGGGTAGGGTGGCTGCGATTCTGCGAAGTATCGTCCATCCGGCAATCCGGCCATATACGGGGCACCACCGTTCCACGGAAATGTCTCCGTGGAGCATTTGGAATAGGTGTGGTGTGAGGAGAACTACTTAATTAAGGTGGGTGGTGTAATTGGGGAGGTTGGCACGGATTTGTTTGGGGCTGGGGTAATAATAAGGGCAAACCAAATTATGAGACCAGTGGAAATTCCGTCAGTCATTGGGACTACGTGATGAACTGGTGTGGTGATTTTTCCCCAACTGTTGTGGGAGGATATTGAATGGATATATAGAACCCGCTCTAGGCATCAGCCTCTCGTGTACAACCCTCAATAATCCACCCCTTTTCACAACAGCTTGAATTTAGAACCAGCACCCAAACCACTCAAAATGGTTTCGACGAGATATCTCTTCCATCAAGAACCAATCAATTTTTCTAATGACGAGATATCTCGTCATCAAGATATCGCTGATAGTTTTTTGATGACGAAATGAAAAACTGGTCACTTTTCTTCTATTGGCAAGATATCTCGTTCATCAAGATTTGGTCAATTTTCATCTAATGAAGAGACACTTTATAAAAACAACCACCAGATGGGGTAATGAGTATTTTAACCCTCTGAGGGTTTCACGTTCACAAATTAGTTCTGCAACCTGTTGAGCGGGCTTGACTTCCTATCCTTTTGACCTTCTTGACCGATAGAATATTTCCAGGGATTCTTCCTCAATAGAAGTGGTTTATTCAGTCATTATGTGTGTAGTGGTGGAAAGCAATGATACACTTATTTGGAAATCGCTTGACGATCTGAGGGGTAAAATGTTCTACAAATAACCTGCACAGATTCGTGTTTTTCATCACACGTGCAAGAGATCCTTAAAATATACATAAAATAGGAAAACTAACAAATATATTAAAATTTATTGCTGATTAAAGTTAAAGCCGTCTTTCGGTTGTCTCTATTCCTCTTGATGATGAGCTAGAGCCCACCCAGCACAATCGATGTGGAGTCAACCATTCTTTGGTGTGGAGTCAAACATGACAAATGTATGTGTGAGAGGAAAATAGGGTTAAATATTTATCTTTCCATATTTACATTCATCTATCTTTAATACACGATTTAACCTTACATCAATTCATATTTGCATCATTGTGTTCTTCGGATATCATATCTTTATCAAAAACCCTTTATGACGGATTAAAATGTATCATCTTTTGTAGATCTATCATTCCAAGACAAATCATAACCCTCAGCACGTTATCAGATTCCCGAGAAGTATGTTTTTATCCCGCAATACACACAATGATTCAATAACGTCTCACGGTTGAAAGATTCCAGGAAGGACTTCCAAAAAGTAAAAACTGAGTAGGAAGTTATGCAGGAAACATTCGAAATATTCACTCCGCAACACACATAATGATTAAATAACCACATTTGTCGGTGGAAAGAATCCCAGGAATGACTTTATTTTACTTACCAAAAAGATCAAAACTATTGAAGAAGTTATGCAGGAAAGACTTCAAATATTTACCCGGCAACACACATAATTACTAAATAACCACATCTGTCAGAGGAAAGAATCCCAGGAATGATTTTATATACCAAAAAGATCAAAACTATTGAAGACGTTATGCAGGAAAGACTGCAAATATTTACCCGGCAGCACACATAATGACTAAATAACCACATCTGTCAGAGGAAAGAATGCCAGGAATGATTTTATATACCAAAAAGATCAAAACTATTGAAGACGTTATGCAGGAAAGACTTCAAATATTTACCCGGCAACACACATAATTACTAAATAACCACATCTGTCAGAGGAAAGAATGCCAGGAATGATTTTATATACCAAAAAGATCAAAACTATTGAAGACGTTATGCAGGAAAGACTTCAAATATTTACCCGGCAACACACATAATGACTAAATAACCACATCTGTCAGAGGAAAGAATCCCAGGAATGATTTTATATACCAAAAAGATCAAAACTATTGAAGACGTTATGCAGGAAAGACTTCAAATATTTACCCGGCAACACACATAATGACTAAATAACCACATCTGTCAGAGGAAAGAATCCCAGGAATGATTTTATATACCAAAAAGATCAAAACTATTGAAGACGTTATGCAGGAAAGACTGCAAATATTTACCCGGCAGCACACATAATGACTAAATAACCACATCTGTCAGAGGAAAGAATGCCAGGAATGATTTTATATACCAAAAAGATCAAAACTATTGAAGACGTTATGCAGGAAAGACTTCAAATATTTACCCGGCAACACACATAATTACTAAATAACCACATCTGTCAGAGGAAAGAATCCCAAGAATGATTTTATATACCAAAAAGATCAAAACTATTGAAGACGTTATGCAGGAAAGACTTCAAATATTTACCCGGCAACACACATAATGACTAAATAACCACATCTGTCAGAGGAAAGAATCCCAGGAATGATTTTATATACCAAAAAGATCAAAACTATTGAAGACGTTATGCAGGAAAGACTGCAAATATTTACCCGGCAGCACACATAATGATTAAATAACTACATCTGTCGGTGGAAAGATTTTACTGATCGAAACGACCAAAACTGATTAGAAGCATGCAGGGATTGGATTGGATATGATTTTGTGGCATTGAGTCCTCTCGGGACATATTATGCCAAACTGAAGATAAAAAATCAACTACATAATATAGCAATAAAATGAAATAAGAACTGATGTAATAAAATGAATACTATATATATTATATGTGATGGATGAAACCAATGTCATATAAAAAGGAAGCATGCAGGGAAGACTGCAGGCTGTAAATGGATTTATGCATGTAAGCCCCTCAGAGTGTTAAATGATACAGGTTAAAATATTAAAATATTTACTGAAAACAGAATTCGCGTAGAAGTTTGGTTACTTTAAAGTCAAATATAGGATTCATTAAAATGCCTTGCAACGGCATTAAAACTGGAATCATTCGCAAGAGTTGCGTGACAAATCTCGGATACTTCAAACCGATAACTTTCTCCCAAGACTCCTCGCTCTTACCTTTTTTCCTCTTTCAAAACACCCTCCAATGCCATCTCGACTTTTGTTTGACCGATGCGATCCCTACACCTTTCCAATTAACGGGGATATCTTGATTAGTTTTTTTATCCATTTGCATTCTGCGGTATCGAGACCAAAAAGATTCACACGCGAAGAATTCCGAGAAAAGAGGAATTCTCCACAAAAGTAGAAAGGACTAGAGATTTCAGAAAAAAAGCTAAAATAAATGAGAACTGCATAATGTGTATGGGGCCCAACTCGAGAGAAAAATTAATACTATTTATGATTCACTTTTTTCGAGCGTGGTTTATTAGGAAACTAAAGATGATGAGTCCCCTTGTGGGTTTTCCGTTTACTCTACAAGATTTAATTTGGTTTGGCCACCGTTTTCATTATTACTTTCACACTTATTTATGCCCGGTTTTTTTCTTGATATTTTATTTCTCATCAGGCACGCCGGTGTGGGTTCTCCCTTTATTTATTTATTTTTTATAGTTCAGAATCCAGGTGTAATTTCATGCGCTGACGGTTTCATAACCGGCCGCAATTTGCATGGAAATTACTAAAAGTGTTCATGTCTTATTCGAACGGGGAGCCACCTCCCCCATGCCACCACCGCCGACCCCCTGATTAAATAAAGAATGGCACAGACACTCATCACTTCAGTTCGAGTCTCACCCCCACTTTCTCCGAAAGGTTATTACGTTTTCTTTAGCGGGGGTTTTCATCTACCATGATACACATTTGAGGTGGGAAAAAAAAGGTATGTGTATAAGCCCCGGCACCTTTGGCGCCCGCAAATTCGGTCTTTGTGCTCGCGCTCATTCGTAGAAAGCAGAAAATGAGAAGGCAAAAAAGCGCGTTTCTTCTAAACACCGCTGCGAGAGGGGGGAAATTAAGGCCACGAAAAAGAGCTTAACTCATATAAGCAAATACTGAGAGTTGGGAAAAAAAAGGTGCTGTATATGAAGAAAAATCGGTGCAAAACGCTATTAAAGGGAGAGGGAACGAGGATTTTTTTCCATCAGCCTGTAACTGTATGCTCTCCCCTCCTTCCTTTGCAAACCCCAACGCAAAATGCAACTAATTTTTCTCCACTAGGAAAGCGGGTGAAAAAATGCATTCATTTTCGGATGAGCCTCATTACATTTCTTAGCGTAAAAAGCGCTCAGATTAAAATCTCAGAGATGAAATTAATAAATAAATTTAACGCAAGCTCTCACAAAGTTCCTTTCGCGAAATGAAGACATTTATCTAATGATATATGTGGGAGGAGCAGGGGAAAAAAATGGCCGAAGAGCGAAGAGCCTGCGTATGATTGATCGCGATATTATAGAGAATAAACATCCGATTACGCTGTGGGTCCTTTATTTCCGTTGAAAGCTAAATATTTAGTTTTTAAGAAAGGTTTTTTCCCATAGTTCTATCTTTCAAAGACTTTCATAACCACCCTCTTTCTTTGGTAATCGCTACCGAGGCCTTCAGTTTTGTCGGCATAAAAGGTGGAATGCTGATGTTCGAAAAATTAAAAAGATGGCCGTCTAGAAAGTTGATAGATGATAGAAAAAAAATATTTTTTTTAGTCTGAATTTTAGTTTTAATAATGATAAACATAATTTTGAAGCATTTTTTATTAATTAAATTAAATATTATTAATTTAAAATATAGTAAATTTTGTAAAACAACTGTGTGTGTGGTAAATTATTAATTTTTTGAATTCAGACGATGACTTTTTGACTTAGAAAAAACCCATACAATATTGGAGGTAGTTTGTTATTTGTTTAATTAACGTCGTACTAGAGCAACACAACGGGCTATTGACGACGGTCCGGAATCAATCCCCTAAGGAAAAGATCCGAGGACAAAACCACGTAATTTTGAACCACGGTCAGATGAAAAGAAAATACCCGAGCTGGCACCTCAATCACCAAACCTCCACACCAACCCAATGTGAGGACTTTCGACCACGACACATTTAAGATTCACCATTCCCCTCAACAAATTACGCTTACAAACATTCATACACTAACCTTGATTCGAACCAGGAACCTTCTGTTATAGATGCTAACATCTGGTCATATACTGGATCAGCATGCAACAAAGCATACATTTGAAACAACACAAAAGGGCTATTGACGACGGTTCGGGATCAATGCCTAAAGGAAAGATTCCAGGACTGACTGTGACGGTTCTTCCTTTGGCACATTTCCTAATCCTCTGCCTTTTCGTCCCCCAAACAGTAAAACTAGTCCATGAGCATATTTCAAACATTCATTTACACATTTCTTGACTATCATATTTACAGGATCATTCAGTCGACGATCGGGAATAATCCCCTTCGATCTCCAGCGCAAAACAACGCGTCCTGCTTCCTCGCTGGCCTTCGTGCAAATCCCCTTTTTTCTTTTCAACCCTCTCCAAACGGGTTCCTTTTCAAAAACCCGAGGGGGAAGCTCCGTGGAGTTCGATTCCATGTCCATCAACCCTACCCAAACCTGGTGAGGTTACGGGGAACTTCACAAGGACAAAACCACTTTAATTTTGAAACATGGTCAGATGATGAGGCAACAACAGCTGGCGTCCCACTCTCCAAACTTCCACACAAAGCCAACGTGAGGACGTTTGAGGCCACGAAAGATTTAACGTGCATCAGTCCCCTTTGTATACAACGGTTTTTGGTTGGATTCGAACTCACAACCCTCCTGGTTACCTCGACGAGGTATCTCGTCATTAAGAAAACATACCCGATCATGATGAACGAGATATCTCGTCCATAAAGATCTCGTCGTTACAAAACTAACCAAATCTAGATCTCGTCATCATCAGACATTGGCGATATCTTGTCATTGGCAAAATTGGTCAAATCTTGATGGACCAGATATCTCATCAAAACCACTCAGCAAGCTTAACTAAAGTTTGGCGGTACAGTGAGGGCACAACCTTAAATAAATAAAAGCCAAAATGACGAGGTTTCCCCAGAATTAATCACTCTCGACAACTCTTCCACAGAAAACGACTTTAATTAAAAGAAATCTCTCCCAGAGACAATGCCGTGGCACATCCCACACACTGTAAGACTTTCAATTCCGTCCTTAACCCAGAGAAGGACATAGCAGGGGTTTTGTATTAAGACTTAAAAGGAGGCGAACCCTTGCTACACAGAGGGAAAATCCATTTAAAGCACACTTCTCCCTCTCAGTTCATTTAAGCAAATTGAAAGAATTCCTCATTACTGTAATCGAACCATTAGCGGGAACTTTTCTCTGGAATTAACTTCATCAAAAACGCGTTTAAGGGAAGCCTCCCGCCCGTGCAGTTTTAAAGTTTGTGGGAATGCGTACGACATGTGCAGATGCTTTCGAGAGACTGTGTCCGACCATAGTTTGCCTCCGTCTGCTGCGAGGGCAAAGGAAGAAGATCATTAGGCCCTCCCGAGTGTGCGAGTGGAATTTATCATTCGTACTTTTAAAAGACGGAAAAGTAATTTTTCAAGAGGAACACGGGGGAGAAATTACCCGGGTGTGTGTTCGGTGGTTCGGTTTGTGGTCTGGACCCCGACGTTGATTGTGGATATTTTATGATCTATCATCCTCCGGGGTTCGTGCTAAGAAGGTTTGTAATAAAATTCCGATAAGGATTCAGATGTGATAGGAATATTTCGGCAAGAATAAGTTTGGTGTTTGGGCAAAAGAAATGAATTTTGCTTCACGTTTCTCCGTCTGTTTAACGTGATATTCATTTAGATCAAAATCCGCTAAGTGCATTAATGTGTTTCTTGTTTACTTGAAGGTTATGGCAGTGAATGGTATATAGTTCCCCACTCACGCAACGAGAGAGGAATGTTTCTCATCGGCGAATACAGCTGAAAGTATACTCAACAAAAATTTCACTTCGTGCGCATTTGCTGTCGAGATTTATTTGGAAGCTTTAACCACCTGGTGGTTGTCCGAACAAACATCTCGTCATTGGCAGATTGGATGGACGAAGTATCACGTCATTAGAAGAAAGCTGACCAGATCTTGATCTTGTCATCATCAATAAACCGGCATAATCTTGATGACAAGATATCTCGTCACAATCGAAACTGGTCAGATGTGGATGGACGAGATATCTCGTTGTAACCCCCCCCCCCCTTGTAGGTTTAATCACTAACTCTGAATGTGAAACCTTCAACAACAGTGCTAGTTGGTGTTCGAGTCGTTTTTCCAACTTCACATTTTGTTCCTTTAGGTAATTCCACATATAAACAGTCGATGCAAAAAGGTGAAAAAGTCATCTAGTAACTAACACCAACACACGCTCCAGTTCCTATCGCTAAATCAGCTGAATATGTCTGGTTGGACCTAACGACACATTTTTTTCATCCTACGACAGACACCCTTTTCGCAATAAGTCTGTCTGGATGACCAATATAGTATCGAAACCGAAATAACTTATGGATCAGCTGCATTACTTACTGCGAAGTCAGTCAGATCAGGGCAACCATTGAGATGAGTTCCTGTCGTCTGAAAGGCCAGATAGTGCAAGTTGGAGAGTCTGTCAAGTCAGTTCAGTATAGATGATTTAGGTAGTCAAGTAGTCAGATCTATTGTGAACGGAAACAAACTTTCCTATAACTCTGTAGATCTCGTCTGAGAATGTACGCACAGATATCGAAAGCGGCCGGGACTTCATTGCAACAGCATAAACACAGTCACCAAATAACCATCAGATATTCAACACGAAACGTCAGTAGTGATTCTGTGCCTTTAAGAAACTGATCTCGAACCACTATGACTGTATATCCTTACACAGATAGGCACTGGGTCTCCTTCCTTGCTCAGAGAATTCCATTCCTGCTCAAGGAAGAGTTCCACTTTTGCTACAACTGAGACCTTAGCTGGAAGTTTTAGTCTTTATCTTTAATTATATAGATGTAAATATTAACCATCCAAGTGGTTTGAATGAGATATCTCGTCCATGAAGAATTTATCAATTTTGCTTACGACGAGACATCTCGTCACTAACATATCGCCGATTGTTTTATGTTGAAGAGATCAAGTTCCAGTTAGTATTTTTCTAATGATAAGAGATCTCATCCGTCAGGATCCGGTCAATTTTCTTCTAAGGACGAGATACCTTGCCATAGTGACCGAGCGATGTCTAATTTGATTGACAGTGTGTGTAGCAGTGTCCAAGAACAGAGAGACACGCACACCTAAATTGGACACTGACCATTAATTTACAATGCAATATAAAGTTATTATCTGGTGTAACAACATTATCTAGAGTAAAAACACGTCTGACTCCTCTGAATTGTAAAACAACTCTATTCTTATTCGTGTTCTTTTTCAGAGTGACACCCAATATTTAATGTTCTTAGTCGTATCGGAACTCAGGCACTGTCATCCATCGATGTTCGTTCACCAGAACAAGTAGCAACTAGAATACAAGAACAACTGTTCTTGCAACCTATCTGTGTTCGTAACCAACTTTGTGAAAGACAGGGAATCGTGACATATCTCATCGAGACAACCACGAGGAGGGTTAAGTCGGGAATATGTGGGGTTCGTATTTGTAACCCTTTTAATTTTGTGGTATTCAATGGGAGAATAGGGATAGAGAAATTCAGCCAAGCTAATCCAATCTGCCTATTCATTGCCGTGGAGACCATAGTGACTGGGGATCCACTGCAATATGATATGTTGGTTTTACTGTCCATAGTAAAATTTATTCCAATTTAGCACCAAGAAATCGAGACTGCCTAGTGATAATTAACAACACCAGCCGAGCCCTTGTACCTTAGACTTTGAACCTGATGGTAACACGAGAACTCGAAAACGTCCACAATGCAGAACCTTCACAACAATGGAGTGTAACCCAAGAACTCACGGGTGCAAAAATCGTCTTTTAATCGGCATAACGCAACCTCCGAATCCCAAGGCAGTGAAAGAGAGCGAGAGAACGAGCAAAAATGCTCTTCTAATGGCGCAATCAATTATTTTCTCTTTATGAAGCTCCCTGCAGCGGGATTCAAACCTTCAGCAACAGAAACCGATTACCAGAGAGCCGCCCACAATTAGTTTTGCGCTCAGATGCACCGATTCCCAACAAAGAAGTATTCGGTTAATCATCAATCAAATTTCAACTAACGCCGAAACTCTGCTTTAAATATTCACCAGCTTTTAATGTTCTTTGACTGCCCAATTTTCCAAACACGAACGAGATCGGGAAAATGGATTCCGCAGGGAATTGATGAGCTTTCGGGTGTTCCTCTTGCTTTGACCCCTCCACGTCAACTTCGAAGCATCGTCAGATGCTCGGTCTGCCCACAATCTGACGTTCCGATATCGTCTGAGCCTTGCGGTGACCAAAATAACACTGGAAATTATTCGCTGCGAATTTTTAAAAAATGAACGATAATATTTTTTGACAATTATTTTAACGATAGATTATATTTCAAAAGCATCACGGCCCGACAGCAAAACGACTCGAGAATTGAGGTGTGTATTGAAGTTCTACAATTATTTTGGTAAGGCTTATGGTCTTTGAACAACAAGGCTTTGTGCACACATCCGGTTTTTCAACGTGCGACGATGCTGCCGCAACGCAAGTGCGGTCTGAGATACATTAGCCGCTAGGGCGCCGCACGTCCAACTTGCGTGCAATTTGTACCGCAGTTTCACACGGCACCGCAGCTCGCCGCACACGGGTCTCCGTTCTGAAGTACCTTGTTTTCATAAATAAATAGAATATAAATAATAATTAATAAAAGGTTATATCCTTCACCGTCTATTTTTTTTCAAAATATACTTTTTTGTACACCAAGTAAGCGAAATAAACACGTTTTCTTCGATAGAATATTTATCGCAAATGGCGCGAAATGAGTACTTGCGTCATTTCACGGTTATGTGTGTATAGTTGGGCTTCGGTGCCGCAGCGGCAACGCACGTTGAAAAACCGGATGTGTGCACTGGGCATAAAAAGACGTGCATCCCGTTGAATCTGTGACACTGAGAATAGTTTGCGTGTTTGCGTTTGAGAAAGGTTCAGAATATAGTGTACTACTATGTGGACTTATACTATTTTGATTAGAATGATATACAAGTACAGCGAGTTGCTTAACCTCCAGTGGTTTTGTGGAGAGATATCTCGTTTATCAAGATCTGGCCAGTTTTGATAATGATAGAGCTATACCGTTGAGACAATCAAAAGGTGAGCTAACAATTAAACACCGTATATGATTATTCAAAAATGTATATGCGTTTCATAGAAATTTTTTTAATGATTTTTATTAAACATCTTGAAGGGTATTTCTATTAAATTTCGCATTGGTATTTTATAATGTGCATGTTGTAAAGTTTAAGATAACGAAATATTTCTACCTTAAATACTTAAAGCTCGAAACATTAAAATATGTAAATAACGCTTGCGTTTAGTGAAGATTTCAAACTAAATCAGAATGTATGACTAATTTTATGAAAATCAACACAAACACACTGTAGACAAATAAAACATACTAGGTCAAAATACGTAATTCTGAGGAAACGAAGGGGAAAATCTAACCTTCATGCCAAAAAAATTACTTTGTGAACTTCAGCAGTTAGCCGACCAACCGGTATAGTGGTTAAGGTGTCAGCCTCTAGATCGGTAGGTCCCCGGTTCGAATCCGGGTTCGGGCATGGATGTTTGTAAGCGTATACCAGCTCAGGTGTTGCTTCGTCATCTGAACATGGTGCAAAATTACGAAGTAATTGTTAGGAGCAATGATGGTCCTCCCACTGGGTGCTCCTTCACAAGTGGCCATCACTTCCGGCCTTGTAGTGGCCAATGACTTCGGTCAAATGTGCCCGCCATTAGGAAAAAAAAAAAAAAAACTTCAGCAGTTTAAGGATCATACCCATTGTAATCTCGAGAAAAGTTAAAACCCATTTTTTTTAAAACCTTCATGCAAAAAATGTTTTATCTCTGTGTTTCACTTTATAAACAGATAAAATATTCTTCTAAAATCTTCCTCATCAAGCGATTCAAAAGCGTAAACGTCAAATTAATACAGGTAAATAACAACTGTTTAGGTTACTTTTAGACTATTTCCCACATTTAATAAAAACATCCCTGCATTATCACTGTTTATCAACGAGGCGATCCGAATCTTAACTGTAACATCGTCCATTTAAAACCCCATTGCATTTTTATTTAAATTTCAAATTTGCAGTAACTACTGAATTAAATGCTTGCATTTCTAGTTTCTGCTACTAAAATACCTACAGAATACTGTAAATATAACTTTCGTGTCATAACAGTTGTATAGTAAAGAAACAAACTATAAGGATAGAATAGACTTAACCCTCCAACAAGACGAGACACTTCGACGAGATATCTCGTCCATCACGATCGGACCAATTGTGCTAATGACGAGATATTGCCAATTTTGTTATGATGACGAGATCAAAAACACATCACTTTTCTCACGAGATATCTCGTTCATCAACAACAGGTCAATGTTTTTCTAGTAAAGTACTTTAATGAACGTCGCATTGGAGCAACACAACGGACTATTGGCAAAGGTCCGGGAACAATGCCAAAGTGAAAGATCCGAAGAGAACACCACGTAACTTTGGAGTGCCTATATAATAAGAGTGTCGACAAGGGACCAAATTAGGCCCAATGCGCATGCGCGGCAGCCATTTTTCTACCAGAATCGTCTCAAAGATAGTTGCTGGGCGAATTAATGTATCATTTCAAGGAGAACAAAAAGCATATGATTGTTATAATATGGATACATTCGGTATAAATGAATCATATAAACGCTCAATTACATTCGTAATGGATGAGATGGATTGCACAACGCGCAAACTTAGATTGCGTGATACAGCATGTTGTTAAAAAAAAGCTATTTATTTAAAAAGTCTTCAAATTTATACTAACAAAAAACTAAAATAATAATAAATAAACATTCTAGAACATGAAATGGAACATGAATAAGCTATATTTTCTTTTTAATTTAATATACACGCGTTTTTCTGGAACACACAAAAAGTTCCCATGTTAAGTCTACGGGAGCTAGAACAAGACCGCCTCGGGTGGTAGAAAAGTTCTCTAAGCCAATCAGAAAGTGTTTCCCGTATGTCGCCACTCTTATTATATAGGCACTCTACGTCACTTTGAACTTTCTAACGTAACTTTGAACTTTCTACGTAACTTTGAAGTTCAGAAGACGAGTTTTTCTAGTGACAAGATACGACGGTCTTTGGTTGGATTCGAGCTCGCAACCTTTCCCGGTTGCCAATCCGCTTCCCCATTCATTGTGTGATTTAAAAATCAAAACACACAAAAACCAACTGTTATTTAATTGCAAAGCAACGATCCAACCCCTAGGAATCCTTCGCTCCCTATCACCCCCGAAGAGTTATGCAACGAGGGAACAATGGAACGGGAAGGTGGGAGAGCATCAAAATATTGGTTATTACCAGCCATTACAATGCAAGCTCTCCGAACTGGCCGCTTGTAAAACCAAAGCTCCTCCATTACAAACACGAGGGGAGGGGGTCCTCACCCCCCTGTCGAGAGAGGGGGGTCCCAGGGGTTGAGGGCCCCCCCCCTGTCTCTAGATTTACGACCCGCGTTTTACTGCAGAGGGGGGAAAGGGTTCTTTTGATTTACGAGACAGTCCTGAAGTTGCAGAATTTGGAGGGCGTGTTTATGATACCACAGGAGACAAACGAAACCAATAAACAAGTCCTTTTTAACGCTGCCGCTCCGTTTAGTGTTCTTTTCAATGCCCTGCTTCCACCCCGTGCTACTAGTGGACTGATGCCGGTGTTCATTAGAAAACGCACTTGCTCCGAGTTGCGTTTGCGGAGACGGTGGAACATTTTTTGAGGACGCTTTCTCATTTCAGATGGTCTCGTAGAGAGGTTGTGTTTATTGGGTTTTCTATTTTTAGACTTTTCGTACATCAAGATATGTCCAATTTTACTTTCCACGGTTATACACGTCGATTTATAATCTACCTGATTTAACTTCATGTAGATGTATGGAATCGATTTATTGATATCGATCCTGTAAACATTATGAATGTATTTAAATAATATATGAAGTGCGTAAGTAACGACACAAACACGTCGTCATCCATATATATAGGCAGTTAAGTAAGTTTAGAGCAGATGCTATTCGTGCTACTAAAATCCTCGAAGTGGTTTCGACGAGAAATCTCGTCCATCAAGATACGACAAATTTTGCATATGACGATACGTCTCGTCCATCCAGATTTGACAAATTGTGCTTATGACGGTAGACCTCGTCCATCAAGATTTGACAAATTGCGCTTATGACGGTAGATCTCGTCTATCAAGATTTGACAAATTGTGCTTATGACGGTAGATCTCGTCCATCAAGATTTGACAAATTGTGCTTATGACGGTAGATCTCGTCCATCAAGATTTGAAAAATTGTGCTTATGACGGTAGATCTCGTCCATCAAGATTTGACAAATTGCGCTTATGACGGTAGATCTCGTCCATCAAGATTTGACAAATTGTGCTTATGACGGTAGATTTCGTCCATCAAGATTTGACAAATTTTGCTTATGACGGTAGACGTCGTCCATCAAGATTTAACAAATTGTGCTTATGACGGTAGACCTCGTCCATCAAGATTTGACAAATTGTGCTTATGACGGTAGATCTCGTCCATCAAGATATTGCCGATTTTGTTATGATAACGACATCAAGAACTGGGAAGTTTTAATTTTTATGGTGGCATATTCCGTCCATCAATAACAGGTCAGTTTTGCTTTATGACCAGACATTTTGTCGAGAAAACCGTCATGAGGGTCAAGCAGGCCTATTTATGCGTTCGCATATTTTGAGATGATTCAAGCAAAGCATTTCAAGGTTGGTAGGTAGTTGAATTTATGTCGCTCTGGATCAACAGAACGGGCTATTGTTGGTATCAATCCCAAAGGTAAAAAATCCGATGACATCTGATAATGTTGAACCTCGGGTCAAATGACTTAGTCAAGACCTGTGATGGAATCCCACTCTCCAAATTCACTTCACAGAAATGAAAGTCATAATAAAAAAATGACAAAGGTCCTTTCAATGTATCATTAAATATTGGAAAGTATTTCATATGTACACCTTATTTTTTAAATATAAAAAAATAATAATTACCGAATCAGCTGTTACCAAAGAGGTCCAAAGTGGGCATTAATCCTTTTACTCCAAGGTGCTGATAAATATCAATTTGCTTGCTCAAATTTCAAGGTAGCTAGAATAATGCTTGGCCTTACTATGCTTTGCTTTGATACTTTTTTAAATATTTAATTTTTATGCATTAGTATCTACAAGGAATAACTGGTATTTGTCTGAGGGATCTGACTATTGGGAGAGCTATATCTGCCCAGTGGACCCATGAAACTTTTTGGAAAAGGCGTATCTCCTTTGTTGGCATAATAAAATTATTTGGAGGGCCGCGTCTGGACTGCGGGCCGGGTAACCTGTTCGAAGGGCTGAATCGAGCCTAACAAAAAATAATTTTGGACAGGCTGGACTGATTCTGGAGATGACAAATTTCGAAAAGGCTGTATGATTCAATAGATGTAAAAAAAAAAAAAAAAAATTAATTTATATTTTTTAAACCCTTGAATCATTGCGGCTTGAATGTTTGAAAATTAAAAGAGTCTAGGTTTTTTTAAAGTTTTCATAAAGTTGAAGGATTTGAACTGTGGTAAAGAAAACGTAATATATCTGAGTGAAAATCAATCAATACTATTAAGACTAAAAAATTCCCTCGATTATTAGCAAATTAAAAAAAAAATCATTTCTATTATTACATTCCAAAAGGAAACAAAACAGATATTTTAAGAGTAGAAAGACTCATTAAAACTCGTGACGTAAAAAAACTATATTATCAGCTTGCGTGGGATACAAATGGAAGTAACACAAAAATGAAAATTATTACATCAAACATTTTCTTAAGAACATTTTTACTTTATATATGCTATGAGTTAACCATTTTAATGAATTTCCCTAAAGAGAATTAGATGATAATTTTAGAGCTACAAAAGGACTCGAATTCTTGACTGTGGGCGTCGTTTTTATGAAACCATGAAAAATTAGTTGAATTGGAAGTAAAAAAATAACCTTTTGAAAACAATAAATAACGTGAAAAACTAAGAAAAGGTCGTCAATGACCATTTCGGTGTAGCAAAGCGTCTACTATTAGCAGGGGAAAGTCGTAATCAGTTTTGTCCTCATGATGGCAGATGTCTTCCTCCACCGAAATGGCCACTGACCAACGTTTCTAAGTTTTTAATCTCTATAAGTCGTTAGATTGAATGTTTTTCATTTTGTAATGCATCTAAGAAGTAGAATTGTATATTTATTTATTCCACACATTTACTGGAAAATAAATACACTACCTTACAATAATGGACCGGACAGCAAGATGTGATGGTATAAGGGATAGAATACATGCTTTAATAGGAAGATGGTCCCCCACGTGCTGCAATTACACTAACCTATATCTTTGTTCGAAGTGGAAGATTCAGAGGGAATGCGGTTTCATATTCCTCCCCCTTCTCTTATAACTTCTGGGCATACTTTCAACAAGGTTTTGATACACAGCTATGGGTATTTGTGTCCATTAATGCTGCAAGAATGTTGCCAGCTCAGTTGTAGATTTCGGACGTGATTCCCTGGCTTGTAAGCGTCGCTCTAACTTGTCCCGCAAATGTTTTATGGGGTTTAGGTCGGGACTCTGAGCAGGCCAGGGAAGGCATATATTGATACCACTGCTTGACAGAGGCTGCAACATGACATGGAGCGTTGTCGTCCTGGAAGTAACATTCGTCCATTGTTGTAGGGTAATGTTTACAAGAAATATTATTTTTATTTCTGCTCTTATATTTTTTGATGCTGGGCTAACACAAAGAGACAAAACTCTGAATAAACTCTCCTGGTAGTTGAATCGACGAGGGATTTTTAGCAAAACTGACCAGATCTTAGTAGACGATTATATCTTCATTAAAAAAAAACTGACATGATCCTGAACTCCGTCATCATCAAAAATCGGGAATGTCTTCATCATTCGGAATTCAATCGGCATTCCCAATGACGAGATATCTCGCCATCAACAAAATTGTTCAGATTTTAGTGGACAAGATATTCGTTGAAACCTCTTTAATTGGTTAATCGTTAAAGGTTGTTAAGTTCAGTCAGAGGTTATTCTTTCTCAGAAAATGCTTGGGACAAGGATTTAATCAAGAACCCTTTTAAAATACATATTTTGAACCCTCTAGATTGCATAACTAAACCCCTCTGAAATGAGTTACATTCTGTATCCCCCTCACTTCACTTCACTTACTCCCCTAGGGATGCATTTCGAGGTCATCATTCTCCACGCGGAGGCAGACCTTCTCCACCCTCGAACCGCAGACGAGTTCGTCTGACCGACCCTCCCCGCCGAAGTTATGAACGATTGAGGGGGTGGGGAGAAAAAGAATGTTTTGTTCGGGCGACAGTGACCGATGATCGTCTGGGGGCTATCGCTGACCGTCTGTCGGTCCCTCTGCCGCTCCGGTGGTGAAGGGGCTGGCTCGCCCCTCGTCTTTGTTCGAAGGGGGAGGTTCAGAGGGAATGCGGATACGTATCCCTCCCACTCCTCTTATAACTTGTTTATCACCTTTGGGAAAACAACGCTTTGGTGGTGATTCCATCCAGGTGAATAACACTTTACTCCAGTGGTTCCCAAAGTGGGGTTCCACGAACCGCACTTTGAGTGCGATAGTTCACAATTCGAAATAGAACTTCCGACAGAATATTAAAGCATTCTATTATTTCCTCCTACTCTTTTATGTTCTAAAATCGAAAACAAGTAGTGGATTTTAGCATTTATTGATTTGAAAGAGACATGATGCTGAGAACTTACTATTGTCGATGCTGAATCGAGTTGAGTTGAGTTAAGAATCTGATGACCTGATATTCAAATTATTAGACATTAAACCTAACATTTCTAATTAATTAGTAAATTTCTAATTAATTAATAGGTAATTAGTAAAATGGATCTTCATTGTGTACCATTGATGGTTAAACAAGTGTGAATTCTAAAGAAAAGTCTATTCTCTTATTTATTCGTACTTGTTTAGGACCGGTGCACACATCCGGTTTTTCAACGCACGATCGCAAAGCAAGTGCGGTCTGGGATACATTAGACCCAATGGAGCAGTGCACACATGCCTCCAGCGCCGCTGAGGCGACGCACGTCCAACTTACGTGCAATTTGTACCGCAGTTGTTCCCTACGGCAGCGCACGATCGACGCACATGAGTCTCCGTTCTGAAGTACCTTGTTTTCATAAACAAATGGAATGCAAATAATAATTAATAAATGGTTGTATCCTTTAACGTCTATTTTGTTTCTTTACTTAAAATATTTTTTTTTACACCAAGTAAGTGAAATAAACCCGTTTCCTTCGATAGACTATTTGTCGCAAATGGCGCGAAATGAGTTCGTACGTCATTTCACGGTTATGTGTGCATAGTTGGGCTTCGGTGCCGCATTGGCGCCGCACGTTGAAAACCCGGATGTGTGCACCGGGCCTTATTATCACTTAAACATGTCCATAAAATATGCATTGAAGAGCTTTCATTCAAAGGAAAAGAAATTCCTCTTCATTGAAATTGCAAACAAAATCAATTATTATTTAAGCTCCTAAATCTAATTGAAATTACCGTTGCTCCTGATGTACGTATTTGATTAAATTCGTAAGTCTTCTTCTACAACACGAACTAATCAATAGATGGTTGTGGTATCTAAATGCTTTTTAAAACTGATCCGCCTGTTTTCAAATGAAAACGCTTGAAGAACAATTGCTTGGGCTTTTACGGAGAAAAGGCCATATTTGGGCAATTTACGCCAAACACAAGACAGACAACGCCAGGTAATTGACATACACACAAGGGAAGTCTCACTGGCTCAGAGGAGAGAAATACACACAGAAAAAGTTGCAGGAATCGAACTGTGACATTTATAATGCGCAGATTTGTAACATAAACGTGAAATATAAGTGTAATGAGCTGTTGAGCGGAGCTTGAAAACTTGTGAACATGTCGACTAGTAGTCACGTGACTGCTCTGTAAAGAGTGAACTCGGTTGACAGATGTGACATCTTACTGCCTTTGGCTATGTAACATGCTATGATATGGTATTTGTTTGAATCCGCACTGCAATGGAGTGGCGACAAAAGTGGTGAAATTGCCGATGTCTACTAGTATCAGGTGATTAATCAGTAGACAAATCAGATGATGAATCAATGGATGGCCCGTCCCATGAAATCTTCTCCCATTCCGTGGACCAATCAGATTTAATTTTATCCACTTGATCCTTGACCAATAAAAATATTTCAATTGCTCACTCTACTTTACATTTCCTCTATGGTTGCTAACACAGTGGTTCAGAGTCCACACAGTAAGTCACGGTGGCTCTAAATAACAATCGTATAAAAATAATTATTTCAATGCAAAACGAATAAATTCAATCAGTGATGTGTTTACATCAGTTTTGAAACTAGCAGTCCCTCAAAATAACAATTCCAAACCCAATCTTTCAATCACAAGCGATTAAAAGAATCGGAGCTCACAAAATCAAGAACACAAGTGGGAAACGCGTCTCACGAGATTCATATCTAAAATATGACGCCGAGCAATATCATCTGTAGCTAATATCGATCAAAAAACGCCCCTGTTACGCGAAAATACGCAAAAAAAAAGCGCTTACTGACGAGCAGGAGTCAGTCAAAAAACGAAAAATTCCTCTCTCCTAATATCTCCCGTTAAAGTTATTAATTTAACGACAGCACTCCACGTCCATAAAGTCGTACATAGAACGGCCGTGGAGAGGGCATAATAATAAAGATAAAAATGCCCCGCTCATCTCCAAAACAACCTTAAATTAAACGCCAAGGCAGAAAAAACACCCAAAACGAATCATTATTTCGAAGATACCCTAATTTCATTCCCGAGTCGTAAAGCACAACCACCTGATAAAAAAAAGCATTTCGAATATAATCTCCAATAAAAAATGACACTCCCACGAAAAATAACCATAAGGCGCACAAACAGATCCCGATGCAAAAACAGAGTGAATCTACGGAGTTATTGAGATAGCAAGGGGTTCTGGGGAGGTAATGACAGTGATGCGGTGAATGATTTACTATGCTAAACGTCCCAAATTGTTGGGTCTCTAACTTCCAGCCCGGCTCTTCCCTGCAACCGTCTCATTACGCGGATTCCTTTTATAGTAACCTGTAATCATCTGCTTGGGAGGAGGAATGTCTTTAGAGGCACACGCGGGGCCATTTTTGCGGGGGTATAAACCTGTGATTTGGAGGTGTTGAGGGTAAAGCCGCTTCTGTTTTGTCCAGGGTGGGGAGGATGTTTGGGGTGATTTGAGGAAATGACGACTAAAGCAGGGTGCTTTATGGGTGATGCAACACCTGTAGAGTCGGGTGATTTTCTGTGGTATGAATACTGAAGTGGGTTGTGTTTTTTTATTCGCTTTCGAACGTTTTCCAATTTTCGTCTCTATTAGTCGTGGCTGAGTGGGATTGCTTGTCTTGCGCGCTAGCAATTTGCGAATGGAGTCGCAGGTTCGATTCCTTCCCTTGGCGTATTTCCCTCTTTTGTATAAAAAAACCTTCCTTGTGTGTATCTATATCAAGCTGTGCTTGGCCAAATATGCCCCTTACCCCCCAGAAATCAAAATGAATTGCCTCTTTTACTCATTTCGTTTGAAGCTTTAGTGTTCGAATAAATATCCCGTTCGTCATTACTTCAAAGTGATTGGTTTACAAGAAATATTGTATTTTTCAGGGATTTGTTAGGTTGATCGGTTTTTTCCGGCGCAAGAGCCAATTTTGATGAAAATGCGCCCAGATACGTCTACATACACACACACACACACACACACGAAACGTTTTTACGGAGTCAGCACAGAAGTGAAAAATAAATCCAGAGTAATAGTAGGAATCAAGGCTAAGCAGCCTGCATCTCGCAAGTTATTTATGAATTTGATTTTGTACATCGATGTAGAGGAAAACTAAACCACTTGGGGAGGGTCAAGAAAAAAAGTTGCCTATCGATGGATTTCACGTCATTGTGGAATATAAGGCAATAAACAAGTTGATCACAGTTGGCTAAGGCTGGAGCACAGTTACCACAATCTACATCCCAATTGCTTTTACGCTACCATTACGAGGTTGGAATGCTCTAATGTTGCTAATAGTTTTTCAATCTACAAAGAGATGTCTAAAGGGAGGAATGTCTTATTGAGAAATGAAGCTCGTATCCTAGGTTCCTTGCCCATTGCTGTTGAAGTCACATATTTTCGACTTCTTACGTGACATTAATCCCGTCGTGTTAGGACAGTGAGATCAGATTCTCTTTGAGAATTGGACAAATTGACTGAAATCTCAATGATTTCGTTGAAATTCCTTACAGTACAATAGAGAAGTCTGTTGATCGTGCTTTTATGTTATCACTTCATAATTTTATTGGGCTTCTCGTCGATTGAAGACCGAGAGGTCGTAAGATAAAAGAAAGGTTACCAGCGCTGTTGGAAGGTCCACTGAGTCACGGTTGCCTTGAAAAAAAACAGAATTGTCAATATCTAGAGTGTTGAGAGAGCCTGTCGATATTCGTTTCTGCATTACCACATTTTATGAATAATTTGCACAACCGCAAGTATTTCATACGTTATGTTGGCATCATTTAAAATGTTCTGCTGCTTTGTAAATAACTGCATTTCTTCCTTTCATCCGGTGTTTCCCGATGCGAGCGACGAAAGTAATGTTACGAGAAATGTTGCCATCACTCGCGTCCAAATACTTTGCAATTAAGCATGAATCCTGAGAACAAACTAAAACGGAAGCGTGTTTACTTTTTCACGACTCAGACACTGACAGAGCCTGAAATACAGACGGAGGGAAAGTATACCTGTAACTTCGATCCACCTCAAAATCCACACTTGAGAAAAGAGGGTAAAAAAAAAAAACAGGCCCCGAATATTTAAATCCGCAGATATACCGTTTCTTAAGCATTTCCTTCAACAGCAAGTGCAAAGTATTTCAACTCGAACAGTGAAAAGAAAATTTCCCAGTGAAAGAAAATTATATAAATACATAAATCTTACTAAAACCTTTCAAGATGAAAAGCTTTGAAAGGGGGTTTAAAGGAAGGGGAAGAAATAAGAAAGAAACCATTCGCGCGCGCACACATACACACGTTACAAACGGGGGATATTTCTCTAATGCCATTTACGTTTCAATTGCCTCGCAGAAACGAAACAGCACATGTGAAGTTTTGCATTGGAACTTCGATTTTGTCATAAAGGAGAAAGGGGAGAACATTTTTAATGCGTTTAAAAAGGATGGAAAGGAGATGGAAAAGGGGGGGGGGTTCTCGAGGAAGAAGAAGAGATGGTGTGTGGTGAAACGGAACAACATTAAGCTACTGTTCCCACCTTTTGCAAACTTGGTTTATTTTTGTGTTTCTTGTGTGTGTGTGTTTTTTTTTGCAACGAAAAATAAAAACGAAACAAAAATAGGCACTCGAAAAAGTTTGAAGTTTGAGTGTTTTGTGCAAAAGCAAAAGATCGCCTTCGAGTTTTCGCAATTTTCGTGGTAGAAGTATTCTCAACATTTAGGCAGAGAACTGCGATTCACGTAGGCATATATCATGTGTTAGAGCTTCTTTTATGTATGCACTTTTGACGACATTATGAATGAACTATTTAAAAACACATTCAATATGCTCTAAACTTTTTTTTTTTTGCTCTTTAAGAGGAAAAATTTATGATCCTTGAAAGACGTGATGACTGGATTTAAACTAATTGCTTGCTGCATTGTTGTTCGGTATAACTTGCTTGAAGGATTTCATCTTATCTTCAAAGATGGAGGGAAATTTTACGATGCACTTCTATAAGAAAAGTGTAGATGCATCAATTCAAAGGCATTCAGTTCTTGACTGTGAGTCCTTCGCCGTCTCACTTCATAAACCGGATATAAAATGTTTAATTCGCAGTTAGTTCCATTCATAGGTTGCAGTTGCAATTTTATATTTTCTTCTCTGAATACATTACACGTCTTTTCATTGTTTTTCGTATTGACCAGACTTATAAGATGATTCATTTTTTCCCTTTAATTAAGACCAGAACCGACTACATCTTCGGACATATTTTGAACAAAGACTGCTTCATTTAGCTTGACAGAAGATAACTCTCATAGTTGAGACGAAAACAAAACTACTCTCTTATGAACAAATATTTTTCACTTGGGATTAGAATCGACTACATCTTCGGACATATTTTGGGTAAAGACTACTTCATTTAGCTTGACGGAAAAGGATTCTAATGGGAAAGATAAAAGAAAAAAGTGGAATTTCTTTATTTGAACAAGTCTCTTTTACTTGGGATCAGAATCGACAGCATTTTCGGACATATTTTGGACAAAGTCTACATTATTAGCTAGACACAAAAGCCTCTCATATGAGGGACAAAATCAAAACTACTCTTTTTTGGAAGAAGTCTATTACATTCGGTACCAGAATCGAGCGCCTCTTCGGATATATTTTGGACAAAGGCTACATCATTTAACTAGACTAAAGAGACCTCACTGGAAGGATAAAACAAAAAATTTGTATTATATTTAAACAAGTCTCATTTGGAACCAGAATCGACCGCGTCTTCGGACATATCTCAGACAAAGACTACACATGCACAGGTACGACCAGTTGGCTCCCAGGACCACAATCCCGGTCCACTACTTCTTCAGAGCCAGTCCTCCAGATCCGTTGGGAAGTCAGATGGTCGAAAGACCATACATAAAAATCGGGGCTGCTCATTTCTGCAGTAGACGTAGGGGGAGGGGGAGGCTCGGTTCATTAGGCACCATTTCGGGATCTGTGTGGCACCGGCGGCAGTCAGCACTTCCGGCGATCACGTGCCGTGCGCGATTTCCGTGTCACGCAAAAATCCCCGCCTCCCGCCGCAAAACCCAACAGGGGTTTTCCCCACTGCATTACTGGATAATTTCAAGGTCAAAAAGCCTAACCCTCTTCAAATCGGATACCGTGGCTTAAATCTCAGGACCACTTTGGTCGAGATCTTTCTGGAAATCGGTATGATTGGTAGTCGATTGCTCTATCTCAAAGGTATCGATCGCTTTCATTGTTTCGCACTGGTGAAAGAGAATAACTTTATAGGTGGATCAAATGAAAGCACCTTAAATGTTACACCTTGGGTTTTGCAATTTCGTATAAATGCTCCTGGTGGTTTATCTTAGCGTCCAAAACTGCCCCCTGTTGTGGCCAGCCACCTGTTCAAAATGGTCGCCAGTTCTGGGAAAGGAATAATTTGTTTTTCTTTCTCGGATCTTTATTCCCCTTTGATTGGATAGGGTGGTTTTGTCTTGTAGAGGTAGCTCGCCAGTAGTAAAATGGACCAGGACTTGAGGGACGATTTATCTCATTGAACGCACTTGACGGTTAATTAGATTCGTCTCAGTTCCGAATAGACATGTATGATGGTTAGCGTTGCTTCAATGGCTTTGGCCATATTAATACAAAAGTGTCGTTGATATTAAAAATATTGAACTTTTTATATTCCCCTGATTCCATCCCTGCTTGCTTCGTATTTTTAAATAGGATACAAAATAATTGAATATCAAGTTATATAACATGTTTTATTATGGTCTGCATTCCTAATGGATGGTACAGTAAGTGACCCTATCACCAAGAGAACGAAAGTAAACCGCTGATCTTAGACCTCCGGGGTTTTTGTCGAGGTATGCTTTTCATCAAGATCTTGTGGCAAATTTCAAGTACGTTCGCCCGCTGCTACCATCTGACAGCTCTGCGCGAAAAAAAGTATTAAGTCACTCGTGCGCGCGTGCTCTCTTATCTTATTCACCCACTCGAAATTGTAATTTGTGTTCTAGATATCTTTTCTCGAAAGTCTGAATGCCAGACCTTTTGGACATTATTATTTGTCATTGTTAAGTTTAGGTTTGGATAAATTGTGTTTTCCTGTTCCTGCGATATTTTCTTTGCAGTCTATAACATGTTGGAATAGCAGCGAATAACCGATTGCTGCTAGCCAGCATTGGAGTTGGGGGTCCTTCCGAAAGCCAGAGACGAAACCACCAAAAGAGGAAACCCCCTAAATCAGACCAATTTGCAACTAACGAGATATTAAGATACTGCTCATTTTTTTTATGAAGTTAAGATCTGGTCATTTTTGCTAATCACGAGAAACTTTGCCTGGAAACAATCACCATTATTGTTAATACCAATCACAAGGTATCACGCAATTCACAAATTATCTAGTGTTAGCATCTATCGAATTCAATACATGATGAACTACAGAAGGGGAATATTGTTTATTGAACTTAGCCACCTCTACAAAAAATTAATTTATAGAAGTGTAATACAAAGCAGTGTAACCAATCTCTCCAACAGGAAGTACTTGGTGATAGACGAAGTCGCACAATCTCCCACGTTTCGCTAAAAATAGTTCGTGAATTTAAACTATGGAGCAGTTATACTTCACTTTGTCGTGATTATAACTTTGCGCATGCAGGTGATGTTATGCGCATGAATGTATTTATTTTTGTTATTTAACTTGAACCATGATGTGGAATTTTACTTTACGAAAAGAAGGATAAGAAAAGATAAATACAACAGTTAAAACATTCATAAAAATCATTGGCAAAATGTGCCAAATTTGTATTTTTAAACGAATAATTATCGCTTGGTAAAATGTAAATAAAAATTTTATTCTTGTAAAAATATCGCTTGGTAAACTATAAACAAGAATTTTACTTTTGCAAAAATATCGCTTCGTAAAATGAAAAAATAATAATAAATAAAAAAAATAAAAAATAAAAAATAAAATATATATATATATATATATATAAAATATATATATTTTTAGGATTTACTTTTATAAAAATATCGCTTGGCAAAATGTGCTACTGAGATTTTACTCATCAAACACCCTTCCAATTCAAAAGGAGTGAATAAGAAATCCACCACTACCACACCAAGCACAACTCGTAAGACAGAATTCACTTTTTCGACATTTTTACTCAAAAAACAAACAGAAAAACCTCAACCGCAAGCCACACAATGTTTCCATCCCCTCCCACCCCCTTTCCGAAAGCCCTGCAGCGCAGTTTTGCGTCACTACATTCCACGCAGAGTCCCCGAGCCCTTGATGGGCCTACTGGGTGACGTTATAATGAAAGACTCACACACAAGCCCGTCCCTAATGAATACGGCTTCCAGAAATCTGCCCTGTGCACTTAATTTCACCTATTTATTCTCCCCCCGACCGGGAGGGGCTGGCCGTTTATGGGGCTCTTTTTTCCGCGTACACGCCGGAGCATGTGTTCTCCGTAATTGCCGTCCGAAAGGGCAGAAAAACGCTCCGGAATGAATTGTGCGACGAGGTCGCAATGACAGGGATTGCGAAACTGGGTTTTTGTGGGGGGAAATAATTTGCTTCTTATGCTTCGGTTCCTGAAAAATTGTTTTAAGATGGTTAAGTTTTGCTAACTTAACAACTTAGCTTCTTAGAGACTAGTGATTGTAAAAATTACAAATTGAGTATAGAAATCAGACACATTTTATGATTTCTATACTCAAAGAAAGAGAGATAGACATACCCCCAGAAATCAAGACTAAAGTAAAATTGATACCAACAAAGAGTGAATTCTGCCTTAACAAGATGGGCTTGACGTGTTGGTGGTAGATATCTTATTCACTCCTCAAGCGAAATGAAGGTGTCTGTTCAAAATATGTTCGAAGATGAATTCGGTTAAGTACCAGAACCGAATTCATCTTCGAACATATTTTGAACTGACTCCTTCATTTTGCTTAAGGAGTGAATAAGAGATCTACCGCCAACACGTCAAGCCCATCTTGTTAAGACAAAATTCACTCTCTTTGGCATCATTTTTACTTTAGGCTTGATTCCTGGGGTATTTCTCTTTTAGGTCATTCAAGACTTCCTTGCACGCGAATGTCCATTTGCTTGATGTTGTTTGGCGCTGCATTTTAAAATATTTTTAAAGACCCTGAGCTCCCAGCCAATCCAGAGGGTGTAAGGAACACGAGTGACGGTCTGGAGGACCTTTGTCAGGCCCCGTAAGGTCCTCGGGGTCCTTTGCTCAAAAGGTCAGAAAGATATATCGATGCAAAGCAACAAACACAAGTTACAAAATAATTAAAATCCACAGATCAGTCGCAATCACAAAATACTTCTACATCGTGTAAACGAAGTAAGGAAACATAGGTAAAGAATGCACCAAATTATTGAAACTAGGGGGCCCGCCCCCTGCTTGCTACAGCTCGCCAACCCTCGGAGGATTACTCCGCAATCCTCATTGGTTCGCTGTGCGAACATATGCTCGCTTCGCTCGCATCAATGAAGACATGTGTCCTAGCAGAAGGAATTGTTTACAAAATATGATATTCCAAAAAAATATTTTTCAATTCTAAATTTAATGCTGTTTTTCAGAAAAGATATTTACAGTACCTCTGAAATCAGAATTCAAATGGAAACTTTGAGCAAATTTTGACTCGAAATGTGAGCGTTGATTTGGAAATTGAAAACCCAGCATGTTGGTTGTGTGTACATTTACCCAGCACTCGAGCCACCCACGCTTTTTCATTGAGTTTGTTGTCGAAAGTTGTAATGCAAGCAATGTTGAACTATAATAGTTTGCCTCGAAACGGACCTTTTTTTTAAATGACCCTGAAAAGATCCTCCGTTTTCTTTGATTTCTATTATTTACTGCAACAGCTCTACTAAAGTTCATTTTTTTTCAATAAAATTTCATCCGATTACGCTATAAATTCAATTGAAGCGCGAGGCTTTGGGATAAACAAAGAATCGTACAATGTTGCCAAAACGCGAAAACAAATAACGTCTTTTTTGCGTGCCACGTAAGAGAATTATATATATATATATAGATGAACAAAATTAATGTTACATGGACACTGCATCCCATAGACAACAAGTAGCTTTGCAGCTTAGAGACTAGTGATCGTAAAATTTACAAATTGAGTACAAAAATCAGACAAAGAGAAGGGCACAGTTAGGCCCAAAATGACCATTTTGCCTTAAAACCCAGCAAACCTGCTCGTTGCCAGAAGAAGTAGGGGTGACCGGAAGACGACGCAATATGCCTCCAGTTTTAAACTCGTCCGGCAATTATATTTCCCGGAATTATTAATTTTAAACTTATTTGTTCTTCGTAGGTTTGTTTGTTCCAAACGAGATATTAGATGCTTATGAATAAGCATATTTTGCATTAAAATATGTATACATAAAAAAGCACTCGTCATATATGGGGAAGAACCATGAAACTAGAATCCTTCTCGAAAAGGAATTGCTGAATACACGCTGAAGCAAGTTATATCAAAGAAAATGGCAGTTTTGACAATTGCGAGGTTAAAATAAGTTCGTACGAGTACTTCAAGTCTGAAACATTATTAAGAGAATTATGGAATTTCAAAAAAAAAACAAAATATATATTTTTTAATTTTACCGTTAAAAAGGATTTGATATCAAACTCTGTAGAGAGCAAAAATAGTTTTTTAATTTTGATAATTTTTTTGACGGAGTTACAAGTAAAACAACATAAAAGAGTAATAAGTTTTGTAAATCTACCAAGCACTTTTTCTGCGATTGAGAGTTTGGATATTCTGATTTAAAAATTGAGCATCTGTTTTTTTAATTAAAATATTTTAGATAATGTGGGCAATCAGTTGTGTTTGATTTAGACGTGCATACACTATACGTGAATTAAAATGTTGATACAATATGGAAAATTAACGCGAATGGCGCTTATCAAAATTGCTATTTTCTCAAAACTTTTAACCGCGTATTGCGTAATTACTTCCGCAAACCTTAATATTTTATATTTAATACCAAATTTTATTATATTGGTCTTTCAGTAAAGCTGTCTGCAAATTTCATAGTAGGATAATAACTTCACAGTCGGCGAAAATACTATCAAGTGAAAGGTTCTTTTATGTGTTATTGTGCAATTCTCCTTTTTGTTTATTGAAAAATAATCACACATACCAACACGACTGTGTTTAAGACGAAATTGTTTTATTGTTCTGAAATGCATTTTACCAAAACCCGCTTTCTCATTCGCGCAGGATGGAAACTCTTGTTGACTTTTAAGTGGAAATTTACGATTTTTAACTCAACGGTATCTTTAAATAGAGGTAGGGGGAAAAAAGCGGTGTGATCTAACCCAACTTATCCAACACCGCGTGTTGTGGTGGATTTTCCAGAGGAAAAAGGCCTCGCCGCCACTTTATCTTGTCCCCTATCGTCCCTATTTCATGTTTCCACTCGCAATCCGCACGGTGTGGAAGGAAGAGCCACAAATCTAATGATATGCGATTGGATTACGATACGGCGATACAGAGCAACGTTCGGAAACACCTCTGTGGAAGAAGTGGTTTATCTTTAGTTTTATTCCCTACAGAAGCTATCTTGTTGTATACGATTGTTCGAGTTGAGTTGGTAACATTTTTAAAATGCACGAACGGCGGAAGTTATTTTCCCGAGTAAAGTATGCGATTTTCTTTCGTTTGTGGAGCAGATTACTTCCAGTGATTATTGCGTTGGAGAGAAGAGAACGAATTAAAATAATTGCATCGAAAAATAACATATTCTGTTTTAGAAACAGGACTACTAGTACAGGACCCTATGGTAATATTTTGCAAAACGATTGCTTACTAGGTCACGACTTCCTGTTTAAATTGAACTTGGAACCATAACGATTATCCATGCTAACCGAGATTCGATCACAGAGCTTGTTAATCTAAGGCCAAGAGCTCTGACCACTCGGCTACTAGTCTGGTTATTTTTAATTATAGGACAAATGCGAGAGGATAGTATGAAGCATGTGATATATGCTCAATTTTTTGTTATTTTTTATTTATCCCTTCAAGGGGTTCACATGCATATACTCGTTTTGCAACCTGTAGTCTTATCCGCATGAATTCTAACCCAATAGAATTATTCCAATGATTCTTTCAACCAATAGTGTGGTTGTTTAGTAGGTTATGAATTAAAAGCGATTCCTCACTACTCTGAAACCACAGAATGATAAGAAGGCTAAGTTCGGGTTAATTGGCTATTGTGCATAAAAAAACGGCAGAAGAGCAAATAAAAATTATTCATGTTTTGCTACTGTTAGTACTATTTGTAAATTTAAATCGTTAAAAGAATTTTTTGTGCTTCACTTGAATAAATAAACTTTAGTAGGAATAGCATGTTAACGTCTCGAAATTATTTTTTGATATGAAATCTAGGACTATCGTTACTACCATGCCAAAGGCATCAATCTATATCTTGGCGATTTCCAACTAACTGCATTTCTGGAGTCACCGTGTCATGTTTTATGCTTTGATAAAGCCATGAATCATCTGAAACAGGATTCTTACTGGAAATACCAATATTCATGAGGAAACAACATTTGAGTCGTAACTCGATATTTCCCGAAGCATCAAAACTGAACGCGTTTTTGTAGAAAAGTCAATTTTGCAGATTGGTGCTTTTGGTGTGGTGTTAACGTTATTTAACAAATTGCCATTTACAAATTAATAAAGCAAGTTATTAAGTTATAACCCTCCTGTATGAAAAGTTATTTTTTGTTTCTGAACTTTTCATGCTTTGAATTGGGTCCAACAAATCAATTTAAAGTTAAAGAAGTAACGGAGGATAGAAGAAAAACAGATCTGAAACGAAAGTGAGGATCATGTGGGATCAAAGGACGATGGAATGATCAGAAGTGATCAAAGGACAATGGAGTGATCAGAAATAATCAAAGGACGATGGAGTGATCAGAAGTGATCAAAGGACGATGGAGCAACCTTAAGATAGCATTTCTTTCTTGAAAACTTGTTTATTGGAGGTTTTACAGCTGTCACTTTAAATCGATGGTTACTATTGGTTTCTTAGCGTACTTTCAGTAAGAGTTTTTGTAAAAACCTGTTTAAGGAAACGTTGCATGTAGCTTAAATAATCGCCCAAACGCTTAACAAAACTGACATGATGCATTAGTAGTATGTTAATACTTTCTTGTGAAGTAGAAAAATATGGTTAGTTCGCACATACATGTTATTTTTGATAAAAATATGGAGTGTATGAAATAAATTATTTCTGTTCGCGGAAAAGTGCGAAAGGATTACTGTTCTTATATTCTACTGTCCAGTTGTTCTAAAACTTCACTCAAATGATTAGCAGAACTGGCACGATGCATTATAAGAGTATTAATGCTTCTATAAAATAGAAAGACAATTGCATGTTTTTTTTCAGTTTTTAACAAAAATATGAAGTACATCAAACTAAATAGTTCTGTTCGGAAAATTTCGAATTGGATTACAATAAAGATATTTCGCATTGTTTGATTTTTGTACATAATTTCCTTTTATAATCGCTTTTGTACATAATTGCTGTTTATCAAGTGCATAGAATGCACTTGATAAAAGCATTTTTCGATCATAATTTAACTTGAATTCCATCTAACAAAAATGATAGTAATCCACGAAGCCTTAAAAGAACACAAATTTCAAAATATGCTATTTTTAGTTTTATTTTTTATCTATCTAAACCAAATGTGTTTAGTAAAATATAAAAAATAATTGAAAAATACGTTTATTGTTACATTATGTCAAGCCTTCATTACCTATCGAAATTCTTTGCGCTTACGTTTTTTCGATGTTTGTGTATCATTTTCAAAACACATACGATTTACTTGATATAAGAGATTTTTCATCATAATTAAGTCTACCTTCCATCTGTCAAAAATGATTGCAGCCACTGAGACGTGGGATAGTACGATTTCAACATCAAGTAAATTTTGTTTTATTTATTGTATTTTCTAAAAACAGTGTGTTCAATTGAACGCTAAAAATTATTATAAAATACATTCATTGTTACAATGAGATGAACCCTTTCTACCTATTGAAATTATTCCCACTCATTTTTCAAAACGTTTCACAGGTAATAAAATAATAAATTGTTTATATGCATAGTTGGCTTTATAGCACACGTGTAAATAATTGTATCGTACTTGTTTTTAAGTATTTCCAAATTAATATCCATTGTAATTTTAAAAAAATTATAAATAGAATCGTGGTTAAAAAGGTGCCAAACGTCTCAAACCAACGTATGCAGCAACCAAACTCAGTTGCAAAACAAAATAAAAGTTTTTTTTTTTAAGTAATAAGTTTTTTAGCTAAGTTTAAGTTTAAAAAGAAAAGGCTAAGACCCTTCTATAAATAAAGAGAAGAAAAAAGGAGGAAGTGTATATTTTAAATAGACTAGTAACTTTTGATCTCTGATAGTAAGATATCTCTGATATCTGATAATAAGATAATGAATGCCTATATGTATAATAAAAATACATTTAGACAACAGAAGATTTAATGGCATATGTATAAAATATTTATATCTTACCGTATTTTTATGTATTTCTCCTTGATACCCGTTACGATTTTGGGTATTAATCGAACTTAAGATTTTAGGAATATAATCGTGGTACTTCAGAGGAAATAAATTCTGAGAAACACTGTCACAAACTATGTCCAAACTAGCGTGTACAATAACCGACCTTAGTTCCGATATCAAGTAACAAGTTTAACCTTTTGACAACGGTTATAGATATAACAATCGCGATTCTTTCTTGACGAGATTCTTACAACTAAAAAGGTACAAATGCTGTAACTGCCATAACCTAAATTCTTTCTTGGCGCGATTCTTATAAATTTCAAAGTACAACAGATGTACTGGTCGTTGTCTCAATTCTTTCTTGGCCCGATCATGGTACAACTGTTGTACCGGACATAGTCCAAAGGTTAAAAAATACCCAAGATCACTCTTCTATGAATAAAAAAAAGAAAATATAGAAAGGCAGAAAATTTTTATTGACTAACAACTTTTAGTCTTGCAATAAGATAATAAATGTTTTAAAAATATTTGTTTAATACTATTACTTTCTCTTATATTATTTTAAGTATTTCCTTTTAATACCCGTTAGAAAAATGTAGACTTTAATAGAACTGAAAAAAATTAGGAACAGAATCGTGATACTTTATAGGGAAGAAAAAGCTGGGAAACATTGATACACCAACCTATACAACAACCGACCTCAGTTGCAAAGGTGCGAAACCAAAAAAGCAAGTTTAAAAAAAACAGCTAAGACCACTCTCCTATAAATAAAGAGAAGAAAAAAAAGAGGGAGAATATTTTTATAGCCTGGCAGCTTTTGGTCTTGTGCCCAAAGGTATAAAATACCTCGTTGCACCAACCTCCATACCGGTATAATCCCGAACACCCGTGGGAAAATATTTATACCGTAGGGTAGAATAGAAACTGGCAGCCGAGAGAGGGAGGGAAGGGGCATAAAATAATCCACTCTTCCCTCCCCCCGCGCCTCGCGAGGCACCAATCGGAAATCGATGTTGCTGGTTGGGAAAGGGGAAGGGAGACCTGAGACAAGGATTGGAGAAAACTCAGAATAGGAAGAACGATGAAGAAACCTGCAGCAGAGAGTTAGGGAGGCCGACATTTGGCGACTTATCGGCTTTCAGATTTTTTCCCCCTCTTCTGTTTCGCCTTTTTTCGTGGGGCTGCTGCCTGGCTCCTCCAACTGCCACCCGTTGGTTCAGTTTGTGAGCTGGGTGGTTGAAAAGGGGAGTTCTTATTTTTTCAGAGAAACATAAGAGTTTTTTAAAGCAAGTTCCATCGGTTAAGTGGAATTTGAGTGCGATGGACAGCTTAGTTATGTATTAGTGAAAAATTGCTCGGTTTGTACTCTCTATTGGTTTCTTTTTTTTTTAAAGATTCGCAGACCGCTCTTGAAAGATGCGAGGAGTCGACGAGAATCTGAGTAGATTTGTTCGATACCATCCCTACTACGACAATCTCTGGAGATTGTCGTTTAATTCACTCGATAAAAAGTGCACAACGCATTTTCAATGCTTGAAATTAATTCTCTTCAGCAACCAGGATTGGATTGACAATTTTGCAAGAACATATTCGTCTCGGCTTCGAACAGAATCTCATTAACTGACATATTTTTCACTAAATGCTTATTTTCATGATGAGAAATACACTGTCAGTTTGTAATCTGTTTGTGCGTGTGAAAAAAATACGTAAGACTATAAAAATTATTATAATTTTTTCATTTTGACCTAAAAGCGGATCGATAGTCTTTCAATGTATATACAGTGAAAAATTTGTTTTCATCGGTTAAGGAGATTCTGCTCTAAGCAAACATATACTATGAAACTTAATTTTTTTTAAGATTTAAATTCGATTATGTGTATACTGAAGGATACCAAATAGCACAGGGAGAAACATTGTTCTTTCAGGTTAATTTACATATGGTGTTTCCTTTGCTACTTCTTTTGTTGGCAGACTGGAGGTTATAAGATTGGCAGTTCAACATTTCATAGCCTTTTCAGTTTTTGAAAATGCGGTGCTATGTTCGGACTCCAGATCACCAATCTATACTTATACAGACTCTTCAAGGCTTTATAAATATATATATACTTGGCTATCTGAAATCTAGACACAAAACTATTGTGCCTCAGTGAGCCCCTTTTTGCTCCGGCATATTTGGTAATGAGATTGCCCATTTTCAGGCGAAGAGGGGGTGGATTTTATGTATATAAATTCTGGAATACTGTCATTTCACATTTATAAATAATGTCGAATACTCTCTCGAAAAGGTTACAAGAATCATACGAACGGATCCTGTATAGACAGAATCAGTTTCGTCGACTGTATATACAGAATCAGTTTTGTGTCAAACTGTTACAATCATCATATAACAGTTTCGTATGTAACAGAAATACCATTTACAAATTTATAATGCAAATTATTCTATACCGAAATGAACAATTTAGTAAAAGGTTGGTTTGTTGGTAGTTGAATTTATGTCGCAATGGAGCAACAACAACATGGGTTGTGTTAAAATTGTTAATATGCATGCTTACTTCTTCGTTCTCGTTGAAGTTTAATTCCATGCCATGATTATTTCTCGAACCAAAGTGAATGGTAATCGCAGTAACTTTCAAGTCTTAAAATTTGCAACCTTAAACATTAACTAGCGCGTTAATATACAGAGAAGTACATGAGAACAGCGTTAAGTATATTTTACGATTTTTATTCAAATCACGTCGTGTTAACCACTTTCGGCTGAGCAAAGTAATAAATTATATCGAGTTCCACCCTTTTTCTATATTTAGTATATTTTTTTGTAGAATAAAGTATCCACTTGTTAAGTAGAATAAGTGCCTTAAGTCTATGAGAAGCTTATACACTGTTCGTAGCCTAAACGTTTCTGGTAAGAAAATAAAAATGTAATGAGGAAAGGGAGGATTTTATTTTGTTTAAAAGCTAAATGATGGTTTCAAAGTAGCTAAAGTGCAACATTGTAGGTTATTACTCGGGATGTTATCTAAAAATGGAAATTTGATTCTTAAGTAAATGATATTTAAATCGCTTAGAAAAAAAACGAAATATGGAGTCTTCTGAGAATTTACCTGAGAGAGAGCGGTGCTTTAAATATTATTATTTTAACTTTTTATTTTATTTGACGATTTCATATGTTATATTTAGAATTTTCCCGTCAAGCAATGAATCGTAGCACAATTTCTGAAACATGATTGTCAACAAAATAATATTTCATGGATGAAATCTATTAAATAAATTTTACTTTAAAATAAAAATTTATTTAGTTTTATCCTTTTGATTAAGATGGACGGTTGATTGCATTGTGTTTTATGGCCTGGAGTCATTTTTGGTCGAGCTTTCTTTGCCAAACGCAAGACAGACAATGTCAAGTTGTGACAAGTAACAATTAAGTTGATTAAGGTCTCACTGGAGCAGCACAACAGCCATTGGCGATGGTATGAGATCTGTCCAAGTTATGGACAAACACACACAAAGAAAGTTTTTCTGCCACAAAAGAGAGAAATACACATAGGAAAGAATAATGTAACCTGCACCACATGTAACTCACAGGTTTCTAGAGCAGTAGACATGTCGTTAAATAACGGAGAACACCCCCCCCCCCCCACACACACACACACTTTCATGAAGAATTAATTTCTATAATATTACATAAAATGAGTTACCATAAGTAACACTGCTTCTCATTTTGCTTGGATATAAAACATTGTTAGCAAATGTAACACATTAACTATTTTTGTTTGAATATTTATTACATTTGAGATGACATCAGAATATTTTTAGCGTTCAACACCATGTTTTTAGAATCATAATATATATATATATATATATATATATATATATAACAGCAACAAAGTAGTGGATTAAATCCTCGCTATTTAACTCAACAATTTTCCCATTCATAAAGATCCACTCTTTACAAGGTAATAAAATCAGGTGGTTATTAAACAGAAACTTTTTAATAAATTAATAAATACCCAGAATTTCTTTGAGGCATTTGTATATTTTGAGGTAAACATTGTTAATTTCATGTGCATATTAAACATGTTAGTGTCTACGAGTCTATTAGGGTCTCTTAGGGTACATTACGAGTCTATTAGCGTTAGTTAAACATATTTTGCGTCATTTAATAAGTTGCGTTTTAAAATGAACCAACAGTTCAAATATTCCAGAGCGATCAATAATTTACCCCAAATTCTTCGGATCAATACCTCACCAAAATCTCGGCGATTTAATATAGTTTCGTAAATTTATAAGTAGCGTTTGAAAACTGAGATCTTCATTTTACTTTCATGCGTTTTGATTCCGGATCATCGTCAATAGCCCGTTGTGTTGCTACAGCACGACGTTAATTAAAACGCCTATACATTGTTTGTACGTCCTTTTTGTTTTATGTTACATATTTATTTTGTGCTTAGTTAATTGGCCGACCAACCGGTATAGTGGTTAAGATGTTAGCCTCTGGATCGAAAGGTTCCTGGTTCCTGGTATGGAAGTTTGGAGAGTGGGGTTCCAGCTCAGGTGTTGCCTCGTCATATGACCTCGGATCTTTCCGTTAGGGGATTGATCCTGGACCGTCGTCAATAGCTCGTTGTCTTGCTCTAGTATGACGTTAATTAAAATTACCAATTACTCAGTAACAAAGGGTAGAGGCGGCTGGTGCACCTTAAATCTGTCGTGGCCGA
Organism: Metellina segmentata; assembly: GCA_947359465.1. Taxonomy (NCBI): domain Eukaryota; kingdom Metazoa; phylum Arthropoda; class Arachnida; order Araneae; family Tetragnathidae; genus Metellina; species Metellina segmentata. The sequence goes on from OX375879.1 coordinate 97,412,718, forward strand.
AAGTCCTCACGTTGGGTTGGTGTGGAAGTTTGGAGAGTGGGGTGCCAGCTCAGGTGTTGCTTCGTCATCTGACCGTGGTTCAAAATTACGAAGTGTTGTCCTCGGAACTTTCCCTTAAGGGACTGATCCCGGACCGTCGTCCATAGCCCGCTGTGTTGCTCTAGTACGACGTTAACTAAAATTACCAGTTACCAGTAACAAAGGTAACGACTAAAAAGTAAAATTTATTGATGTCGAGAATACTTGTCTGGTTAGGTTATTATGACGCAAAATCCATATTTGGCCAAACTGCGGCTAACACGTCAAGTAATGGACATATTTACAAGGAAAGTTTTGCTGACGTGAAAGAGCAATACACCAAGGGAAGAATTGTAACTTGTAACGCACAGGAATTGAACCTGCCCCCTCCCCCTGCAATTCTCGGAAGGTAATGATTATTATAACGCCGACTGATATAACACAATGGGCTTATAAGTGACGGTCCAGGATCAATCCTCAAAGTAAAAATCCAAAGACAACTGCGCCGACCAACCGGTATAATGGTTAAGGTGTTAGCCTCTATATCAGAAGGTTCCAGGTTCGAATCCGAGTCCGGGCATGGATGTTTGTAAACGTATGGTATAGATACGGCTGGTGTACCTTAAATCTGTCGTGTCCGAAAGTCCTCACGTTGGGTTGGTGTGGAAGTTTGGAGAGTGGGTTGCCAACTCAGGTGTTGCTTCGTCATCTGACCGTTGTTCAAAATTACGAGGTGTTGTCCTCGGATCTTTCCCTTAAGGAACTGATCCCGGACCGTCATCAATAGCCCGTTGTGTTGCTCTGCTATGACGTTAACTAAAATTACCATTACCATTACCTCAAAGGAAAGATCCAAAGACAACTGCCCGTAATTTTAAACCACTGTCAAGATAACGAGGTCAACATCTGAGCTGGCACCTCGCTCTCCAAACTTCCACACCACGTCCTGATAATATTTGAGGCCACGACAGATATAAAATGCACCAGCCCTGTGTACCTGACAGTTTTTGGTTGGACCGAATTTGGAGCTCGCAATCTATTCTATTCCCCATTTCCTTTTATCTGTTTTTATGGCATTTTTTACTTGGGATTGTCTGGTGTTTGACGCAGCTGGGCCATATATGGCCTTGCGCTCCATAAAATTTAAATAAAACCAACCAATTAAAAATATATTTATTAGGTCTTACCCCTCTGATGTCTTAAGGCAGCGATTCCACCGACATGCTCTACATATTTCATTAAAATGTCGATGGTCAAAGCGTCAAAAAACTGGTTAGGGAAGATATACAGGAGTCTACAGTTTGTATGGAGGAATAATGCGTACATGAGACCCTCTCAGAGCGTCAAAAATGAATTTGCTATGTTTTAATGATAAATGAAATGAAGACGAGTCACATCTTACCGAACACATGTAATTTTAGATCTCTAATTTTTCCTTCCCATTAATCCGCTTAATTAATCACGCGTCTCAGCCGCCGCGATGGTACTTTATAAAGAACGTCTTCAAAAATAATGAAAGTTCTCCTAAGTCCCCAGCAACCCCGCAATAATTTTCCATCCGACCCCTCTCCCATTCACAAATCACTGAAAAATCCGCGGCTGCATTCGAAACTCATGAATGATACACCCGTGATTAGTTTCCCACAATAATTACCGTCCCTCCCTCCCTCTCAGCCCATTAGGCTGCCGAAAAGTCCAGAGCAACACAGATATCAGCAACTAATTAAATTACCAATATGCGGACACGTTATATTTGCCGTCACTCCTGGAATCGCGGGGCTTTACATGTGTAAACACGGCTGCTGCTCCGTAATCGAATGGAAGGACGAAATCCTCATGAAGAAAACAGCCGTTAATGAAGATTAGAGGGAGACGTCGTGTTCGAACGGCCATCATCTTCTGAGATGGATGGAGCTTGCCACGGAGCTTCAAATAGAAATCGCACTCGGCGAGGATTTGTTGTGAAAGAGGGGAGCAGAGCAGATGACCCGGGGTGTAGCTTCCTGAGACCCCCGTGTGTGGACGGCAGTGACCCGTTATGCGTAATCCTTTTGGTGGAGTTTAAATTGTATTGCGTCTGATTGGCGTGTTTAGAAGAATCGATGCACTGCAACAATGCCTGCTGGTTCGCAAAAAAAGAAATGAACCAGCAATGTTTACATTTAATACCTCTAATATAGAGGTAAGCTGGGTCGGAACTTCCACTGTCAGTTTCTCTAGTTTTCTATAGTGTATAGAGAGGTTGACAAAACCGGATTTATAGATCCGTACGGCAATGACACGTGCTGTGCAATCCTATTGGTGGAGTTTAAATTGTCCTCGTATTGTTCGTTGCTGTCTGATTGGTGTGTTTATAAGAATCGCTGAAACAATGCCAGCTGGTTGGCGAAAAAAGAAATGAACCAACAATGTTGAATTTAATATCTCTACCATAGAGGTAAGCAGGGACGGAACTCCCACTGTCAGTTTCTCTAGTTTTCTATAATGTAGAGAAGTTGACAAAACCGGATTTATAGATCTGTATTTTAGAAATCCGTACGGCAATGACACGTGCTGTGCAATCCTTTTGGTGGAGTTTAAATTGTCCTCGTATTGTTAATTGCGTCTGATTGGTGTGTTTATAAGAATCGCTGCAACAATGCCTGATGGAGTTGGCGAAAGAAGAAACGAACCAACAATGTTGAATTTAATATCTCTAATATAGAGGTAAGCAGTCGGAACTCCCACTTTGTAGGTTTCTATCGTTTTCTATAATATAGAGAGAAGTTGACAAAACCGGATTTATAGATATGTACCTTAGAAATACACACGGCAATGACACGAGCTGCGCAATACTTTTGTCGGAGTTTAAATTGTCCTCGTATTTTTTATTGCGGACTGATTAATGTGTACATGAGAATCGCTGCACAATGTCTGCTGATTGGCGAAAGAAGAAGTGAAATAGGAGAAAAACTGATCACCAATTTTTACCGTAGTTGCAAAAATGTCCTTTTTCAGTTTTTCTGCTATTTGGCCTACGTTGGGAAGGCAGAAGATATGTACTAATCTAAACAATTTTTTTACCGTTTATATATATGCATTGAATGTATTAGCTTACTTTTGAGCACTATTAGAACGTAATTGTAAACATTTTTATTTTGTTTATAAAAAATGCCCGAATTTTGATCTTTTTAGAGGGTTTGAACCCCTTGGGAAGGCGAAAGATATCAAGAAATCGGGATGAAATTTTTTACACATTAGTTTTACTGCATGAGCCAACTTTTCCGCACTATTAAAATGTGATAGCAAAAACAAAAATCTTTTTTTCGGCCCACCCTACTATTCAATCCATTTCCCACTGTGTAAGACACGCCAGTGTCTTTCTCGTATCACACTTGCTGAAAAATCGCTGCCCTGCTCCGAATTTAACACCGTTCAGAAAACACGCATGCACCACCAAAGGAGATAAAAAGAAACCCAAAAGAAAACCAACCCAGCAGCAGCAGCCAGAGGTTAAGTGAGAAGTATAAATTACACGGCATCGAATTCCACCGCGGTAATTTACAACTGGTCGACCCCCTCGGCAGCACCTCTTGGAATTATCTGCCTCACATTGCAACCAAGGAATCCCGACCCGATGCCAAAAAAGGAAAGGCAAATAAAACGCCACAGCCCGAGGAAGAAGAATCAACACCTATGGAAAGAGAGGCAAAAGCCCGTGACACCTCATTCATAGCGAGGGTCTAATATTTCAGGCAGATAACGGCTTCGCGAGGAGCGTCCAACTGCGTCTGGATTTGTCAATGGCAAATGGCTCTTCCTGGGGATGCTTGCTGGCGGCAAGGGGCTCGCGACCGCAGGGGGCCGGGACTCCCAGTCAATGGGCGTTTTATGAGCGCCCAAAGTAAACACGCTTCTTCTTCTTGCGGGCCGTAAAACGTCTGTCCGGACTAAAAGATGGGAGTTGCTCGCAGCGGAGGAAGATTTGTGGTCAGGAAGACCCGGGGACCACATGGGGAGGGTGGGCTTGTTGAAACCCGTGTTCGCTTTCTGGAATTCCGGTCTTCTGTTTTACGTGGCTGATTTCTTTCCTCCCCTCTGCTTGCATCATTGAGTGAATTTCGCTCTCCCACTTTTACGAGATGGTGTTGTATTTGAGGAAGCCTTTTGGGAGTCCTCTGCTTGATTTTGTCATAACTTTGTGAACATTTGATTACAAACTACATTACAAAGCGAAACCGTATCTATTAAATATATATATCTAATTAATCTTACTTAGATATATCAACATACGATTACGCTTTGCTTGTTAAAATACGTTCTGCGGGATCTGATGAGCTCCCTTTTCTGTTGCATTTCACTCATTTTTCTGTACGTTACTTTCCAATACGTAATTTGGTGGCATTTGATTGTATTTACATTGTTCATATGTTTTATGAGCAATGTAAATGTTATGAATTTGAAATTGAGGAAGCCTTTTGAATTCCCCTGTTTGATTTTGTCATAAGTTTGGGAACATTTATATTACTTTGATAAATTTACTTTAATTAACTGGATATGGTTACGTTTTCCTCTCTCTCTCGTTTGAATTATGTTCTGTTTTCTCTGGAGTTCACTTTTCTGTTATATTTCACTCATTTTTCTGTAAGTCTCTTTGTGTGTACATTTGGTGTGCTGTAAGTTTAATTTGGAGGCATTAACTTACATTTACATTGCTCATAGATTTTGTGAACTGGTTTTGTATTTGAGGAAACTGATGTGGTTACGTTTTGATTGTTGAAGTATGTTAGATGATTCACTTTCCTGTTATTACAATATGTATAGTTAGTGGCACATTGTTTAATATCAACGAATGTTATTTTTCTTCAGTGAAAGGGGTGGAAATTTAAAGGTTTCAGATTTGCAGTCTCATTTGTATACATTTTTTGTATTTGTATTTACAAAGCTTGTCTATTCTACGATCTGATGTCTTATTTGAAAAACTTCTTGAAGATTTCGGATTCATCATAAATTTAGGATAATTTGCTAACACTAGATGCATTAATTTCTATAAATGGATGTGCTTGAATTATGCTATACTCTATATAAAAGGTTAAAATCTATGAAAAAAAATAAAAGAACCTGACATATCGAAAATATTCTCAATCCCAATCCCTTAATATCGAAAAAGAAACAGCAAAAATATAGATTAACAAGCAAAAACATGAATGGCAACATGAACAGAAATAGAAAATGAACGAAGCGGATGTGGAGTAAACTTGTAGAAACAAAGCATTGATAAACATACAAAATGGTATAAAAGAATCTTTAAAAATATGAACTACTGAAAGTAACAATTATTCCCCCCCCCCCTCCCCCCCCCCAAAAAAAAAAATACAAAAGTCAGACAAATTGAAAACATACAAGCACAAAGTATTGAGGAATGCACGGAAATAATCAATGTATCGATGAATGCACTGAAACCTATGCACATGTGTACATATGAACAAAATGACGTGATCACAGTTAGACCATAAAAAAATTTGAGACATATACAGGTAGAAGCAAAATATTCAGAAACAGATATGTTTATGCTCAGTGGCGGAAATAAATGTCCCACAATATTAAAATCCACAATACTTCCATTTCAATATGTCTTTAAGTGTCGAAATGCAATGAATCGAAAACTAAGAGTCGCACAAAGTAGTGATAAGTACTCAAAATAAGTACTGTATCGACATGTGTACAGAAATAAACAAAGTAGCACACACATAGATACAAAGTTCTGATATCAAACAGTTCTAAACTGAAGTGAATTAATGAATGAATCTTTAAAGTTCTGAGAATCGGCAATTCTTCCATTTCAAAACATCAAGTTCCGAAGTCATTTGAATAAAAAACACTCAGTATTGTTGAATGAACAAAGTATGGACAGACAAACAGGAACATATTATGTATGTGCATACGTGTAGATGCTAAGCACTTAAGACATACAAGCAAAATATATGGATGAGCAGACAGACCCAGACAAAGTGGCCTAAATTATTGTCCGAATACATGGCAACTTGGGAATCTTCAATTTTCCTTTCCAAAATATTAAGTGATGAAGCAAACAAATCGAAACGAACAAGTACAAAGTATTAGTATTGATGAATGGACAAGAAATCGACCGGTACACTGAAACGGAAGCATACTATATGCGTGTAGATGTAAAGCCTACGTGGCGAGGAAAATATTGATAAACAGACAGTCCCAGGCAAAAGTGGCTTAAATTAACGTCCGAATTTATACAGTACCAAAACCAACAATTCTTCTATTCCAAAACATTAAGTGCCGAAGACAAACAAATTCAAAACGAAAAAGCACGTATTGATGAATGAATTAAGTATCAACAGGAACACAAGATTAGAAACACACTATATACGTGCATACAAATAGAGGCAAAATCTTGATATGTAGGCAGACCCAGACAAAATGGCGTTAATAAACTTCCGAATTTATACACCTTGGAAACTTCCAGTTTTTGGTTTTCAAACATTAAGTGCCGAAGACAAACACCAATCGAAAATGAACAAGCACGAAGTATTTAATGACCTAAGTATTCGACAGGTAGACAGAAACAGAAGCGTATTATATACGAGTAGATAAAAGGCAAACAGAGGCAAAATAGTGATATGAAGTCAGACCCAGTCAAAATGGTGCAAATTAACGTCCGAATTTATACAGTACCGAAAACGACAATTCTTCCATTCCAAAACATCCTCAAATGCCAAAACTCATCTACTGGAAAACGAACAAGCACGAAGTATGGATGAATGAACAAAATATCGACAGGTACACGGAAACAGGATCATACTATATACGAGTAGACAGAAAGCATACACAATATTGATAAACAGACAGCAAGGCAAAGTGGCGCAAATTAACGTCCGAAATTATACAGTACCGAAACCGACAATTCTTCCATTCCAAAACCATCTTGATCGCCCAAACTCACCTATTCGAAAACGAACAAGCACGAAGTATGGATGAACGAACAAAATATTGACAGGTACACGGAAACAGGAGCATACTATGTACGAGTAGACAGAAAGCATACAAAATATTGATAAGCAGACAGACAGGCAAAGTGGCGTAAATTAACGTCCGAATTTATACAGTACCGATACCGACAATTCTTAAATTTCAAAACATCTTGAGTACCCAAACTATCCTAATCGAAAACGAACAAGCACGAAGTATGGATGAACGAACAAAATATCGACAGGTACACGGAAACAGGAGCATACTTTATACGAGTAGACAGAAAGAATACAAAATATTGATAAGCAGACAGCCAGGCAAAGTGGTGCAAATTAACGTCCGAATTTATACAGTACCGAAACCGACAATTCTTCCATTCCAAAACATCCTCAAGTGCCGAAACCCACCGAATCGAAAACGAAATGCAGCAGTAGCGGGGGCGTGCGAGAATCCTGGGGGCCTCTCTTTACACCGCGATCATCCTGGAGGGAGGGAGAGGAAATTCTCCAGCGATCGGGATAAAATGGAACCCTCTGGGGGTGCTTCCAGTGCGGTCGAGCAGCCTAACCTCCCCAGCGGCTCCCGGAGGCGAGGGGAGGGGAAGATTAATGCATTGTGTTGAGAAGGGGATTAATCTGCATGAGCATATAACTATCCGATTGGAAACACTTGTGTGTCTTGGGGGGTGACAACGACAGGAGCCGTTTTGTCCCTCGTTCCATGAATATGCAAAGAGGGAGGTTTTATTCAGAGGGAGGGCGGGTAAAAATCGGAATGCCTCCTGGCTAGCCTGCGATACGGGAGTCATGAATGTGTCAGATGACGGCCGCGATACGGAATTTAGGGACGCTGATATCATAGTTAACAGAGTTTTTTGGGGGAACTGTCACGGGTTTCAGGAAATGCAGTTGGGATAAGTTTGCTGGATAGGACTGTTCGCCATAGGCTTGATTTTGAATTTGAATCAATTGAAGCCATGACATGTTTGATCCCCCTATGCGTGTGCATTTCCCTTTCCCTTACCAGTTTTCTTGTGTTATGTATGTCCATTTACTTGACTGGCTTTGTTTGGCGAAGCTTGGCCCCAAATAGGGTCCTTGCACAGTGACACCCAACCAAACAAATCAACGTAAGCAGGTCAATGCTGATAAAAGGTTGATCTTTGACCCTTTGAAAGATCTTTTAGTTTTCGCTCAAAGTAGTAGCTGTGTTCCATCAAATGATATGATATCATAGTTAGCTGTGTTGTTTTGAGAATTCTCACGCGTTTCGAGGACAGGAAATATGGTTTGGATAAGTTTGTTGGCGTTTGAGGCCTATTCGTGAATTTGAATACACTGAGACCCTGTCTGGTTCGACTCCACAATCTGCTCATTTGCTTCTCCTGTGTCGGTTTTCGTGTGAATATATGTCCATTTACTTGACCGACTTTGTTTGGCAAAGCGTGGTCAAATAGAGTCCTTATACCACTAAACCCAACCAAACAAGTCAACATAAACAGGTCGATGATGCTGAAAAAGTTGAAGGGTTTTTACCAAGTAGTAGCTATGCTTCCATCAAATGGTATGGTATACTAAATAGATGGGTTTTTATGGGATGAAACATTTCAAGTGCTTCAAAGGCAGAAAATGCTGTTTGAATACGTTTAGTTCACTATAGTGTTCGCGGCTTATATTGGAATCTGAGCCCAATGAGCTTGATTTCACCATTATAAACTTGTGTTTTTTACATGGTTCTTAAACAGGCCCTGTCAGGTTTGATTCCCCTACTGGGTGCACTCCCCTCTTCAGTGCCAGGTTCCTTGTGTATGCTTATCCATTTACTTGATTTTGGCACCTGCTTGGCCTAGTATGGTCCTTAAGCCATACGAAACCAAACCTAAATAATCACATAAATACTGATGCTGAAAAATGTTGACACGTTGAAAGTTTACCTGGGTACTTCCAAAGCAGTATCTATTTAATCATAAAGTGGTACGATATCCTAGACTTATAGAAATTTGGAAGAGAAATACCACGGATTTTGTAGAAAGTTTTGTTTGTTTGTGTGCATTTAACAAATTTACTGTGTAAAATTACGCACTATATAAAATAATCTATGTTTTCTTTTCTAGTGTTTGTACTTCTGAAACGTATGTATCTATAATTAACTTCAACGTGCGATTTTTAATGTATGGCTTCTGACTACTATTAACCTTCTTAACCAGTTGATAGATTCCAGGATTCTTTGAATCGATATACGAATCTATCTAAACGTACCATGTAATATAGAGTAAAATATTTAGTATTTTTGGTAAACTGGCTTAAGTTAAATCTAAAAATTAGAAGTTATAGTGCTTTGAGGGTAAACTGAGTTTAACGCAGCTTGAAATGTGATGCAAATTTTTAGTTATTTTTCGTCTCGGTTTACGCCGTTGTCACTTGAAGGAATATGTTGAGTTATTTAATATCTATATTACTTTGATTAAAATTATAATTTTACATTTTTTCCCAGTTCAAGCATTGAAATGATTAGTTTGAAAACATGAAAAAATTTTAAACCGCACACTTTGTTTATCTTTTAAGATAAATGCTGTAAACAATGTTTAAATAGGCTTGTTTATCAAATACGATTTCCTCACGCGTCCTCAGTAAAAATTCCAATGAATGAATTCCGAACTGATGTATGATACTTGATTGATCAACACAAATTATATTAAACGCCAAACGTTCCCAAAATGATGATGAGGTACTCCTGATATGTATCACACGAGAGGTTTTGTACTGTGGTAGTAAAATATTCGTAGGTTTATTTGTTTACTCTGAAAATCTCTCTTGTGTGCGTCATCTTGGAATTCAGTTTTAATTTCCTTTGCACGCTCATGAAAAATATATCAGAGGAACTCTAACTCCAAATACCCATTCCGAAAACAAACGTAAATCCACGCCGAATTAACAGACTTCTCAAAAACGTCTTTCCGATCGTCCATAAATAAAAGTCAGTTAAGTTCCAAATTAAATAAACGTCACTAATGAAACGAGCGCTTGAACCACGTGACGCGAAGGCCACGAATCACGCCACCCTCCGAATCGTTCTAAAAACTATTAAGCCTGGCTTTTCAAAACGACAGAATCATCTCCGAATCGTTCTCAACCGAAACTGATTAATAACACCCAGTTCTTCTAATCGAAAGCGAACAACAATCACGGTTACGAATCTGCGCCCTTCCATACTTCACGATTAACTTTCAATTAAAAAACGATTTGTCGGTTAATCGTTTAATCGATGGCGGAGCTTCCGAGCGCCCTAATCGATTTATCGCTGCCTTTCTGTAATCGGTTAATTGCTTCCAGTTTACAGGAAAATCTCCCAGCGTCGGAAGAGTTCGCTGAAAGGTAACTTTTAAAACGCCGGATCATTATAAAGCACTTAATTTCTTAAGAGTCCCCCTAGATCATTCGATTCGAACACAAAGAAGAGGATGTTATTGTTCTCCAAATGTTCCTATTAGATGAAGACATTGCTCTCCATATCGCATTGGAATAATTAATAAGCTTGCTGAATAGGAGGTCCTTTTCCTGTTGTACAACAAAGAGTTGGCTGAATATTTACTCTTCATCAATCTTATGGTAAAGACTACGAGTTTACCTATGGAAAACATTAAGTTCATAACAAAAGCCTCCAACTACTTAACTAACTTTTGCAATCACTTGGTGTGCTATTAAATTTCGTTAGCTTCTTACGTCCTTTTAGGAAATTGGAACGAGAGAGAAAATTTGAATTTTCGATAATTCTCAAATAGCACGATCAAACATAACTACACATTGGAATAATTAATATTTTTTATGAATAAAAGGTCTTCCAGCAACAAAAAGTAGCTGAAAATTTACTCTCCATAAATCTCCTGATAAAGATTGTATGAGTTTATCTTTGGATAACATTAAGACAGATACAACAGCAACAACTGCTTAATAACTTGCAATCACTTTGATGTACTGTTAAATTTCATTAGTTCTTTGCAACCTTTCGGGAAATCAAGACAAGAAAAATTTTGAATTTTTGATAAATCAAAAATATCACGATCAAACTCTTACACATTGAAATGTTTAATAGTCGTGTTGAATATGAGATAATTTTCCTGTTGTACATCGAAGAGGTGGCTGAAAGTTAATGCCGATAAAGATACCAAAACTTTCAAATTAATCAAAATTTTCGACCATGATTTTTACAAGTAAGTTCCACACAATTTACTATTTTTGAACGAAACGAAACTTTTTAACAATCGGATAACTGCAAAAGTTTGTTTTGAAAATCCATTAGCTCCTAAAGGTAATTGTGATTTTTTACCATTGTATTTGACAGTTCAATTTATGTAATCTTGTCTCAATCCGTGTACACTTACTACATTCAGTACAACTAGTGTGTCCTAGCAACCGGGAGGGCCATGGTAGCATAGTTGGAATACTCGCGTATTAGTGTACGGAGAGTCACAATTTTGAGATTCGTTCCTGACACAGATCGTGGTTTATATGGTGGTGCACGTTATATCTGTCTCAGATTCAGATGTCCTCAATTCGTTACTGCGTGGAATTTTGGAGATTGGTACACCAGAGGAGGCAAGGTCACGCCTGTGTTGGAACCCCACTCTCCAACCTTCCATACGCCAACGAGAGGACATTTAAGGCCACGACAGCTTTAACGTGCATCAAATCCCTTTGTACACGATGGTCTTTGGTTGGATTCGAAACCCCAACCCACCGGTTGCTAGTCCATCACTTCCAACCGAGCTACCGGGGACCCGGTACCTACAATAGAAATACAGGCGCTCTCCACCGTTCCCAGAAACATGCCAGCTGGTGGGCGACGAACGTTTTCCGGAAAGTGGGCTTGATCCGGAACACCCCGGACCTGTTCCCTTCTCCAGCATCGGCGACTCCGGAACCCCTCGACACTCCCTGGGTTTTTGTAGCACCCAGCAAGGGGTCCAGAGCAAAGTGGTGTTTGAAAATACGAGGCACCAGCCACGTATACACAGACTCAGCGGGGGGAGCACTTGTGCAGTGTTTTTGCACGTCCCCCTCCAGCTCTCGAAAGAGGCGATCGAGGTTTTTGCCGCGCGGTTTTCTGTTCCACCCTCAACCACTTAACTCGTAATGAAGCGGAGGATGTAGTACATTAACGGCTTTTAAGGCAGATGCAGTGTTTAGTTTGCGCACGTGATATGTTTGATTTCCCCACGCGGGCCCCATCCCTTTATTTCTATTATGTGTTCCGTTACGCGTGCGAAGTAATGGGTTTCGATGGCTACCAGAATGGAAGGTTTGAAAGGCACTAAAGTGTGTCGAGTTCACGTAACATTTTTGCACCATTGAATGAGCCGAAGTTGTTAGGTTTTATCTTTACACACATAAAGAACATTGAAAAAAATCGATATGCTAGCAATTGAATAAGCGTGGAGTTTTCAATGCATTCCGAAATCAGAAATCGATTGTCGAAGTTTTAACCCTTCTAGTTCTTTGACGAGACAGCTTGTCCAAGCTCAGATCAGTTTTCCAGAGGGCGAGATATCTTGCCGAGACGAAACTGCCCTATTTGTCCAAGGCAAATGTAGACCCAAGAAGGAAAAACAAACTGCCCCTTGCCCACTTGTGAGAATTAGGAACAGATCTTAGCCAGTGGCGGATACAGGCAAGTGGGGGCCCCAAGCGATAAAATTTTCGGGACCCTCAAACTCAAGATACGAAAAAAGTTCCATGAAAACTCTCATTAAGTTAATAACTAAAAAGAAAAGTTATTGAAAATTTCATACCACATAACAAATTATATAAATTTATTTATTATTAATTGATCTTTCTTCTCCCATAGTTCTCCTTAAATAATTTTGTACACGCTTTTAAGAAGATTATGATATTTCTCGTGACGAATTAAATAAGAAAATTGTTAAAAATGTGCAAGACATTTCTTTGGTGGCTCTCGATAGATGTCTGGTGTCCACGTTTTCTTTCAGAAATATTAAAGAATGGTCCAATTTACCTTCAAAAGTACAAACCTCAATGTAAAAACACTGTCACAACTTTCCTCGAACTCTAATTAAAAGACATTTTAAGACCTCAGGCCCTTTGATATTCCCAACCTCATACAAGCCCATTAATGCAACGATTTCCAAAATATTTGAACTAATATGGTTACTACACGCATTACTTACTAACCTTATACAACCCATTTATGCAACAGTCAGTTTCAAAACCTTTTTGATTTAATGTAATTTCACGCATTATACGTGCCAACCTTATGTAAGCCCATTTAGGTAATAAAGTCAGTACCCAAAATTTTTGTTTGGTTGGTTATTTTGGAGTTTTATGTTGCAAGAAACATTTGGCCAAGCTGCGGTATTTAAAACAAGACATCAAGTAAAAAATGTCATGTAGCGAAAGAAACTGATATGGGAGAAGAGTAGTGGGATGAAAAGCAGAAGTAAATAGCTCCAAAATGTTTGGACTCGTTGTTTCTGCGCTCTCCGATCCCGTGGCATCTTGGCCATTTCGTTTTAAATACACCTCTTGGTCCAGTACGTTACGAGTCCCCCAAAAGACAACCAGGACCGGAAAAAGCACACACAGTTTGAAGCACCGTCACTCACGTGACCAGAGAGCCGATGACAAAACGGTCGTCGGGGTCGTTAATTACAGTCGGAGACGTTTCACGCACTGCGATCCCGATAAACACAAGCAATTGGCTTCCTCCGCCGGAGACAAAGATTGCGAGGAACAAAAAAATCCCTGTTTACTTGTGTCTGTATTGTCTTCGGAACAAGGGGATACAGAATCCGAGTCATTAGTTCTTCGTTTTCCATACTCTCATTTTTGTGGACTGGGGAAGCTTAAGCATCCGAATCTAAGTGACGGTTGCAGCGTTCGTTTGTGTATTTGTTGACGATACGGTGGTGATTACTTGTTGGGCGTGTTTGGTACGATTGGGTGGAGGGAGGATCTCTGGCGACGCGTGCCGTTGTTTCTTGTAATCGTGTGGTCCATCCTGTCTTCGAGATGATTGCCGGGTAAGGGTTGGCTAAATAGCGCAAAATGAAAAGGCAGTCTGTGTTGGTAATACGAAACCGGTTTTCAGGTATGTAGACAGTCGATTTACACGATAGAGCACAACAGAACGGGGTATTGGTGACAGATAGGGATTCATCTTTTAGTAAAAGGTATGAAACCTCGTATTTTTGAACCACGGTCAGATGAGAAGGTCAACACCTTAGATAGCACTCCACTCATCAAACGTCCTCACCACACCAACGGGAGGACATTATAAGCCACGACAGAGTTAACATGCACCAGAACCCACGTACAAGTTTTGGTTAGACCTGGTTGCTAATCCGTCACTGTTCCAATTAGGATACCGCTGATTCTATTTTTAGGATGTTTTAAGGTGATAGTGCACTTGGATTCACCACCTAAGGAATGTGTGATCAGCTATTAAGGTGTACTTAAAACAGCAGAGACGAAAATTCCCCTCTGACTACAATATATTCCTCAATAGACAAGGGTTAGAACTGCGCTTTAAATGACAGTTTGTTTCAACATCAAAGAATAAACAGATCACTACCAAATAAACAAGATATAACAGAGTATTAAATTTGCATGAGGTTGGATCAGTTCCATTTCTGGTAGGGCATCCAACAGAGCAAATACAATTCTCCTGAATGGTAAAAAGCGGGAAGTTCCGTTCGCTATAAATGGCTTCGAGTCAAGGTGACGAGTACAAAAATTGGGTTGGATTAGGATTGAGGTAAATCAGTACATACGTTTTCTTCATCAGAATATAGAAATTCATTTCGTTGTAAGGCGATTGCAAACGTTGATCTAAGTGTAATGTGAAGAAACAATTTCCGTGAACGACAAGTGCAATAGGGAAGACGATGGAGCTTACCTGAAAAATATGTATAACCGGAATTAGGGCCGGATACCATGTCCGGACTGTCATCCAAGCCATCCGGGGACATTCCAGGCCTGAGGGGTCTCATCGCTCTTCTGGGGCTCCTGAAGAAGTGCCGCCGCGCTCCCATGGAGCTCAGCTGCTTCATCCGTCGCTCCTTTGATCTCCTGTTTTGGAACCACACCTGCAAACAGAAAGAGATTGTTTACATACAAACAAATGAATTCGTACTTAACCTGTTTAATCCCGAGAAAAGCCCTCCTCTCTCGAAATGCTATTTTTTTTTGCTCTTAAGGCCCGGTGCGCACATCCGGTTTTTCAACGTCTGGCGCCGCTGCCGCAACGCAAGTGCGGTCTGAGGATACATTAGATGCAATGCAAATGTGCACACATGCCCCCGGCGCCGCTGCGGTGACGCATGTCCAACTTGCGTGCAATTTGTACCGCAGTTCCCCACGGCGCCGCAGCTCGCCGCACACGCGTCAGCCTTCTGAAGCATCTTGTTTCATAAATAAATGGAATATAAATTATAATTAATAAATGGTTGTATCCAGTAACGTCTATTTTGTTTCAAAATATACTTTTTTGTACACCAAGTAAGTGAAATAAACATGTTTTCTTCTATAGAATATTAATCGCAAATGGCGCGAAATGAGTACTCGCGTCATTTCACGGTTATGTGTGCACAGTTGGGCTTCGGTGACGCAGCGGCGCCGCACGTTGGAAAACAGGATATGTGCACCGGACCTAAAAGTGCGATTTCTATAGCGCGTCTGACGCATGCGGCTGACGCAGTGCGTCTATTGCAGTACGGCTGGCGCATAGTTGACTTCTGTAGCTGAAGCAGTGTGGGAAACAGTTCCATAACTGTCCCGAGTTAAACAAATTACAGCACATTCATTACTTAACGGATTTTCATGTTTTACAGCTAATTTTAAAGAACAGTTTGTTTTCTTTAGTGCGATGTATTACCAGTAAAAATCGGTTGTGGAATGATGGAATTGACCCCCAATGAACCTGTAACATCTCATTGTAGCAGTGCTCTCCGTCAGACACGCTATATGAATTGCACCTTATCCCTCCCTGTTGCTGTCTCGAAGACTAACCACGTCATAGGCAAAACTGCCTAGATCTTGTATGAGATACCTCTTCTATAGAAGGGAATACGATCGTGGTAACTATAGCTCCCAGGGTACTTCTATAGGTGTGTACGGACATCACAAACCCGAGGTACCCGAGTAGGCTTTCCTCCCTTTCATTTTTACCCTTTCGCCTACTATTCTGCTTTTTTTTGTCCTTTCATCCTCCGTCATTGTTTTGGTCGTCTTGTGTTTGGTGCAGCTTGGCCAAACACGGCTATTGCGCCATAACCCCCCCCCCCCAACCAACATGATCATTAGAAGAAAACTGATCTGATCTTGATCTGGTAGTCATGAGAAATAGGCGATATCCAGATGACGAGATACCACATCATTAGCAGAGGGTTAAGGGGATCCGGCACCTCCATAGTCACCCTTGTTGAATTCACAAACTTTGGGCATCTCATTTATTCATAAATTACTGTATTAATCTGAGTTTTTATAGTGTAATATTTGAATAATTTTAAAGACTTTAACTCGGAGTTTTTAATTAAAAAAAACTCACAAAATTATACGCTTTAAAATTTTTTTTTTAAAGACAAAATTTTTTTTTTTAAAGTATGCATTTTATATCTTATTCCTTGTTTTAAGTGCTTAAAATTGCTTCATAAACAATCATAAAATGTTTCAAGAATATATCTCATGTAGTTTTTGAGTAATGTGCCCCCAAACATGAAAAAGTGTGTTGTGAGACATACGTCGCAGTTAATAGTGCATCTACTTTTAAAAATATTTAAAAATACTTGCAATTTACGGATTTCTACAAATGAGGTATCGTCACAATAAGGACAATTAAAATTTTCATAAACAGTAAAAATCTCAAGTATAATTATTTTCGAAATTTTAGGAGCCGGAACACCGTAAGTTAAATGCCATACAAATGCCTAATGACCACAATTTTCAACGAATCGGAATGAAATTTGATACATATAGATTTTAAGGTGTGCATTTGAGTGTTAGGTTTTTACCAAGAATCGAGCCTGGATACGGATCAGTAAAAAAAAATTTTAATAGCAGCTTTTACACTTTTTTATAGCAATATCATCGTCCCGGTATAAAACTATAAAATGACGTTGAAATATTATCTTTTACTCTAAAACCGACTGCTCCTCATAGAACTGTCAAATATACGTGTGATTGACAGGAGTGTGTTCATCTTTTTTTGACTGGTTGTAGCAATGGAGTTATTTTGTACCATTGATTGACCTTAAGAGTTATTAGTTAGGAAACGAAGTTTTATTTAATTTTTAAATGTTAAAATTCCAGGAAATTTTTTTTTCCTCGTGAATTCTTATACTTCCTTGGTGAAATTTAAAAAAAAAGCCCTATTCTCTCTAGCAATTTAATTCAGGGTCAAAAGACGAGGGAAAATGTTATAGGAATAATTTCACACAAATAGTCTTTATAAACAAATTACAATTTGATATTCCGCTGTTAAAAAGTGCTAATTAGCTAATAATAAATAAATTAGAGAGTTAATGATTAGATTAATCAGATTTTTTCACACCGAAATGATTTTTAGCATAAAACCAATGCCCTACTGCAAAAAGGGAAGTCAAATTAAAAAATATATATTCTAGTATCTATATACACATTAAATACACTATCTGTAAAAGCAGTTTCACAGTGAAATAAGGCCTTATGTAGGAAAGCTAACTCTTAGGAGGAATATGATGACTCTGTTATGGTAGTACAATGAACTTTTTTAACGGTTTACTAAACAGCTTCATAGCTTGTTGGCTTGCAAGTGAAACAATAAATAGAAAAATAAATAGTTCCAAGAGAACAAAGATGAAAAATTCTAATTACTACGCTATCTAACTGCTAATCTATATTCACTAAGCGAGTTTTTGAAAAAAAAAATCTAACATTCATGCTAAGAAAAATTACTTCGTAGATTTTACTTGTTTAAAGCCATCGCATTCTGATCTAGAATAGACCGCAGTATAATAGAGAACTCAAAACTTCAAGACTTTGATTTTTCCCAATTAAGCCAACGGTGTAATTTTGTGGAACTATTTCTTAAAGCATCTTAAAAATGCCATCAGTTTGACTGAGAAAAAATATTACAGATCACAAACATAGTCTTAAATAAAAAATGAATATTCCTTAAAACTTTTTTAAGTTCTTTAAACTTACATTTTTGATAAAAGCATAAATTTTAAAGTTGGAGATTCAAAGGCTTGTTCTTTTTATTCCAATTTGAAATGAGTTATTTTGAGTCGTCATATGCAATAATTGATATAAATATGTTAGTAAAACAGCTAATCAAGTATACTTGATTCATATCCCTCTTAGCGGTCATCTCAACGAGATATCTCGTGACAAGCAAAACTGACCAGATTTTGACCTTGTCATCATCAAGCACTCGACAATAATTTGAAGACGAGACATCTTCCCACTAGCAATACTAGTCAGATCTTGATGGACGAGATATCTCGTCGAAACCCATTAGGAGGGTTAAAAAATCATCCTCAATATCAGCGCATTCAGGTATCATTTACTTATATGAAACTTTCATTTTAATTTGAGGTTTTAATCCTATTTATCTTTACAGAAGTAAAGGTGGATTGTATTTACTTCAGAATCAAATTCTATGCTGGACTTATTTAAAGTTTTTTTTTGTTCCACCTATCCGTTCCTTCTGTTTCTAAGTATTTTATGGGAATTGATGAATGTGCATGAAAAGTTTTTCTAAATTCAAATGATTGGCAGAGATATCACAAACTTGCCGAAGCTATTTTCATAGAATTGTATTAGACTTAGAAATAAAAAACTAATGCACATGCATTTCAACATAACACATTTCAGTATTTTACTGCCGCACATTGAAAAACTACCATGTCTTTAAAAATTAGAGTTCTTATATTTGAAATGATCTTAAATGTATTTATAGTTGATCAGATTATTATTAGGAAAAACAGAGATAAAACCGATTCATTTCGGTAAATTTTCGAGCAATGTATTATTGTTTTCACTATATAACACTCATAATGATTAAATAGCCCCATCTATGGATAGAAAGAAACATTACGAGATTCCATTGGTCAAAACATCAAAAAGTTGTTGTCATGCATGGAAAATTGAAGGTTGCGTGGTGGAAAATACGTGTATGACACTTATTATGAGGGTTACAATAGAGAATACGATAACGATATCTATGTAGTATATTAATTAAATATTTCATATCTCCTGTTGTTTATGCAGAAGCAAAAAAAAAATGCTCTAGAAACTTTCATTATCATTTTTTTAGTTTAATACACTAATAAGTCGTTTGGTTCGAATTCTGGCTCTCAGTAAACCTAGTATAGGTTTAAATTCTGGTCTGGATTTAAATGTTTGTAGTATGTCAAAACGAACTTTGTCTCAGGTCCAGATCTAATTAGTACTCGTTTCAGAAAAATAAATTCCTCAAAGAGAAACCAGACTGTATGCAAACGTTGAATATTATTTAAAAAATTAAATCCACGCCAGATTCACAAAAGAAAATGGATCACTCTTAACTCAAGGGAAAAGAGCACAAAAATATTTATTCCTCCACACACGCTTCATTAACTTTCATTTTCCTTTTTTTAAAGTTTAATATCTTAATAAGTCGCGTGTTTTGAGCGCTGGCTCTCAGTAAACCATACACTGGGTTCGAATTCTGGTCTGGGTTTAGGTGTTTGCAGTGGACCAAAATCCACTTTAAGTCTCAGGTCCTGGTCTAATTAGTCCTAGTTTAAGAAAAAAAAACATTTCTCAAGGGGAAACACCGGACCCTATACGGACGCTGAATGTTATGTATGCAAATGAAACCCACGCCGGATTCCCTAAAGAAAAACGGATCACTTCCCTATGAAGGGGGAAAAAAGCGCATAAAAATTCTTACTTCTCCAAAAACTCAAAAGGCTCGTTGCGAAAAACGACGCTAATAACAAAGACGGAAAAGAGAAGAGAAGGAAAAAGATTAAAATACTTAACACAAGAGAAGAGGCAACAGAGACGGAAGGGCGAATCCCGGGATTACGAAAGATATTAAAAGCTGCCTTCTCGCCCCTTCCGAGATAAATAAATAAATCTCCGGGATTTACACTCTAAGCTCTTTAATGGCTTAACGTAAACATTTAAATCTACAGAGAAGAAACGCCCGGAAGAAGGCGACAAAAAAGAGGATTTTTTCTCCGCCTTAAAAACGCAGGAGAAAGACTCTCGAAAATGCGGTTTACCGTTGGAAACCAAACGGCATCTGAACCCCTTTTCCCGAAAACGGGAAAAACGCCCCTCCAGACTGAAAAGACAGGAGAGGATGTATATATGTATATGTATATATGTGTACCGAAACCTTATCGGAGCTGAACAGCCATGAGAGACTCCAGCTTGTGGTATTAATCCACAGAAATCCCCGCTCTTAGTCCCTTTATCAGGCACAAAATTCGCGCATAAAAACTGCCCGCTTTTCCCAGACTATCCCCTCCCGACTATTCTTCCTCTGACCAACCCCCCTCTACCTTTGCCAACTGATCCCCCTCCCTCGCAGGGATCCTTTACTCGAAAACAATCCCTCCTACTCTTATAAAAGTTTCCTCCAATCCCTTGCGTCACTTTTCACCGCTGATACTTTCTGACTGTCCGTCTCTCCCTTCTGTCTATTCGCTTCCCTCTCTCATTGTTTCTACTTCTTTTGTTCTTAAGTTTTCCCCAACTTAAAACCTTTCCCCTCCTTAAAATCCTTAAAACTTTGGAGGAAGATTACTGAAGCCACTGACAAGTTTTCTCTGGAAGGGTTGAGGTTTTTTCTCCCCTGCTATCTGTCCCTGCCGCGCCTGCCTGCTGGGTTGTTGTTATTGTTGTGTGTGTTGGAGGGGACCATTCTGTTTCGCCTGATGTTGAATGGTGTGTTAATATTTTCGTTTTGTCGCTGCTGCCTTCTTTTTTTTTTTCGCCCATGGAGAGGAGATCTTGGGAGGAGTGGGCTTAAAATGAAATCTGCGCGAGGAGTTGACGCGGATGATAAGGGAAGTTAAATGGTGGTGCTTTCTACAGTCGCGTTGAGATTTTTACAAGTTTCGATGGGGGAAGCGTTCGACGCCGGGACCGGGTTTTGCGTGCGTGCGAGTGAACGGTATGAGGGAACTTTTGAAAGAACGGTCTTGTTGTTCTTATCGATTGCCCACTAAGTTGGAACCTTAAGCTGTCAGGGACAGGATGGTTTGTTTTCGAAGCCTAACTTATATGAAAACGCGACTCCTTTTAAAGCTTTGGGAATTGAACGAGTTTATTTTTAAGTTCCTTGTTGAGGAAAATTAATAAACTTTCAAGTTGTTTGAATTTAGTTTAATGCTGGCGAACAACGTGACCAATAACATATTTTGGTTAATTTATAGTACATCGATGAAGGGATTTTTTTGTTGAGAAAAATCAATAAATTATCGTGATGTTTGAGTTTAGATGTTTATAATCTCTGTGGACATCATGAATAGCATATTTAGATTAATTTGTAGTGTATCCAATGAGAGGATGTTAAACTTAAACATGGTGAAAAAATTACTTTTGTATGATTGATATAGCACTGCTTTGACGATATTTGGAGTTAGTTTTTAATTTGAGCGACATCCTGAATAACATACAAGTTAAAAAAGAAGTTACCAAAACACTGGCTTCTTATTTAGTCTTACAAAACCTTTTCAGATGTTTCAAGCATCGAAGTATAAACAAATAGCTTATGTGGGTCATCATAATGAGGAATAATCAGCTTATGTTAATAGGTTTGAAAATTTATATCAGTAATATCATTTCCAAATACTTGATACTTATATCATAAGAACTCTTATCATACTGTTTGACACGTGAAAAAATTAGAACATGAAATAAGCATAATGTGAAACGAATCATTAAAATTTCAAAATTCCCAAACTAACGAAGATGTATGAGTTGAATCTTTATTTAAAATGTAAACAATAACGACAAACGAGCAAGTTTCAATTCAAAATGTAAACAACAACGGCAAACGAGTAGGTTTTAATTAAAAATGTAAACAATAACGACAGTTAAAATGCATGAACTGGTGCGTTACTATAAAAATCCAGACAAGTTCATAAAAATGCGTTCTAATGGATTGATTTTTAAATTGTCTCATGTAAAGTAGTATTATTTTAATGCGTCAATTTAAACTAGCAAACGCATGTAGATATATTGTCCATCAAGTATAAGTTGTAGAAACGATTGTTGTGTTTTTAAGAGGGAAAAAAAAAACTAGCTTAAAGTGTTCATAGGATTCAAAACTTTTTCGTGTCAAAATATTTTTAGTAAGATTTTTGACTTATGAACTTAAATGACTATTTTGACTCAGGATCAAAGATGTAAATTGGCTACATTAATTAAAGGTCATTAATAATATTATTAGCCACGAAATCAAACCCTATTATTATTACAGATAGTCCAGTTAATCCTTCTTCAATAATGGCATCAAGGATCATTTTTAAATATTTAAAAAGTAGAAAGTCGGGTTTAATCATATAAATATTAGTACCACAGGTGATATATCAGTATTTAATTAGATTTGTATGAAAGTTAGGAATAACAGTAATATAAGGTAGAATAATAGGATGATAGGAAAGTTTTACTCCTTTTTATTTAACGATATGACTTTTTTAACACACACACACACACACACACACACACACACACACACACACACACACACACACACACACACACACACACACACACATATATATGTGTGTGTGTGTGTGTGTCATCTGTACAACGCAACATTTCAGGGAAACAATTTACAATGTCCTTTTGGTCGACGTTTTGACGTCCTCTTCGGCAGAGAAATAGTTTCCTTGGCAAATTTCCTCAAATTCAATGTTTAAACAATAAAATCCAATAGCATTATACCGTAAGGAAATAAAACCGGCTAACTACTATAGTACCCACAAGAGAAAGAAAGGGAACGAACGTAAAAAACCAACTTAAAACGCGCACTGGTGGAACAGGAGAGAAAGAAGGAGAAAAATTGCAGAAGAAAGGGAGGAGCAAGAGAGAAAGAGAGGGAGAGAGAACACGGTCGGCTGGAGCCAAGAAGAAGCGCAAGAGCACCAGGGATCGGGAGAGGCAGGGAACCGCGAGAAAAGACCACTCAGCCTTCAAATGCGCCTCTGCTCGCGAGATAAGGTCGTTTCTGTGATTGTTGTGTTTACATGGCCTTAAGGCTGCCCGCTTTCGGGAAAAATATTACCATTATGTATCGGTGATCCCTTCACAATGATTTCCCAACAATGACGCCGCTTGTGGCTGAATAAAGAGTTTTTACGCTTCCCCAAATGAAAAAAAAAATACGCTATTTGTTAAGTAAATAGTGGCACCGGTTCAATAGAGTATAAAGTGAACACCAAGCAGCTTCGTTTTTGTGTTCTTCCGTCGAGGTGAGGGCGAAATTAAATAAGAGTAAATCATTAAAATGAGCTTCGGATGGCTACGGTTTTATTACAGCGGAAAGTGACTGTTAAAAACTGCGATAACGAGTCAAGGAGTACGTCTACGGCTGAGCATGGATTTGTAGCGGAAACGATACTTTGTTTACTTTTGAATTTTTAACGCAACCTGCATTTGAATTCATTAATCAGTCAAGGGGTTTCTATTTATTTTGGAATCCTTTGAACTAATGAATTTGTGTTGATTATTCGCAGTGAAAATAAAATGTGACATAATATTGCAGTATGTACTTCTGAATTCATTAAGCAGTTGAGTGATTTAAATTTATTTGACCTTTGAAATTAATGAAATGCTTTTTTTCTGTTGATGACCCACAAAATGAATAGCAAAGTTACATTATACTGTTGTAATATGTATATGATTTTAAGTATACGAATGCATTTGAAAGATCAATCGAGTAACGCATTGATAAACCTAAAATCCTTAAATGTTATAAATATTTAATTGTATAAATAAAAAGTATACTCCTAAGTAGTTAAGGTTTGTCTGGTAAATATTTAGTACAGTAATTATGCAATAATATTGAGGGCAAATATTGACTTAGTTCAAGTAGAATATTATTAAAATTGAGTGAATTAAAATTCCCATTCATTCTATTCCATCCAATTTTTTTCGAAATTATTTGAAAATTTTGAGGAAAACTATTTGATGTAAATATTTTATTTTCAAAAAGTTGACTGTAGATTCAAAAACATGAAATTCGAATTAACCAAACGAATACAAACATTTTACGACTTATTTTATTTTTTTTAAAGAATTTACCAACCTTGCTACTATTTATCAAGCACGTTCTAAACCAGCCATACATCCCCAAGTCGCATATATTAAAATTCAGGACTGTGTACGTTGAAATTTGAAGCTTTGACTTCATTATCGGCATTTGCATCTATCGCTCTACTATATATCGCTGGATTCAAACGGTGAAAAATACAGATTAGGCTTGAATAGATACACATGAGTTAGATTCGTGTTACTACTACACTACTATTTGGAAAACTGCTACAATGAATTTTGTTCAAATGAAAGAAATTTTTAATTTCAACTTAACAAGAAATTGTGGACGGATAAAAAAGATACAATTGTTAATATCCCAAAATAATTTCAAAACAATGTTCTTGGAGTCAAAAGGGTTTCTGATTTCTTTCAGGGTGTCATGAATGGGTTAAAATTCAAGAACATATTTCCAAGCGTCCTCAAGCAAGGTATTCGTATCTATAGATTCAGCCAATAGGTACATAGGTATTCAGTCAATAGATACATAGGTATTCAGCCATAGGCCAATATGTATTCGACGTTATTTAATGACATTTATGTTGTATCATGAACCACCCAATGACAGAATCAAAAATCTAGACACAAGGTAAGCCATCCTACTATGAGCTAAGATAAATTACTATCGTTCAGCCATTTCAGATACATTCAGATAAATGTATCTATTAACCCCTCTGCGACACATAGTGACACGAGGAAGTTACAGTAAAGTACAAAAAAGTAGTGAAAAAGATGACAATAGTATAGCCTTTTCAAAAGTTCTGTAGTCACTCAATATAGACGCTTTCCCTTGGTATTGGCGAACATTCAAAAATGTACACAAGGATGCAAATGCTTGGGCAGGCAATCATGACCTGCAATAGTCTAAAATCCTCCACAGCGATATAACGAAGTGCCGCTAGCTAGGGTTGGAACACAGTTGCCCCAATCTAAATCCCCTTTACCTCTACTTAAAATCAAGAGGTTTACATGCTCATCTATAAAGACTAATAAACTTCCAATCGACTAAGAGATGTCTACAGGAAAAAAACAGAATGAGGAATTTATTGAGGAAGTTCTTCTCCCCCGATCTGTAGGAGTCGGTTGCAAAAGAACTTTCATTTTTTTTTACCAGACATGACTACAAAGACACTTACACGGTATTGGAGAAGCGAGATCAGCTACCTGTTCCCTTGGCGAACAGAATATAATGACTGGAGACACCTCAACAACTCTCCTAAAATTCCTAACAATGGAAGTACGAGTATACTGTATATAGTGCTTTTAAGCCATATTTGTTCACTTCAGATCTTTACAGTGCTATTCGTCGATTGATTTCCAATAGGCCTGACAATAACGTATATATATATATACGCCACTAATGTACGTGGCACAGAAAAGCGTTATTTTTTTAAATTGTCGAATGGGGCAGCAACGGACAGAGACAGTATAAAAACTACCATTACGGGATTCACTCACCAATTAGTATAAATATGCTTGATTTTGAGTTATACGGCTGCATAATATTGCTATAACTGCACGGAGGGTCCGCCACTGATAATGGATTTCTTTAGCAGAATGATTAAAGAAAGCAACGAGAAATTCGGAAAACAGAAATCAGCGCAGTAAAGAAATTACGTGTTCAAGATTTAATTGTAACATGACTGAGGTGTCCTTTTTCTAGGTGATGACGAAATCAATATCTGACCAGTTTTCTTTCAATGACAAGATACTCCGTCCATTAAGATCGCATAACCCTCCTGATGGTTGTAATGACAGAATACCTCGTCCCACTGGAGGTAACCATAAGGGTTAATACCACAATGGGAGGGAATCCATTCGAAAACAACTTCAAGTCAAATTATTTAGTTAGCGCAATACACGATAGTGACAAAAGACACAAGTATTAGGCATTAATATAGAGGAATCAAGTATAAACTTGGATCCGTGTGGTTTCTATCATCTATTCGTATCATCTATCCATCATCTATCCGTATTGTTCCACATAGGTACCGCGCGACGTGATACCAAACCCAAATAGAGAAAAAAAACTCTCCCTTTATAATCATCTTTCCAGCCACGACCCGCGGATAATTTTTTATACCTCCTCTAAAATCGCAACTCCCCTTCTCCGGACACCCCAGACCAGTGTCCACTCTCTCCCCCCAGTCCAGCACCCTTTGCTGTCGCTTTAACACCCCAATATCTTCATTTTCCCCTTCCGCGTTCTCCTTTATGCTTCTCTTCCCCTTTTTTCCCTCTCTCTTGTCCCTTTCTTCAGGGCTCTTCCCCATCCTTAAATTTCATCCGGATCGATGGGGCTGCGCCATTGGCTGAGCGGCGCCGATGCGCACAGTCCGATGCGCTGCACGTCATTCCTTCGAGTGACTTGTGGCTCTTGCAGGAGGCGGGGTTTGGAGCTGTCACGAGAGAGATTTCTTCTTAGACTCCGCTCTTCTTTATAGAATGGCCACCCTTTATCATTTTTTTATTCTCTTCCCACCCTCCCTTTGATTTTTTTATTCAGTTACCCTTAGCTTTTTGAGGACTCTTATTAGCTATTTTTTTGGCATTCTCCCTTCTTGTTGTTGGCGACAATATTTTTTTTTTGCCCGTGGTAAAAGTTGGTAGGGAAGTTATGGATGATTATTCTCCTTTTTATGGTTAAGGTCTTTCAGCGTGCCCTTCCCCCCATAAACGACACGGTTCAAAATCATCATGAGGGCGATCGCTTTTGTATTCTTTTTGTGTCTGCAAAGCGATAACTCACGCGTCTCGTTCAGCGCTGAGAGACAGAGGAAGAGAAGTCTCATTGTGCTTGCAACATTCTGCGCAAAGTGGACACGGATTTGTGTCGATGTTATGGGGTAGGCGATTTTAAGGAGCTGAAGAACAGTTTGCTAGCAGTTTTGGTGCTAGATTTTAGAAGCTGCTTTGGAATTATGTGGCGCAGTATGGATTTTTCAATGTTCCTTTTCCGTCATAAACGACAAGGTTGAAAATCATCATGAGGAAAATCCTTTTTGTATTCTTTAGTGTCCGTAAAGTGATAACTCATGCGTCGTTCAGCACTGAAAGACAGAGGAAGTGAAGTCACATTGTGCTTACAGCATTCTGCGGAAAGTGGACACGGATTTGTGTCGATGTTATGGAGTAGGTGATTGTGAGAAGCTGAAGAACAGTTTGTTGGCAGTTTTGGTGCTAGATTCTAGAACAAGCATTGAGAATTCTGTAGCGTGGTTTGGATTTTTCATTGTACTTTTTCCTCATGAACGACAAGATTCGAAATCATGAGCACAATCCATTTTATATTCGTTAGTGTCCATAAAGTAATAACACATGCGTTGTTCAGCACTGAAAGACAGAGGAAGAGAAGTCACATTGTGCTTACAGCATTCTACGGAAAGTGGACACGGATTTGTGTCGATGTTATGGAGTAGGTGATTGTGAGAAGCTGAAGAACAGTTTGTTGGCAGTTTTGGTGCTAGATTCTAGAACAAGCATTGAGAATTCTGTAGCGTGGTTTGGATTTTTCATTATACTTTTTCCTCATGAACGACAAGATTCGAAATCATGAGCACAATCCATTTTATATTCGTTAGTGTCCATAAAGTAATAACACATGCGTTGTTCAGCACTGAAAGACAGAGGAAGAGAAGTCACATTGTGCTTACAGCATTCTACGGAAAGTGGACACGGATTTGTGTCGATGTTATGGAGTAGGTGATTGTGAGAAGCTGAAGAACAGTTTGTTGGCAGTTTTGGTGCTAGATTCTAGAACAAGCATTGAGAATTCTGTAGCGTGGTTTGGATTTTTCATTATACTTTTTCCTCATGAACGACAAGATTCGAAATCATGAGCACAATCCATTTTATATTCGTTAGTGTCCATAAAGTAATAACACATGCGTTGTTCAGCACTGAAAGACAGAGGAAGAGAAGTCACATTGTGCTTACAGCATTCTACGGAAAGTGGACACGGATTTGTGTCGATGTTATGGAGTAGGTGATTGTGAGAAGCTGAAGAACAGTTTGTTGGCAGTTTTGGTGCTAGATTCTAGAACAAGCATTGAGAATTCTGTAGCGTGGTTTGGATTTTTCATTATACTTTTTCCTCATGAACGACAAGATTCGAAATCATGAGCACAATCCATTTTATATTCGTTAGTGTCCATAAAGTAATAACACATGCGTTGTTCAGCACTGAAAGACAGAGGAAGAGAAGTCACATTGTGCTTACAGCATTCTACGGAAAGTGGACACGGATTTGTGTCGATGTTATGGAGTAGGTGATTGTGAGAAGCTGAAGAACAGTTTGTTGGCAGTTTTGGTGCTAGATTCTAGAACAAGCATTGAGAATTCTGTAGCGTGGTTTGGATTTTTCATTATACTTTTTCCTCATGAACGACAAGATTCGAAATCATGAGCACAATCCATTTTATATTCGTTAGTGTCCATAAAGTAATAACACATGCGTTGTTCAGCACTGAAAGACAGAGGAAGAGAAGTCACATTGTGCTTACAGCATTCTACGGAAAGTGGACACGGATTTGTGTCGATGTTATGGAGTAGGTGATTGTGAGAAGCTGAAGAACAGTTTGTTGGCAGTTTTGGTGCTAGATTCTAGAACAAGCATTGAGAATTCTGTAGCGTGGTTTGGATTTTTCATTATACTTTTTCCTCATGAACGACAAGATTCGAAATCATGAGCACAATCCATTTTATATTCGTTAGTGTCCATAAAGTAATAACACATGCGTTGTTCAGCACTGAAAGACAGAGGAAGAGAAGTCACATTGTGCTTACAGCATTCTACGGAAAGTGGACACGGATTTGTGTCGATGTTATGGAGTAGGTGATTGTGAGAAGCTGAAGAACAGTTTGTTGGCAGTTTTGGTGCTAGATTCTAGAACAAGCATTGAGAATTCTGTAGCGTGGTTTGGATTTTTCATTATACTTTTTCCTCATGAACGACAAGATTCGAAATCATGAGCACAATCCATTTTATATTCGTTAGTGTCCATAAAGTAATAACACATGCGTTGTTCAGCACTGAAAGACAGAGGAAGAGAAGTCACATTGTGCTTACAGCATTCTACGGAAAGTGGACACGGATTTGTGTCGATGTTATGGAGTAGGTGATTGTGAGAAGCTGAAGAACAGTTTGTTGGCAGTTTTGGTGCTAGATTCTAGAACAAGCATTGAGAATTCTGTAGCGTGGTTTGGATTTTTCATTATACTTTTTCCTCATGAACGACAAGATTCGAAATCATGAGCACAATCCATTTTATATTCGTTAGTGTCCATAAAGTAATAACACATGCGTTGTTCAGCACTGAAAGACAGAGGAAGAGAAGTCACATTGTGCTTACAGCATTCTACGGAAAGTGGACACGGATTTGTGTCGATGTTATGGAGTAGGTGATTGTGAGAAGCTGAAGAACAGTTTGTTGGCAGTTTTGGTGCTAGATTCTAGAACAAGCATTGAGAATTCTGTAGCGTGGTTTGGATTTTTCATTATACTTTTTCCTCATGAACGACAAGATTCGAAATCATGAGCACAATCCATTTTATATTCGTTAGTGTCCATAAAGTAATAACACATGCGTTGTTCAGCACTGAAAGACAGAGGAAGAGAAGTCACATTGTGCTTACAGCATTCTACGGAAAGTGGACACGGATTTGTGTCGATGTTATGGAGTAGGTGATTGTGAGAAGCTGAAGAACAGTTTGTTGGCAGTTTTGGTGCTAGATTCTAGAACAAGCATTGAGAATTCTGTAGCGTGGTTTGGATTTTTCATTATACTTTTTCCTCATGAACGACAAGATTCGAAATCATGAGCACAATCCATTTTATATTCGTTAGTGTCCATAAAGTAATAACACATGCGTTGTTCAGCACTGAAAGACAGAGGAAGAGAAGTCACATTGTGCTTACAGCATTCTACGGAAAGTGGACACGGATTTGTGTCGATGTTATGGAGTAGGTGATTGTGAGAAGCTGAAGAACAGTTTGTTGGCAGTTTTGGTGCTAGATTCTAGAACAAGCATTGAGAATTCTGTAGCGTGGTTTGGATTTTTCATTATACTTTTTCCTCATGAACGACAAGATTCGAAATCATGAGCACAATCCATTTTATATTCGTTAGTGTCCATAAAGTAATAACACATGCGTTGTTCAGCACTGAAAGACAGAGGAAGAGAAGTCACATTGTGCTTACAGCATTCTACGGAAAGTGGACACGGATTTGTGTCGATGTTATGGAGTAGGTGATTGTGAGAAGCTGAAGAACAGTTTGTTGGCAGTTTTGGTGCTAGATTCTAGAACAAGCATTGAGAATTCTGTAGCGTGGTTTGGATTTTTCATTATACTTTTTCCTCATGAACGACAAGATTCGAAATCATGAGCACAATCCATTTTATATTCGTTAGTGTCCATAAAGTAATAACACATGCGTTGTTCAGCACTGAAAGACAGAGGAAGAGAAGTCACATTGTGCTTACAGCATTCTACGGAAAGTGGACACGGATTTGTGTCGATGTTATGGAGTAGGTGATTGTGAGAAGCTGAAGAACAGTTTGTTGGCAGTTTTGGTGCTAGATTCTAGAACAAGCATTGAGAATTCTGTAGCGTGGTTTGGATTTTTCATTATACTTTTTCCTCATGAACGACAAGATTCGAAATCATGAGCACAATCCATTTTATATTCGTTAGTGTCCATAAAGTAATAACACATGCGTTGTTCAGCACTGAAAGACAGAGGAAGAGAAGTCACATTGTGCTTACAGCATTCTACGGAAAGTGGACACGGATTTGTGTCGATGTTATGGAGTAGGTGATTGTGAGAAGCTGAAGAACAGTTTGTTGGCAGTTTTGGTGCTAGATTCTAGAACAAGCATTGAGAATTCTGTAGCGTGGTTTGGATTTTTCATTATACTTTTTCCTCATGAACGACAAGATTCGAAATCATGAGCACAATCCATTTTATATTCGTTAGTGTCCATAAAGTAATAACACATGCGTTGTTCAGCACTGAAAGACAGAGGAAGAGAAGTCACATTGTGCTTACAGCATTCTACGGAAAGTGGACACGGATTTGTGTCGATGTTATGGAGTAGGTGATTGTGAGAAGCTGAAGAACAGTTTGTTGGCAGTTTTGGTGCTAGATTCTAGAACAAGCATTGAGAATTCTGTAGCGTGGTTTGGATTTTTCATTATACTTTTTCCTCATGAACGACAAGATTCGAAATCATGAGCACAATCCATTTTATATTCGTTAGTGTCCATAAAGTAATAACACATGCGTTGTTCAGCACTGAAAGACAGAGGAAGAGAAGTCACATTGTGCTTACAGCATTCTACGGAAAGTGGACACGGATTTGTGTCGATGTTATGGAGTAGGTGATTGTGAGAAGCTGAAGAACAGTTTGTTGGCAGTTTTGGTGCTAGATTCTAGAACAAGCATTGAGAATTCTGTAGCGTGGTTTGGATTTTTCATTATACTTTTTCCTCATGAACGACAAGATTCGAAATCATGAGCACAATCCATTTTATATTCGTTAGTGTCCATAAAGTAATAACACATGCGTTGTTCAGCACTGAAAGACAGAGGAAGAGAAGTCACCTTGTGCTTACAGCATTCTGCGCAAATTGGACACGGATTTGTGTCGTTATGGAGTAGGCGATTTTGAGAAGCTGAAGAATAGTTTGTTAGCAGTTTTGGCGCGAGATTCTAGAAAAGATTTTGGGAATTATCAAGCATGGTTTAGATTTTTCATTATACATTCCCCTCATAAACGATAAGGTTCGAAATCATGAGGACAATCCTTTTTGTATTCTTTTCGTGTCTGTAAAGGGATCTCGCGCGTCTTGCTCAGTTCAGAGAGATGAAGGAATAGAGGTTTAACTGTGTTTGAAGCATTCTGTGCAAAGAAAAATGGACGCGTATTATTGCCAATGTTAAGTGGCTAGGCTACTTTGAAAAGTTAAAGGACACTATATTAGCAGTTGGTATTAGAGCATTTTGTGCTAGATTCTAGAAACACCTTTGGAACTATTCACACAATTTAAATTTCCAATGACCACTTTTCTATACCTATTCACTTCTAACAGCTGTATCATTGTACTCAAATCTTAATCGTTAGTTGTATTGTTCCTTCTACCATGTCTCTTTTACGCCAGTAAATTTACTCATTATCAGTAAATGCGTGTATGCTCATTACTTGACCTTGTCTTGCATATGGCGTAGCTTGACAAATTATGACCCATGATTTGATTCCGGACCGTCGCCAATAGTCTTTTGCATTGCTCCAATACCATGTTAATTAAATACCATACCTGCCAATAGCTTCTTTCCAACGTTATCTCTTTTAACATGTTATGCCCAGTGGTTTTAGTGCACATACATAGAAAGCTTTGTTCGTTTAACAATGTATCGATATTTTCGTATTTTTCGTATTTTCATCCAGTCAATAGCAAAACTGACCTGACCTCGACAGACAAGATATCTCGTCAGAAAAATCAAGTAAAGCAGATCAAGTAAAACCGAACAAAGTCAAGTAACTGCATAGTATGTTAAAGGAAATTTTTATTAACACAGGAGAGACAAATACATCTAGCATGGAATCTACTATTTATTAGTGCTTGAATATTATTAAAAATATTTTTACTGAATTAAGAAATGAATGCCCACACGTGTGCTGAACTAACTTCATATGTTTTATTCGTTCCTAAAATGTTGTTACTGAGACAACATTATTACCTTTCATTTATCATTTTTATACTTTTTTGGTATCCTATATAATAAAATCCTACATAATTGGGAAGAGATGTATACTGTTTCATAGTAGACTTTTCTTCAATCTAAGAAGTTTTGAACTTTAATTCATACAAATCATTATAATCATACACTGCAAATTAAAAAAAACGTTTTACAAAAGTAGAAACTAAATTCCAATGAAACATTCAACAATATATAATCATGAACTCCATTTTGATAATATGTGAACCTCTTTCTTTCTAATTTAAGGATAGTAAATTAACCTTGATATCTAGCGAAACGTTTCCAAGTAGCTCATAGTAAACAAGTAAAACCCCCTCACCAATTATATCATTGAAGAACACTATGCATTGCATGCAAACGAAATTTAAAAACATTATGTTGTTTCACAATAAGTTATGAATTCAGATGAACGAAATTTAACCAATTTGTTAAAAAATAATTAAACAAATAAAATTTGGAATCGTAAAAACAATCTTTTTATCAACAGGCAACTTTAGCAATATTTTATTCTTGTGAACATGGACGGCTCATCATAAATTAATCCGCATTTAATAAACTCATTTCCCTTTGGTTATATTTCTGTCAGTCCTAATAATATCGTTATAAACTTCTAATTCAAACCAGACGAAGGAATAGCTATTGTTCTTATTACTCACTATTCACTAAAATAAAATTGCACCACTTTTTATTCTGGATTCAGTAAATTGTCTAAAATAATGACTTGAATGAATTAAGCAATTCTACTGAGTTAGTGGTGTAAAGATAGTAAAATAAAAAAGAGCGCAAAACATTTCGATGTATGGCAAAAAGAAGGAGCACTTACAGGAATCATAAGTTATTACTACTATATATCACTTTTCTGTATGCTATTTTTTCACCCCCACCCCCAAAAAACCCAACAAAACAAAGGAATTTCTTTTCTACTAATCTTCATTATTAATAATTCTTTCCTCTGGGAAATGGAGTTGTAAGAAAGATAATCCATTTTCCACAGGTGCATGTCTACCTATACCGCACAAGCGATTAGGCCATCCCCACGCCACTGAGGAAGGCCTATTCAATCAAAGGCAATGAAATATCGGCTCCCTAAAATTACGTAGGAAAAAAACCCCAGCACGTAGGGAACGAACGCGGCTCCACACAAAAGCGGGGCGCCGGAGAAAGAAGAAGGAAAAAATTATGCTGATTTTTGCATCTTTCCGAAGCGGCTCTATGCATTAAAGTCAAAAAATTTCCCGGAAGGCAATGCAGAAAAATGATAACAGCAATAAACAAAATGGAGGGACGGGGAGGGAAAATGTCTCGGAAAAATATTCCCGAGCGCAAAGAAATGAAGAAAATAAAATTACCAAATAATAATAACGAGGCAAGAGAGAGAGAAAGAAAAGAGCGCAAGAAAAAAAATAAGAAAGAGACGGAAAGAAAACTGAAAACTTCCCACCACCCTGCAGGTTAAAATATACACAACGAAGAGGGGAGAAAAAAACTTCAACCAAGGAAGGAAGAAAAAAGGAATAAAATAAAAACAGAAAAAGCGAGTGAGGGAAGAGGGTAATTTCAAAGTCCGTTTGGCATGTTCTGCACTGCCATTAATTGTTTAGCCGCCTCCTTCCTTTGGAGTTGAAGGCAGGCAGAGAGAGAAAGATTCCTCTCCATCCTCTTAACGTGGAAGGGTTACCATGGTGATTGCCTTTCTGATTATCATCAGCGAGCTCCCAGACAGGCTCATCAACAAGGGCTACAGGGCATTATCAGTTAACACCCCGTCCTAGTCTTCTGTGTACACATACCTGTACAGGGACTGCACTTTTCTCCCACTGATACGGGAGGTCTTCCCGAAGAGCATTGATACCATGTCAACTCCTTCCAGAGCTCTGCTGTTGGAATGGTCGGGTTTCTTTAGTTTTACTCGGCGAAGATTATATTCTTCAGCAGCACGGAAACAAAATCGGTGGGGGTGTCTGTGACACGAAGAAATGGGTGGAAT
This sequence comes from Metellina segmentata, assembly GCA_947359465.1. Taxonomy (NCBI): domain Eukaryota; kingdom Metazoa; phylum Arthropoda; class Arachnida; order Araneae; family Tetragnathidae; genus Metellina; species Metellina segmentata. The sequence goes on from OX375879.1 coordinate 97,447,772, forward strand.
AATTCTATCCAAGTGAAAAGCAGGGATTGTAAGATTGATTTTCGTCGCGTACCATCAAATATATCACCTAATTAATTATTAAATTAAGTTAAATTTCGTCGGCTCATGGAGTGAAACGCATCGTCAAAAATTTCAAGACACGAGTATCTATCTATAAATGTATCTGCATGGCTAAATTTAAACTAAAATTAAAGTAAGTATCGTCGTCTGCATTGTGAAATTAAATTATATACCGTCGGGGAGGGGGGGGGTTCATCGATTTAAACATACGAAGTCAAAAATTTCAAGACACGAGTATGTATTTATATCTATATCTGCACCGCTAAATTTAAGCTTGAAATTAAATTAAGTATAATCGTCTACATAGAAATTAAATTAAATATCATCGGCTCCATCCAGTGAAACACACCAAGTCAAAATTTTTAAGACAAGAGTATGTATCTACATCTATACTTGAATCGCTAAATTTAAACTACTAAAATTAAATTAAGTACCGTCGTCTTCAGAACTATTGTCGTCAGCTATCGAATTTTTTTGTGTTGGTGTGTTTTACCAAGACAAAATTTTCGCCTTTAAAGACCATAATGTATTGATCTTTAGAATGACCAAAGTGTGTCCTCTAAATCCATATATCTAAATTTAAGCTTTGAAATTTAACTAAATATATCAGTTTTCAAGTAAAATATGCCAAAAAAAAAATTTCAAGACACGAGTTTTTCTCTATTCAAGACCACAATGTGGTGATCTATGGACTGATGAAGTGTATGTTCCTCTAAGACTGTATTCCCAAATTTAAACTATTAAAATTAAACTATAAGTGAAACATGACGTCAAAAGTTTAAGACACCAGTTAGCTTTTGAAGACCAGATTGTGCTGATCTTTAGACTGGTAAATGTATTCTCCTAGTCTATATAGATAAATTTAAACTAAATATGGTCGGCTTTCAAGTAAAGCTCACTAAGTCAAAATTTTCAAGACACTAGTTTTAACACTGTCAAGGACTAGATAAAAATGATTTGTAGACTGTAAGTCTACTAAGTATGTATTGCTAAATTTAAATAATTGAAAAGATACAAAATATCACCGACTTTTAAATGAAACATACCAAACCAAAAAATTTAAAGACACGAATTGTTAGCTTTTACAGACAAGAGCATAATTCTCTTTAGACTGGTGAAGTACATAAAGTCTATATCCCAAAATTTAAACTATTTTGATATTAAAATAAATATCGTCATCCCCCCTACAAGTAAAACATACCAAGTCAAAATTTTCAAAATATGGCGTCTTTAGCTTTTCATAGCCAGAACGAGGTGAATTTTAGACTGGTCATGTTCACGAAGTCATTTATTTTTTGCATGAATGTTAGATTTTTTTCTAAGAAGTACATTTAGTGGGTTGAGCATAGTGAACAGAATTTTCCACCTTCATTTCCCTGGAACTCTGTTTTTAGACTTGTTTCACTTGTAAGCTAATGATGTAGTATACCTCTTGAACAAATAATTTGTTTCACAAGAGAAAAGAAATGTTGCTTTAGATGGGCTCTCTACCAATAAATTTCTAATAAGTAAACTGGAGTGATATACATTTAAAATGTGGTCATAAAATTTTACTGACAATCTCAAATGGGAGAACTAAAGGACATAATACAATTTATTTCTTATACAGCCTCCTAAATCAATGTTTTATCTCCAAAAATAATCAACAAAGCGGAAGGCAAAGGGGTATGCCAACAATTTTAATTTCAACAACGTTATTTATAAACACATTTTTTTAGTTTAATCTTATTAGACTTGGGATATAATTTTATGTAGGCCGATGGTACTTCCACTGCAATACTCACCATAAAACCCAAATCAACGAACCAACCAACCCACTACAGCACCCAACCAACCCACTACAGCACACTCCCAAGTATAACATACCAAGTCAAAAAGCGTTGATGGTGCATAGGATTCCCACTACAAAGTGTTACAACTCGAAAATTGCATGGATTCTGTAGACGTTTAAGAGTTTTGAAGCCATAGAAACTAAAAAATAAAAATAAAAGACTTACGATAGAAATTGTTATTTTAACCGAATTACAGCACTGAATTTAAATTTGTACTTCCACTTTCGTTGGTAATATGTTCGTATCACAGCTAATATAATTTCAGTATCTGTGAAATCCTTCTTGCATTTGCCGTGTTGAATTGAAATTATCACGATAAACTATTAAAATAATATGTATATTTATACACGGATGTTAAGAAAATATTGAATGATTTCAAAAACTTCTTGGTATTACCTTTCAGTAAAACAATTATACGAAACTTTTCTAACACCATTTGCATTACAATAAACTAAAAAACGCCGGAGTTTTAAGATGAATAAAACATTGTTTTCGTTGTGAGTCAAAATTGTTTCATGAAGTACCAGGAAACAATTTTATTTGCCTTTTATATTTCAAATTCTTTTTTCTAATAGTTTTATTGAGAAAAACTATCACAGTTTTTAGTATAAATTATAAAATAATTCATCATGGGGGGGGGGATATTTTTTATAATATTTAGTTTGTAATTCTATTACGAGCAAAGTAAACTATAAAATGAACACGTTTTTGAACCATCGTAAGGACATAGCTTATAGTTAGTTTTAAAAATGTCGTTACTGCAAAGCAAATTTCTAAAGTAAATTTAAGTCGATACTTTATTTCTCTACCAGAAGAGCTTTGTTATTCCAGAATACATATGATTGTTATCATACATTAATATGAGCATTTAAAACTTGTAAACTCAATAGTAATCATAAACGTATTTGTAATGTTAAGTTATTCAGGTATTTATATAATAACCACAAATGACTGATGTCGTATTTAAAACTCGTAAACTAACTAGTAATCATTAACTTATTGGGAGTGTAAAGTTATTCAGGTAATTATATGATAACCACAAATGACTGATGTCGTATTTAAAACTCGTAAACTAACTAGTAATCATTAACTTATTGGGAGTGTAAAGTTATTCAGGTAATTATATGGTAACCACAAATGACTGATGTCGTATTCAAAACTCGTAAACTAACTAGTAATCATTAACTTATTGGGAGTGTAAAGTTATTCAGGTAATTATATGGTAACCACAAATGACTGATGTCGTATTTAAAACTCGTAAACTAACTAGTAATCATTAACTTATTGGGAGTGTAAAGTTATTCAGGTAATTATATGGTAACCACAAATGACTGATGTCGTATTCAAAACTCGTAAACTAACTAGTAATCATTAACTTATTGGGAGTGTAAAGTTATTCAGGTAATTATATGGTAACCACAAATGACTGATGTCGTATTTAAAACTCGTAAACTAACTAGTAATCATTAACTTATTGGGAGTGTAAAGTTATTCAGGTAATTATATGGTAACCACAAATGACTGATGTCGTATTTAAAACTCGTAAACTAACTAGTAATCATTAACTTATTGGGAGTGTAAAGTTATTCAGGTAATTATATAATAACCACAAATGACTGATGTCGTATTTAAAACTCGTAAACTAACTAGTAATCATTAACTTATTGGGAGTGTAAAGTTATTCAGGTAATTATATGGTAACCACAAATGACTGATGTCGTATTTAAAACTCGTAAACTAACTAGTAATCAATAACTTATTGGGAGTGTAAAGTTATTCAGGTAATTATATAATAACCACAAATGACTGATGTCGTATTTAAAACTCGTAAACTAACTAGTAATCATTAACTTATTGGGAGTGTAAAGTTATTCAGGTAATTATATGGTAACCACAAATGACTAATGTCGTATTTAAAACTCGTAAACTAACTAGTAATCATTAACTTATTGGGAGTGTAAAGTTATTCAGGTAATTATATAATAACCACAAATGACTGATGTCGTATTTAAAACTCGTAAACTAACTAGTAATCATTAACTTATTGGGAGTGTAAAGTTATTCAGGTAATTATATGATAACCACAAATTACTACAGTAAGCTACTTACGACTCAGGGGCTTCTTTTCCTGACTCACACTTAGTAAAATAAAAGTCATAGTAAAATATAATGAGGAGGGTTAATTTAAAAGAGAAACTATATAGTATTAAAAAGTCTATTAAATACCAAAATTACTTTATTCTAGCTATGTTGCAATAAAAATTATCAACGCCTCACATAGTGGGACCAACAGTTATCAGGAACTATAGTTTCACTCATGAATACCGGAATCGTTTAGTCATTTAAAAACCGCATTTGCAGTAGTTGGGTTCAAATGTAATGTTCTCTCCTCTCTTTGAAGTGCATCTGGCAAAACTAATTCACTCTTGCAGTTAATGCTAAATTGCCTTCTAATTATCAATTGAATTAAGTTTACACAATATACCGCTTGTTACATTTACGCTTCTAATAGACTCATTTAAAAAAGCACATGGAGCTGTCTGCTTAGATTCAATTGTTACGTTAATATTCACACATGGAGGGTCATTTGCAACGAGAAACACGATGTTCCTGTTTGAGAGTCAGGAGAATCCTGAAGTTTCCAAGTCTGATTAACTAAATACTTATTTGATCAAAGTAGGTGTTGATGGTTTCTTACGGGATCAGTAATAACGACTCATTTTAATGACGAGGAGATATTTTAAAGAAGATTTAGAAATTTTGGGTTTGAGGGAATCTGTTGATAGATTGAGTGCACATGTATTTTGATTTGTGTGCTTGATTTTATGGTCCAGCATACAAATTGTCGTCAAGTAATGGATAGGCGCAATGTTTTACTGACACAGGAGAGAGAAAAACATACAGGAAGGAATCGTACCTGAATACCCTACAGTTCAAAGGTTACTGAAGCAGTGGATAGACCACTGAGCAATTACGGCCACTGTAATCTGTTCTTTATGCAAAACCATCAAATTAGACTTTTTCGGTCGAACACACAAAATTAAATGTTTTAATGAGCGAGCATTTCTCAAGTATCGAAGTTCCTCGATAACTTTTATTCTATTCAGTGTCTATAATTGGCTTTATGAAACTGGTGACAGTTTGGAATGGTTACCTGACTAGATCCTCATGGAAGAAGTATCTCGTCAATAGAAGAAAGCTGACCAGATCGTGATCTCGGCATCATACAAAATCGGCAACATCCCGATGACAAGGTATCTTTTGTCATTACCAAAGTTATTCAGATTTTTACTGACAAGATACCTCTCAAAATCATCTGGACGGTTAAACCTGATCCAACAGCCATTTCTCTAACAGCTAAAACTAAGTGTCTTGAGGCCTACTGAGCCAATCCTCTACGTTACATCCACAGTCGTAGGTGAGAGGGTTGTTGTTGTTGTTGACGTGTGTCTCCTGAACTGTGAAGCCACGAGATCAGGCCCAGTGATCTGCAGTAGGACAGACACAGAAGAAGAATACAGGTTTTATTTTACAAACACACAAATTGATCACTGGTAAAGACATAGGGGGTGCAGCTATCCACTCTTTGGTGAGGAACCAATTGGGCGGGAGTCTGACTTCTTCCTCGGACATCACATACAACCAGCCCTAGGGCAGTAGCCCTAGTCGGGAATCGAACCACGAGCCCAAAGCGTGGGAGCAGAGTACTTTATCCACTATACCGCTTGGGCGGCAGGTGAGAAGGTTAAACATTTAAATTGTGAAAATCAAATCAAGCACTTTATTTATCTTACTTACATGATCCTTTATCTCAAGCGTGCGTTGCTTTCTTAACAGTCTGGCTGAACCTGATAATGGTTCTCTAATAGCTAAAAACGGCGTGCCTCGAGATCTCTACGTCACAGCCTCAGTCGTAAGCCAGAGATTTGCACATTTATGCGAATTGAGGCCCCCGTTCCCTCAACTCCTTGTTAAGGACGTGACATGCCGTGAGTGACGGAGGCTCCGTGACAGGTGGGAGATCTCTCCCCCAGAAGAAAGAAAGATCCCGAGAACACTCATTAAGAGGCGGGAAAGGGGTTTTTTTTCGAAGGGAGGGGGGGTTGTCCCGCACGTGATCATCAAACGACTCGACGGCGCGTGAAGCCCGGCTAATCCCGAATTTTTAGTTCAAAACTTCCATCCCGGAGATCTGGCGAGCATCGATCCTTCGTGCATGAGGAAGTGATGGGATGACTTCAGTTTGGTTGCTTATTATTGTGCCATCGATCTTTCCTTGAACCTCCTCTTCTTGCAGCCTCTCTTTTTATACGTGGCGGGATGCTTGCTTTTATGCGTTGCGGGGCTTCAGTTTCACGCAATTGTCTTTCATTGCATTAGAGCCGTCGTTGTTCTTTGGGTTTTGCCCACTGGACTGGCAATTCGTGAATTGGCCGCGCAGGTTTGATTCATACCTGGGTGTATTTTTCATTGCGGAAATATAGTTCCGCAAACAGTTGGTTGTTGATTAGAATATCTTCAAGTTAGGCTTAAAGGTAGTCCCACAAGTAGTTTACTTAACTTTGCTCTGGAGCCACTCTAGATTTGCAGATTCACACACCTAACCTGTCATAGGAAGTTACATGGTCAACGGACTGTTGGTGACGGTCTTGGATCCAACCCAAAGGGAAAGATTCGAGAACAATCACGGAGGATATATAAAAGTAGATAATGTAAGGACAACCTTTTTATGTGACCAGAATCGTGTGACCAAAACTAGTTGCAACATGACTCCTAGACTGATTTCTTCTGCTGGGTGGAACCTAACATTCATCATCTGATTGGTCCATGAGAAGGGAAAAGACGCCTATCTATTGATTCATCGTCTGATTGATCCACGCGATATTGTAATAAACCTTTGCGATTTTACCACCTATGACACAACTCTATAGACATGAAGATTCTTACGCCTAACCTGTCATACGTTGCAACATGGCCAACGAAGCGAGAAGATACCAAATCGGTCAACGAGGAAGAGTTTTAACATCTAAGTCACGTGACTGCTAGACGACATGTCGGTCACTTTTTGAAGCTCCTCTTAATAGCAATGCTTAGTCTACTTATGTTTTACATCCATGGTTTACACACTGCCCTAGCAACCTACTGTAGAGTTGTAAGCTGTGCAGATTCGATTTCTGTCAAGCTCGATTCCTTCCTTGGTGTATTTTCTCTCTATTGGGTCCGTAAAACTTTCCTTTTGTGTACATCTCCATTACTGGACGTTATCTGTCTTGTGTTTGGGATAACATGACCCAATAGGGTCCTTTCGACAAAAAATCCTCACCATTTATCGTCATCTGGACGTGGTTCAAAATTATGTGGTGTTGTCCGCGGATCTCCCTTAGGGGGATTGATCCCCGACCGTCGTCAATAGCCCGTTGTGTTTCTCTAGTACGACGTTAGTTAAAAAAATTACCAAATTAATTACCGCACCATTTAACATTTCATTGCACTATCGATTTCTTAAACTGTCCATAAACAAACTGTACACCTATTTTTCATGCATAAAACTTATATTTCAAACTTTACAGGAAGTTAGAATACATAGATGTATATATTTGGAAAATACCCAAGGTACCGGAGAGAGAATAAGGTTCCCATCCATTTCGCATTTACTTGCCGCAACTATTTATAACTAGTATCTCGTTATAAGTAAAAAACCAGACAGGTAAAGTAAAAATCTAAAAAAAATCATACGAAGATAACCTAAGGTAATTGGTTATTTTTTAGTTAATGTCATACTAAAGCAACACAACGAGTTATTGACGATGGTCCAGGATGTCCCTTAAGGGAAAGATCCGAGGACAACACCTCGTAATTTTGAACCACGGTCAGATGACGAAGCAACACCTGAGCTGGCACCCCCACTCTCCAAACTTCCACGCCGACCCAACGTGAGGACTTTCGGCCACGACAGATTTCAGGTGCACCAGCCGCCTCTACACCATACGCTTACAAACATCCATGCCCGGACCCGGATTCGAACCAGGAACCTTCCGATCTAGAGGCTAACACCTTAACCACTATACCGGTTGATCGGCAAGGTAACCTAAGAGAAAAGTTGATTAGATTTCATGGCACGGAGGCCATATTACAGGAATCGAATCTGCTCCACCTACAATTCACAGGCTGCTAGCTCAAGGTAGGTAGGTGAATTTAGGCAGGTAGGTACGTATTTTAATTAATTACAGGTAGGTAGGTATTTAATTAAATACAGGTAGGTAGGTATTTAATTAAAAGTCGCACTTGAGCAATAGAATGGGCAATATGCTACTGTCCGGTATCTGACATCGCCGAAGGTATTTGCAATTATAGTTTTTAAAACTGTGAGTAGAATTCCAGGGTCCCCTAAAACTTCCCACCGACGCAACATATGAACCAACGGGCTATTATTTTCAATACATTCAGAATTTCGTTTCTAATTTCAAAAGCAGAATATATCAATGAAATACTGAACACGCGGCAACAATACTTTCCAAACTCCTGTTGGGCTGACACCACCGAAGTTATTTGCAATTACCGTTTTTAAAACTGTGAGCAGAATTCCAGGGTCCCCTAAAACTTCCCACCGACGCAATATATGAACCATTATCCAAGTTTGCCGGCGAAAACCGAAATAAAAACTCCGGATATTATTATATCCGAAGAAGAGGAGGAAAAAAAGGGCCTCTATTCGGAGGATCCTAAAACCGCTCGGCAGAGGCCGAAAGTAATTCTCCGGTTGATGAGGGTGGGGCTGGGAAACTTTGTTTCACCCGGAGAGGAAAGAAAGAAACAACAACCACTATAGTCTTCCCCTCTTATGAGGGCTGCCCGTCCACCACTAAAACAGGGCAACAACAAGAAAAAAGCTTTTACGATTTTTACTCAGGCACACGCTGCCCCAACTGCGATCATCTGGCCTGGTGTCACGTCTCGGGGCAAACGACTTTTTGCGAGAAACTGAGGGCGCAAGAAGAAGAGAAAGAATTAGGGTCGTTCAAAGAGGGAGGTCGTATTGTTGGAGGAAGGATCGTGACTTTAGGAAAAAGGGCCGGCCAAACGAGAGTTGGGGGAGTTTCTATGATGGCAATACTTTCCTGTGTGTGCCTCGCGACTAATTACAGAGCAAAACCAAGAGTAAGGGAAGGAAAATCTGGGATCGGTGGGGATTTTCTGGCGTTACTTTGTTTTTACCCGGCTTTTATAGCTCCCTTTGCTTTATTTGTTTGCGCCGTCTTTATATGGCTTTGTTTGGTTCGTTCGGGGAGACCCATGAAAGTTAATATGGAGGAATAGGACCCTCTCTGGCCGAGTTTGCCTCGCAACTTGTTTAGATCGTTGGGAAGATTATGGGGTGTCTGTACCAGGTAAATGCGAGGGGCCGTGAATTTCCCGGAGCCACGGGTCTTAAAAAGATTTGCATCTCTTGATCTGGTGGCCAAGTTTCGCTGATACGCCGTAAACAAGTCTATGAGGTCCACTACTTTCGGTGGTGGATTTTATAGGGGGTTGCTACGGAGATTACTAGTTTGTAGTAATCTCTGTAGAATACTTATAGAAAGATATACGAATTACACACTAGCGTGCAAAAGTTAACCCTCCAAGTGGTTTCGACGAGTTATCTCGTCCATCAAGGTCTGACCAACTCTGGTACTGACAACATAACGCGTTAGCATGATATTGACGATTTTCATATATATATATATATATATATATATATATATGATTAATCTAGGGATCTGACAGTTTGTTTTCTAATGACGAAGAAACCCCCCCCCCCGAGATACCACCAGAAGAGTAAAGGAACATATCACTATTTCTTTGAAGGTTGATTATAAATGGATCTCCCTTTTGAGTTTTGTTCAAGGCTTCCCTTTTTATATTTATATAAAGTTATATGGGATTTTATGGAAGACTAAGTATCAATTTGTTGCTGATTTTGCATAGCGGGTATTTACGTGGTGCATTGATATAACTGGTTGTTACACTTGATTGTTCGAGTTTCAAAGAACTGGGCTTCGCACCTATTACAAATTAAACAATAAGTGCTAGTTGTGAATTTGAAATTGTACGCGTTCCACTTTTATAGCACTATGCGTATGACATATTTACTCTTTTCTTTACAAGATGCACGTTCATACTGTAGTCAAGTTCGGTCAGGTGAGTAATTTTAAATAGGGTATACCAAAAATCTGTATAAAATTTTTGTCAGATATTTTAAAGTAAAAATCATCGAGTGAAAAACAAAGTTTTATAAAAGCCCCTTCCTTAGACAATTCCACAATTTTTTCTAAGAATTCGAATTAGACACAAAACTCTAACAAAGAATTGAACAAAGTTTAAAAAAAATTTAAGTGCCAAGCTTTCACAAATCGCTCACTCCTCTTTCAACAACATCATATCTATTAAAAAAACTTGATTTTTCAGGAGAGTGAGATTTTAAAGTTTAAAAGTAGAATAAAATGTATTAAAAATAAATATTACTTCTTCTCTCTAGCGGCTAAATATTGAGTGGTGAGATATAACGATTTTGCAAGGATATACTACTCTTTCAGGGCATTCTGAAAAGAGGCATACCTAAAAATCGCCGATTTTTGAGATATGATGTTGATGAAAGGGGTGAGCGAAATATAGAAACTAATACATGTAATACAGGCAACAAGAATAATGTCTAAAGTAATGACAGGGATGGGAAAATTGAATTGTCAGGTTGGGATGACATTGCTAACATATAATTAATAAAGTTTCATAAAGTATTAAGGATTTACTTCAACTGTGGGCTTCGAAACAGATTAAATTAATTTTTAAAACCAGGACCATGTATTGAAGGCTTACAAGTGAAACACGGTAAGTCAAAAGACATTGTTACGAGAAATGAAGAGGTAAAGTTCTACTCACACACCATGCTGTATTCAATAAGTGGCTTCTCGAGAAGGAATCTAACCTTCATGCAAAATTTACTCAGTGGACTTCCGCAGTCTAAAAATCATCATATTATAGTTACGAAAAGCTAAAAAGTCGTATTTCAAAAACTCTGATTTAGACCAGGTGCACATATCCGGTTTTTCAACGTGCGGCGCCGCTGCCGCAAAGCAAGTACGGTCTGAGATACATTAGATCCAATGGAGTAATGCACACATTCGTCAGGCGACGTTGCGGCGACGCACGTCCAACTTGCGTGCAGTTTGTACCGAAGTTCCTCACGGCGCCGCAGTTCACCGCACACGCTTCTCCGGTCTGAAGTACCTTGTTTTCATAAACAATTGGAATATAAATAATAATTGATAAATGGTTGTATCCAGTAACGTCTATTTTGTTTCAAAATATACTTTTTTTACACCAAGTAAGTTAATTAAACATGTTTTCTTCGATAGAATATTTATCGCAAATGTCGCGAAATGAGTACTTGCGTCATTTCACGGTTATGTGTGCCAAGTTGGACATCGATGCCGCAGCGGCGCCGCACGTTGAAAAATCGGATGTGTGCACCAGGCCTTAGTGTGTTCCTCTGATAAGCCGATATTTGTTTTTCATCGTTCTGTGAATCGTAATCCCACTCTTTGCACCGAACTTATTTATGGCTGCCTCGAATATGAGCCAACCAACATTTCTGTGCGTCTAAATTCTATTGATTGAAAGGGTGATTTGACGCACCACCATACTTTGCCGATTTTCTATCATGAGGATAAAGTATAAAGCAAGTGCGGTTCGGGTGTGAAGTGTGAGGGTCCCGCGTATATACCACTGCATTTGAAAAAAAAAAAAAAGAACTAAATATTCAGAATGAAATCCGGCTCAACCCCTCGGGAGAATGAGAACGGAGAAAAGATGAAAAACCTCCGCAAATCCCACTTTTTTCCTTCCTCATCTGTTTAGGAGCCGGAGTCAACTTTTCCTCTCCCCCTGTCAGGACCAATCAGAAAGACTCCGGATGAGATATGCGCCCACCCGTGCTCTCACTCCGAAAAGCCCCGTGGCAGCAGCAGCGACCAAAAAATGTCCACCAATAAATATCCAAACGCACCGCTAAAATGTCACTACCCCGAAACTGTCAAAGCGAACGCCCGGGCAAAAATGAAAGATGCCCCACTGTTCCTTCCAACGAAACTCCATTTATAATGTTCTCCCATTCTTTTTTATACCCCCTTTTTTTGGTGCCCATGTGTGTGTGTATATATATATTTCTTCTTTATATATTCGTTCTTTCGTGACGTGGTTCAGTCCCAGGAGACTTTAGGGACTGTGACACGAGAAGATTCCGAAGAGGACAGGAGTCTTCAGGACACGCGTGGTCCAAGTCCAGGCTTGGATATTTCTGGGACTTTTCAAACTGCACAAAGGGAAAAAAAACTTCTTCCTCAATGGGGCTAATGGATTAAATGGGATTACAGAGTGTGCTTATTTTGTCATGATTCTTTCATTCCGCATTTGGGGAATGGAAGAAATAAGCAATATCTCTTCTTAATGGTTGTGCTGTGTTGAATTGTATCTCGTTTACCTTTTTGATTCGGGTTATAATCCTGAGATTTCTTGCTAATTTTTAATTTGCTTGAATGCAATTACTGTGCCATTTGTTGCTGATTGTCTGGTTACATTGTTTGCCTCGTTATTCTTGGGATTCGTGGCTGTTGTTAAGTGCTTGATAATGTATCGAATGGTATTTAACATTATTATTTAAACTGCATTGTCATACTGCAGCTTTTGAATTGACCGATTTCGCTGATACTTGTTATTTCTTACTGACAGTCTGGAAGCATAGTTTGCCTCTTTATATTTTAACGAAGAAGTTATGGGCTGTTATTAAGTACTTGATGACGTATCAAATGGCATTTTAACTGCATTATCGCAATGCAAATTTGTACTTGAAAAATTTCGCTGTTACAGTGCTGGTGTTGGTGACTATTTTGCCACATTGTTTGCATCACTATGCGCTAATGAAAGAGTTCTTGGATGTTAAGTGCTTGATAATGTATCAAATGGTATTTAACACTATCATTTTAAATACATTGTTAAAACGCTATTTTTCAAATGGTGAATTTTGTTGTCATTTATTTTAAAAGTAGAAAAATAAATAGCATGAAAAACAATGCCATTGTCTTTATTCCATGAAGATGAATTTATCTCAACTCAAATAATAACGATGTGCATACACATTATTTACTTTGAGATGTTTAAAGAACAATAATTTCGTGATCTCAGTAGCGAAACATATTATATAGAAAGCAAATTCTATGAAATAATTTTAGTCGAGATATTATTTCAAAGTTGTGCATAGTAAAATTATTTCAAACATGGCATTTACTGATGTTAGTTTGCCATTCTAGTGTAATTATTATTACACGAGGGCTGATTAGAAATACCGTTTGAGGATCAAGCACTGCGTGTATTGAAACTGGTGTAATCAAAATTAAATTAATTTAAGATCGTTAATAGTGTTATTATATAAATTAGATTTTATATAACCTGAAATGCTGTTGCATTTTAAGAGTCCAAGACTACACAAGATTTCTCTGGTAAAACTTAGAGAGGACACAAGATAAATGACTTCGTGAAAGCAGTTTAGGACTATCCAAATTGTTCATGTTCCACAACCCAAGTAACTTCTTTTCATATTTTAGAATGTATTGGTGTCTCTGTGGGATGGTTCATGGATGTTCAGGAATTTCAGTTCAGGATGTTCAATCGCTGTGCAGCAAGGTTATACCTTGACCAAAGGGATCAGAAACCAACAAATTAAAGTATCGTTGCAGCGAAAATTAACGTAACTCAGGGCTCGAAATACCCGGGTGCACAGGTGCACTGTGCACATGAAAATATAATTGTGCACCTAATTTTTTCCCACTAGGTGCACACAGTGCACCTAATTTAAAAACTTAGGTGCACAAGGTGCACCTGTATTAAAAAATCTATTTCGAGGCCTGACGTAACTAGTTTATTTTATTTCTATGACAATCAATCTGATATATCGACAGATACAAGGCAGTTGTGATAAAATGCTATTTAAAGTATAACAATATGTATGTTAGCTAAAAATCATAGTCTTCATTCTGTAGAAATATATCACGTTTATTAAGTCGTTATGCATATCTAGTAATGTTTTCCAAACACTTACTGCAAATTAATCTGGACTCATTAAGAGGATTAAGTAAAAGGACTCATTCTGAAACCTAATGTTTTTTTCATTTGGGCTAAGTAAGATTCACAAACAAGCCGAGTGATTAGATTAAAAACACTTTTGCAATGCCGATTCGACTTTTACCCAATCAATTGCCTCAAGTTCGATTCCTTACTGAGTGTATTTCATTCTCTTCTGAGTCAGTAAAATTTTCCTTGCGTATGTATGCCCACATACTCGAAGCTTTATTGACGCAGCTGGGTCACATGTGGTCATCACACCATAAAACTCCAATCCAACTAATATTCAATTCATTAATCACTTCATAATCCAGTTAAAATCAAAGCGATGACAGACAATGTATAGATATAGACTACATCATCAACGCTTCATGAGAAAAAAAAGCACAAGACAAAAATATCATATATTTCTTTATAATTTTTATTTTTTTAATGTAATTATTTTTAATTATAAGTATGTCTGACGCTGACGTTCATCGTGGTATGCAATATCTCAGAAAAGTACAGTGTAGTATTTTTTACTATTTTTCCGATATGGTTTCTTCAGTGTTATACTGGTTCAAAATATATATCACACAGTCGCACAAGGTGTGGACAGTAGGATTTAAAATAAACAACTAGTAAATCTATACCAAGGTTCGTACTTTGGAGATTGAAGCTTTAATGACATTAACGACCTTCTAATGACATTAATTACATTTTTTAATTTCGCATAACGGTGAATAGTTGGTTCTATAAATACATTTAAAACAAGAATTTTATAAAGATATTTTTTAATTTGAAATACTAGCAAACAGAAATAGGTCATAACTGTAACTAACAAATTGATAATGAACAAAAAATGAATTTTAAGATGAGGATCATAGATGGTAAATAACTATTCGAGTATTTGCGAGACTTCATCTTGAAAGGCAGTATTTATGTTACACCCCCCCCCCCCCCCCCAATCTGATCACATTTAATTATTCAGAAATAAATTGAGATTTCTGTAACCTTGAATTGAAGTAGAATTCGAATGGAACTGGGGTTGCATTAATGCATACCATCCCAAAGAAATTTAATAAATACTCTATACAACCAATATAATCCTTTATTTAGCATAGTTATGCTCAATGCAGGATTTCAAAGCCATTAAATCTACGTTATCACATGAAGAAATATTACGCGAAAACGAATTCGAGGTGGACATATAATTGATTGAGAAGGATTGTGTGTTTGAATAAATAAAAAAACAAACCACATACAAGGTGTTTTCTATTTTGTCAGATATTTTATACACCACTGTTGCCGGAATCTTTCGGGGATATATATACAGTTTGATCGATCAATCTGAACTTCCAGTATCGGTTCCGTTGTCACTTCGCTTTTTGCCCACTTCTCTTGGGGAGGCATCTGTACAAGAAATGATGACAAGTTTCTTTTGATCGAAATGCTGTTACGACTTTCACTTTTTTTTTCTTCCTTTTCTTTCGCCTACCCGACGAAAAAAAAATGGGCGTTGAGAAATATTTAAGAGAATGTCTTTATCTCTAGCAAGCTTTGAATTATTTTTGTTCACTTGGAATAAGTTTCAGGGATTGAATTTGAATCGATTGTTTGCATTTAAATTGTCTTTTACAACTAATCGTACTATTTTCACTGTCCTTACATCATTTGTTTCAATGTTTTTTTATTGTCTAGTAATAGCTACTGATTATTAGGCGTGATTATTATCTTATAAATATTTAATCTTGTATAGTTAGTTCATACAGTTTTTTAAAAGCTATTTTCAATGAGTATGTAATGGAAATGTATGCTTGGTCAGATTGTACAGAAAAAAGATAAAGCCAGTTACTTTATAAAACAAATTGTGCAATATTTCAGATGCTACAAAAAAATTTGTGACACTTGTACCACTGCTAACTGGACTGACGAAAACTAGTAAAATTTGAATTTCTACCAATTTTTCCCAGTGTATTAACCCAGGGCTCAAAATACCCGGGTGCACAGGTGCACTGTGCACCTGAAAATAAAATTGTGCACCTCATTTTTTCCCTCTAGGTGCACGCAGTGCACCTATCGTTAAAAAAATCGGGGAAAACGTATTTTATGTTATTTTGATGCCTGAACAAAATATTAGTATCGACCTCTCTCGCTCTAAAGGAGCGTAATTAAAATTCTTTAATACACACTAAGCAAAAACTTTAATCCAGAAAATGCTATGTTGCAATGAAGGAAAAATAAAAAGAAGGATGGACACTAAATCTTATGGGTGAAGATCTGCCATAAACATTGACGTTTCTGAGTGCCTACCAATGTCTGATGATGACTGAATACTTATAAGTAGTAATTTCGCAGATAAAAAAAAAAGTTTAAATATTTTTATTTACTATCTACTAGTAACATATCCAAACGTACACAACTAATAAAGTAGTTTACATTACATCAATGGTCTTGTATTACGTTTTTTTAAATATGCGCCTAAAATATAATCTGTGCACCTAACTTAAAAACTTAGGTGCACCTTGTGCACCTGTATTAAAAAATCTATTTCGAGGCCTGTATTAACGTTAATCCTAAAAGTAGTTCCGACGAGATATCTCGTCCATCAATATTTGAAGCATTTTACTAATTACGAGATGATGTCATTTTTTTATGATGACAAGATCAAGATCTGGGCAGTTTTTTTCTAATGACGAGGTATAACGTCCATAAAGATGTGGTCAGTTTTGCTACTGATGACACTCATGGTACATCGTCATGAGAACTACCGGGAGAGTTAAATTCCTACAGTCAAAATTTATTTGTCAATAATAAGCATCACATATGTATTATAAATGCTGACCTACTCAATGCACCAACATTAGTTGTATTTAAATTATTATAATTCGTGTAAAAGTGGAGCAATGACTTCGGTCATTAACTTCTTCGTTTTCCTGTTCCATCATTCGTGTTCTGATTGTTGTAATTTGTACTGTTTTTGTGTCTCCGTTAATTACTGCTTTGTCCTGTCACTGAAAACAAAAAAAGTGGGATTCGTGTAAATCTATCTTCACTGGGATGTTGTTTTTAACGCACGGCTAAAACTGGATTGAGATGACAGACATCTAGCGGGGCTGTCTGTATTTTTGACAGGTCTGGCGTGTGTGGGTGCTGTGTTACGGGTTGTTGCTACTAAGATGCTTGCTTGGTGCGCTGTTCACTAACCCTCGTTGAAAGTGAATTAGTAGAAGTAAAATGCAACGAGTTATATTTTGAAAATTTCCTTCTGCTGTCCCGAAAATGTGTACATTTTGACAATCTTTCCCAAAAAGTCCTCAGCGTTTGCAACATTTCGCTTTATGAGATCAAGTTAGTATACGTTTCATTTAAAAGAAACAAATTGTATAAACGATTGGTTCAAAATAATGAAATAATATTTTAAGGATTTGGAAATTGCAAAAATAACCGTACAGAACATTTATATGATACAAATGTTTTTTGGTTCAACCTTTTTGAGTTGCAAAATGAACTAGAATAACAAACCGGGATGTGAGCCCGGGTCCTACTGGCTGACAAACTCTATGAGATCTATACCAGTAAAAAGTCTCCTTAACAACTACAAGAATATGTTAGTAATTATCATAGCAACAAAACATTTTACTACTATGACCATCTAAAAAACTATTACTACTGCACAACTGTCTTTTGAAATTAGGATATGAATATACTGTGGTGTCCCATTAAGGATATGTTTGTTACTAGTTTAAGAACTTGGTAATTATTACATTTAAGGTAAGTGTGGTATGTATTTTAATTAACGTCACACTGGAGCTAATACATTTAACTAAAGCTTACATAATTAGCGAACTTCAAGAAAATAGTTGGGAGGTAGCAAATTATTTTCGCATGGGAGTTATACAAAGGGCTATTGGTGGCAGTCCGGTATCAATCTCAAAGGGAAAGGTTCGAGTTCAACGTCTCATAATTTTGAACCACGGTCAGATGACGTGGTCAGAACCTGAGCCGTCAGTCCACTCTCCAAACTTTCCAACACCACATTTGAAGACAAGACAGATTAAAATGGCACGAACCTCCACGTATACAACGGTCTTTCGTTGGACCTAGTTTCATACTCACAAACCCATAGATTTCTTATCCGCTACTACAGCTGCACATTGAATGTTCAACAAAGGTTGCACAGAAATTATCCCAACATATCAGTGCCATAATCAGTTACATACGGCTTAAAAGATAAGGCTTACAAATGTGACACTATAAAGTTTAATCTTAAGGAACTCTTTAAAGGAATCCCAAAGCGATATCCTCCCTGAAAGCAAATGAGTATTCGTTTATCATTTCCATGTGGGGTTGATATTTAATATGCGTTTTGAAAAAATATAAATTTAATTTGAAAATTTATTTTGTTCAGTGGCAGTTAAATGACATTAAAACATCATTTTCGTATTTTAGTAATTTTTCATCGTTTGCACAACTGGGCATATACATATTATGAATAGCCCAACACTTTTATTAGATTATTTAATTAACAGAGTTTGGAGATAATCATAAACAAGAAGGATCTAATTTCAAACTTCAAACTAAAGACAAATATTTGATAATGAAACAAAGATTCTACCAGAACAAATGCTTCTTAAAATTAAATTATGTTGTACTAGGATAAAAAAAGATATTAGCATAAGTAAATTGAAAATATGGATTGAATCTGAAGTGAAACTTTATATGTAGAATTTAAAAAATCTCAGAAATACCAATATTCAAAGAGCCTAGAGGTTTTAACAGTAATAGATAGACCTAAGATTTGTGTTCCCACAGAGTGGCACTATTCATCATTTTCAGAGAAGTCTTACATGCTGTTTAAAATATTTTTTAAAACTTATCTGTTGCTTTGAATTTTGTGATCACTAAAAATGTTCCTTATGGTTTTTTTTCTGAAATATTATTAAAATTAACAATGAAAAATTATTAAAATTAACTATAACCCCCCCCACACACACACACACCGATAATTTTGCTGTTACTGATTCCATTTGCCTAGGTGGATTAGAATAAGATTGGACTAGGTTATATCTTATAACCAAGAACGAGTCCTAAAGACTTATACAAATCATACAGCGACAAACTTCTGACCATCCAGAAGCTGACGTTCAGAATCAATACATTTTAAAACATAGAAAGTTGCTGGGGTTGTGGAGCATGTACAAGTTTGATAGTTCGAACACCACTTACACACAAGTCGTGTACCTAGTGCCCCCGCTTCTAACCTTGCCAGAGAAGTCTCTAACGCAGTCTTGAGCCCTTTAAAAGCAATGGCAGTTCATGGTAATTTATAAGGTATGGTGGATCAGGTTGGAAGTTCAAGACAGGTTCCAATGTCTTTAGGTAAGATGAACCTCCTACTGTACTACTATATATATTTTGTATTGCAGTATACCACCAACTCAATGTTTTTAGCTTCGACAGCTGCTTCGAGGCATCTTGTCATCGACTCTTCAAATCTGAGTGACCACATGAGCTGCCTTGTGTTGGTTGTGTTTTAACTAACTAACTAACACCAACACACAATCCCGTGCCTAGTGTCGTGAGACACTGTACCAGTTTAAATAAGTGTGGTTGGATGAGTAGAGCATGCCACCAAAGTGACATGTCTACCCAGAATGTTAGAGAACATTACAATTATACATCCTTACATCTATACAGTATATACATTAAATCATTATACTAGGTTACATTATAAATATATATATACATCATGCAAGGTGAGAAAAAAGTTCGTTCCACTTAAAATTTCTCACGCTAATTTTTAAGTCTCAGACCATTTAAATCATTGTAATTTGTACACCTCCGTATTATGCAGTGGTACTTAGGATTTTTCTCACATTCGATGTCAAAGTAAGGCACTCCGTAAGAGTGTGATACGTCCTTAACTTTCTAAGTTTACATTGAATAACATTAATTCGTTACCTTATAAGGTGAGCATGTTTCTATTTTCCAGCCAAATGGTATTTCAAACCCTATACTTCACTCAAATTCGAAATATTTCCAAAAACTTTTCTCCGATTCGCTGGACACCGGCATCGGTAGCAAACGGTCGGACCCTAATTTCCCCCAGATCCCTCGAACCACATCATCAACAACCGACTCTCCAAAAGGGGTCGAAGGCACTGGTCAAGCCGGGACAATTAAAGTCAGCTGTTTAGTCCACTAAACAGCTCTCAAAAACGACACGGCTCCCCAAACCATAAACTCGCCCTCTCAGCAGCACACCCATGCGATCGAGGAGGAACTGAAACAACAAAACCAGAAATAAAAGGGAGCGAAGAACAAAAAAAAAATGGAACGGCAGGGGGAGGGAGGAGAGAAATCTGGAAACTTTCGGAAACACGAGAGAGAGCGGGGGTGGCGGAGAGAGAGAACGAGGGACGGAGGGGAGGATTAGATCTATCCATCACCCCAACCCGTGTGGGAAAAGGGAAGGCTTTGAGGCTCGGATCTGAGGACGGAGAGGGGGGGACGGCAGCAGATATGGGGCCGCCCAAACGACGCTCGGCCGCCCCAGATAAGCCCCTCCGTCTGCTAGTGATTGGAGCCCCGGGTTTCGGTATTGGAAAACGATTCTGCTCCTCAACTTCTTCGTTCCCTTTAATGCTGCCAACCGTCATCGCTACCCCAGGAAATAGGATGGTGGCATCATGTGCCGCTGGGGGGACAGCCCCTCCCCCCCTCCAATGGTCGAGACGTGTCTCTAGTATGCCATGGAAGTCTTTTTCCTCCTCCTACTACTCCTTTCCAGAAAAATCATTTCTCTTCTTCCTCCTCTGGCTTCTTTCTCTCTTGTTGTTCATCTCTTCGTTCCTTACCTCTGCCTTTCCTGTTAGTTCTACCGTTGTCGTTTTTGTTGTTGTACGTATATGTATTCTCTTTCTTTTCCTCCTTCTCGTAGTCTCGCCTTGTTTGTTTGCAGTGTAGGGTTTTTTCCTTGTGGGGGTTTTCTTTTCTCTTGTCCATGTTTATTCTGTCGGTGCTTGCTGCTTTGTTTCCTCGGGCCTGCCCCTCTCCTCCTTGCCTTTTTTTCCCCCTCCTGTGTCGCATTTTTGTCACATCCGGCGTTTTTCCGGAATGTGTGTTTGTGTGTGAGTGAAGGATTATTCCCTCTCCCGCCTCTCTCTCCCCCTCTCTACCTTTTGATCACCTTTGTTTAACTCTCTCTGTTCTGTGTCACGGGGAGAGGGGGGGGTGCCCGTGTTGTTGCTGGAGAGGAGATGGGCCCTCGTTACGCGGCTTTGTTTTTTGCCTATTACATGGGATCACGGCGGGTTAAAGTAACAGTGGTGTAAGTCACTTATTCGGAAAAAAAAAAGAGAGATCTTCCACTGCCATCAATTGGCCGTTGACAAAAGATCTGACTCACTTCACGTTTTTAGTTAACAGATTGACTTATCTAGATCTGGTTTCTGCGTCTAACTAATTATATTTAGTTAAAATGTGGTTATATTATAACTGGTTTCTGTGTATGTCTAATTTTTGAGAAAGGTGACTTACACCACTGTAACTTTAAGCCGTCCAGTTGATGGGAAGAAACAGCCCGGGTTCTTGTCTTTCGAGTACAGTTAACTGGATGGTACGAAAATAAACGTGCGCTTGTTAAAAGTTAACATAAAGGGTTGCAAGTGTTTTCACTTTAAATCATGAACGAAAATTCGATTAAAATAAATTAGCAGGCGCCCCCGCATATAATCTGTAAAAAACCTTACTATCTCCTTACATTAATTGATAGAAAAGTGTCGCTACCCATTCTTCATATCGTATTTAAATTCATTTTCAGTTACATAGCACATTTAAACATTTCGCCCAGCTCCAAATCAAATAAAATTATCCAAAAATATGTAACAGCATTACGAGTAGAGTTAACATGTTGTGTCGTTTATAGTACAATAATAACGTATGCTTGTTTTTATAAGTTAACACATCGAGTTGGGAATGTTTTCAATTCAAAATCATGATCAGAAATCTTCAATTAAAATAAACTATCAGATAACCCCGTGTAGAATCTCTTAGGACTTTCTTGATTACTTAAGTCTATTAATAGCAAAATGTCGTTACCCTCATTTCATTCCTATTTAAAATAATTTACATTGAATTAGCATGATATTAGCATTTTATACCTCCTAATTAAATAAAATTTTCCTAAAAGATTTGACAATATACCGAATAATTTTTACTGGTGATGATTCATTCTAATGAAATATATCGCTACACGAATTTGTAGCTTGTTGAAAATCCGAATGCGAAATGATGTCTTACGCTACAGAAACAATTTGATAGACTGACCTCAACAGTGACCTCTTTTGGATCCCATATTTACATTTTGGTCAGATATTTTCGATACACATTGTGTCGTGTTTATATTGTTAATATCTTCGGTGTGAATATTTACTATTTACGTAAAATTCATTTACCAATACACTACCCTACAATAATGGATCAGACATCAAGATGCGATGGCATAAGGGAAAGAATACATGCTTTAAATAGGGGGTTGGTCCCCCACATGCTGCAATTAATCTAGACCCTTCTGGGTATAC
The DNA here is from genome assembly GCA_947359465.1 of Metellina segmentata. Classification (NCBI taxonomy): domain Eukaryota; kingdom Metazoa; phylum Arthropoda; class Arachnida; order Araneae; family Tetragnathidae; genus Metellina; species Metellina segmentata. The sequence continues at coordinate 97,470,384 of OX375879.1, forward strand.
TTTCAATAAGGTTATGATACACAGCTATGAGTATTTTTGTCCATTCCTGCTGCAAGAATGGCGCCAGCTCAGCTGTACATTTCGGACGTGGTTCCATGGTCCGTAAGCGTCGCTATAACTCGTCCCACAAATATTCTAGGGGGTTTAGATCGGGACTCTTGAGCAGGCCAGGGAAGACGTTTTACATCCATATCTTGATACCACTGCTTGACAGAGGCTACAACGTGACATGAAGCGTTGTCGTCCTGGAAGTAACATTCGTCCATTCCATAAAATTGCCAGAGTGTAGGAAGAACCTGATTGTCCAAAATGTTTATGCAGGCGTCGGAGTTCAATTGACCAGGAACAACATGCAAAGGTCCCAGGCCATACCACAAAAACACTCCCAAATAAGTAGTCATATTTTATTCAAATCCGCTGGAGTCCGGTCCATTATTGTAGGGTTGTGTATTTATATACTATAATATTTTTTTCATTTCCATCAAAGCTTTGTCTCGTGTAAGATGCTACATGTATAATCTCATGTCAAGCGAGGAGAATTTGTATTCCTTATTTTATTTCTTTCGTAGGATGTTTAGAGTTTTAAGTAGGAATGAAACAAATTCCAGGCACTTGGATTTACGTCATTCTCCATATGGCTTTCGAGTACTTAGAAAAATTCTTAAATGCTTTGCACATCTCCAAGTGTTGAGTCGTCAATGGTTGCCTACTATTAAATAAAAAGTAGAAAGTATTTCAATGAAATAAGTGAACACACTGTCATGCCCAGTCAGGACACGAAATTCAACAACTGATGCTTTCCTTGGGCAGTCTTGGATGATGTCATATAAGGAAAGAGGACATTCCCAAGAGTTGACCTTGGCTTCATCGACAAGTCTCGTTTAGGTGGTGTTTAAACAATTATTTTATCCAAAATTTTGAGAGAGTAAAGTCTCAGGTGGTTGCCTCGTCATCTGACCGTGGTCCAAAATTAAGTGGCGTTGGTCGGATCTTTCTCTTCGGGGGTTGATCCCGGATCGCCATCAATAGCCCGTTGTGCTGCCCCTGTGTCTGCCCAAGTGCCCGTTGAGCTGCTCCAGTTGGGACGTTTAAATAGATATACCATTAATCAAATACTAAGTTTCAAAAGGATATATGAAACCTTGGATATATAAGGTATTGTTAAACCCTCTGAAGAAGGTTTAACAGCTTTTAGGTGATCTAGGTTCCTTTTTTAGGCCAGATAATACAATATCTCACTTCCAGGTACGTCACAATGAGCCGGGACCCACTGAAGCAGCAACACATAGGTTAGCTTATCAAGGAGGTTTCACGTATTGCGCATGTTACTGACTACACAATGAATTAAATATTTCCAGTAATCAAAAATTCAAATAGAATTTATCTCCATCAAAAGTACAAACCCACCATTCTTTTCATTGTGATTAAACCTTACGTTGTTAAACAATTGGTGCCACTAAAATTTCGTTTACACCAGCGGCATTATATATATATATATATATATATATATATATATATATATATATATATATATATATATATATATATATATATATATATATATATATATATATATATATATATATATATATATATATATATGTGTGTGTGTGTGTGTGTGTACTGTGGATGTTATCCTCTTTTTAAGTGACCGGTGGCATCGATCACCATTTACAAGCTGTTAGCGACTGACCTTCTAGAAGGTTCCTCCTTTTGTTCGGTGCCCCCCCCCCTTTACCCTGCCGACCGTGAGGTGTGAACGCTTAGGGAAAAGCAGAAAGTTGCTCTGGTGATATCTCTTCTCACGCCACACAATACTACGAAAGGAAAGCGTCAGTTGTAAATGCCACTCACGACCCTATTATTCGAGTTTCGTAATTAGGTAAGGGGTTTGGAGAGTCAGGAGAAAGAGCCGTTCTGTGAGACGATTGAAAAAATTTAAGTACCGCAGCGTAAGGGTGAACATTTAGTTTGTCTCTCAACAGTTATTTATTTTAACCAGAGTACTAATTAGATTGGTACCTAAAGCTTAAATTTGATTCAGAATCACTACTAACATCCATGCCTGGGTTGGGATTCATGGCGCAAGGACCATAAAACCCAAGGCCAAGCCTAACTTCACTAGACGGAAAACGTCGAGGAACAAGTTTTTGCTGCTCAGAAGAGAAAATACGCACAAGCTAAGCTAGAGGAATCGAACCTATACCACATGCTACAACTCGCAGATTGCTAGCACGGTGGACAAATCCACTAAGCAACGGTGGCCCCATACTTAGTCCAGGATTCGAATTCGAAGCTTGTTGAGCTGAGGTCTAACCATATGCCTAGCTGGCCCAAAGATTTAAATCCTGATTATGAAAGACTGGAAAAACTGACGTTATAGCTTTTTGATACAAACTATTCCAACCTCATGTTTTGCTCATATCTCACCGGAATAACCTTAACCAATTCATTATAATTTTTACTCTAATTAGTTATTTTGTGACTTAGTAACATTAAACAGACCCCCAACAGTGAGATGGAGCAACAAGTGTTTTACATTTTACTTTTGGGATTATAATTCTGATTTTTACGGAGCAGCACTGATGTATTTCTACAATAAAATACCGTATGTTACTACAATAAATAAAAGGTTTTCGGATATCTTTCTTCCTATTTTTATGGAGAGCCAATTTTCTGATAGTTGCAAGTATGGTAGAATACAGAATCGAAACAAACTACACTTTAACATGAAAACAAAACAGTTACAGTAATTACTCCAATTAAATCTATAAATAGAGTTTTCTATTAAAATGTATCATTATCTGTGCATATGGTTACTTCATATTGTCAGGTTTGGTTAGGATAACAGTATTAAAATTTGGTGGAATGAAAAATATATGTTTCTAAATGGATCTAGTTAAAAAAAATTGAGAAAAATAAAATATGAAGTACACAGAATCAAGGCACACTTGCACTTGAACTCGAAAATAAAAAAAGCTCCGTAATTATATTAATTAAAACTATTCGTGACTTCAAGGTAAAAAGAGAATTCAAGTAAAAGTACATTAAAAGAACATGGTAAAATTGTACACCTTTCAATTAAACTCCAGATTAAAAATAAAGACGCCACTGTTAAACAGGAAAAGCACTTTCATTCGGATAAACGCAAAACGCATCATAAAAAATCCGCGCAAATTGTATCATCTAGTTGAAGTACTTTTTAATCTCCTATTCCTAATATCACCTGACGAGCTTCATATCATAAATAATTGTGGTTAATTTTAATTCGCCCTGACCCGAGAAAACCACTAATTGCTTTTAAGCCACGGAAAAAATGCTCATTTTTTCACCGACTCGGCGACTTCTAGCAAACACATATTAGCACCAAAAATGACGCAAGTTTTTTTTTTCTTTTCGAAAAAGAACACGCACACACACATGCGAGATCACTGTATTTTTTCCGCACCCCTTCGAAAGGCAACAAAGAAAGCGTGGTAGCCTTTTAACGCTAAATAAAACAGATGATTATAATTATAATCACATAAAAACAGAAGCCTTTTTTCCCCCAAATATTTTTACTCACAACTCTCACTTCGGCTAGAGGATAAAAAGTGAATTTTTTGGGACTGGGGGAGGGGGGGGGGCTGTTAAAGCACTAAAACCGCAGAAGAAATGAGAAAGGCTAATGATAATAACACATAAGGGAAGGTGGGAAAAAGGGCTTGGAAAAATAAAAAAGGGGCGAAAAAAGAGGCACATGCACACACAAAAAAACTAAAACGCGGCCTTGTTGAAAGGGGTGGGTGGACAAAAAACAGAAGCGTAACTCTGCCAGGGTTTTTACCTTCTTAAAAGGCAATTAGGTCGCTTTATTTTAGTGAACAAACACCACAGAACGCTGGTTGCTGGTGCAAACGAGGAGTTGGGGAAAAAAAGCCGCTATCTATTACGTTGCTAATTGACTGAAAATTACATAATTCAACTCTAATTGCTCCTTGCTTGCGAGAGAGAAGAAACAAATTAATTACCCCGTGTATATTAGGTATGAATGTCAAGGATAATAAATTCTCATTTGTGGGCGTTGAAGAAGGAATTAAGCTTGGATTTTGTCGGTGCTTACTGCTCAGGTTTTTTCCCTCTTTTCCAGCTCGTAGAGATCATAAAAAATGCGATCGTACTTGTGGTGTTGTTAGTCTTCGAATTGTCTTTCCTTTAATTATGAAATATTCTTTAGTATCGTGTGTTTTGGAGAGGATATTCTTGTACTAAAGACATCAGATATAGTGCTTTTATAGATAATATAAGTAAACGTTTTAATTCGTGGCAAATGAGTCGTAAAAAATGCAAGGTCTTGCTGTGTTGTTGAACTTTGAATATTCTTTAATTATAAAATAGTCTTCAGTATCATATATCAATCTGGTAAGAGTTTTCTAATAAAATTTCTAGTAAAAACATTGGGCGTTTCCCCTCTTTTTGCAGTTTAGAGAAGCTCGTAAAAAATTCGAAGTATAGTTCTTATAGTGTCTAGTCTTAGTTAGTCTTCGAATTGTCTTTTCTTGAATTGTGAAGTTTTGTCTTGTATCATATTTTGGGAGAGAATATTCTTATACTAAAGACATCAGAGATAGTATATTAGTATAGTTCTATTATTATAGTTAGTATTATTCTATATAGTATTAAGTATAGTTCTTATAGTGTCTAGTCTTAGTTAGTCTTCGAATTGTCTTTTCTTTAATTATGAAGTATTGTTTAATATCATATTTTGAGAGAAAATATTCTTATACTAAAGACATCAGAGAGTGTTCTTATACTTAATATAAGTAAACGTTACAATTGGTGACAAATGAGTCGTAAAAAATATAAAGTCTTGCCATGTTGTTGGACTTCGAATATTCTTTAAGTATAGAATAGTATTTAGTATCATATATCTATCTGATGAGAGTTTTCTAATAATAACTACATTGGGAACAGTGTTCTTGTAAACAATGCAAATTACAGTTATTATAATTGGTGGCAAAGAAATAGTACGAAGTACAAGGTATAGACCTTGTAATGTTGTTAGATTTTAAATTATCTTTAATTATAAAATAGCCTTTAGTATCTCACTAGATAAATTTCGGGAGGGAATATTATAACATTAAAAGAAATTTAAAACGTAAGTAAAATATAAGTAATTTTAGTTTCAACTAAAAATGTTTTTTAAATTTCTACCAGGAATCAAAATTATTCTAGAAATTATTTTTTAATGAAAACTACATACGTTTAAATAGGCAATAGTTATCCTCGTTGATAATATTTGTTCACAGATAGTTATTTTTACGTTGTAGATTCGACACTTTTTCTAAATGTTGAGAGAATTTCTGAGGTATTCATATCCAGTGTGGACCTAATGAGAGAAAAATTTTAAGTTTTTTGCAAAGCCTCAGATTTTGGAAACTATTATATACCACTTCATCTAAATACTATATTCTTCAATTATAACAGTCCTTACGGTTGGTATTTTTAATTGAATATTCTGTCCATTTATTGAAAACCAGGTTTTCTTTTGTTGAAAATTACTCACGTAAACTGTTTACCCTAATATCAAAAGTTATAAAATTTATAGACTGAAAATATGTACATGGGGAAAAAAGTGTGAATGATGTGTTACACATTACATCAAATAAAATATTTTTCAATTTTAAAATAAAATCACGGAAAATTTAAAAATTCTACTGAATTTATTCAGCTGTTTATTTTTTCACGGCCTTTAAACAATCCACCCATCCATCCAATCTCTAATACGTTAAAACTAAACTCTTAAGTTAAAACTCGCTACGCATACTTGACGAACCCACACACATGCGTGACCCAAACAGATACGTAAAAGATACATTGTAACCGTACAAACCGATAATTGCTTATCTGAATAGTCAGTCATGGAAACTGATAAGAAAGTCATCTTAGTTCTTTTTTAGTCTGCCCTGTATGGTTTTCCTCAATCTTTGCTAGACAGTTGGACCTTGCGTCTCTAAGCAATACATTCATACATCCAATCTCTTAAATGTTAAAACTAAACCTAACCACAAGGTTAAACCCGCTACGCATACCTGAAGAACCCACACCCATGCGTGATCAACACAGATACATAAAAGCTACATCGTATCCGTAGAGTACGATAATTACTTATCTTAATGGTTGGTCAAAGAATCGGAATGCAAGAAAGGAACTCTTCTTAATCCTTTTTTTAGTTACCTCGGTGTTTTTTTTTCCCTCGAGTCCATCGCGTCCAATTACCTGCCGAGGACCACACACCGTCGAGAAGTGTGAACGATGCCTAGCCTTTCGGTGTCATAATGATAAGGTGGATGCGGACAAAATATGATATAAAAACGGTATTTTACGCCCTAATGGATCCGTCACGGGCCGAGGGCTCTTGCCCCCTTTTGTTTGAAGAATCCTCTTCAAGAGTGCGTACACCTTGGGGTTAAGTCGGACGAGGAGCGCGACGTTAATGATGGTAAATAGGAATGAAGCTCCTTTTTTAATGATGCTGGAATCACTATGGAATTACGTACGCGAGGATGGTTACGTTTCCGTTTAATGCTTCTTCTGGGATGGAGGGGGTATGCCCTTCCATCCTCGGCGTCACGGATGACGTGAGTATCGGGGCTGAGCTTTGTGGGCTTGTAAATACCGGCGTAAACAATCAGTGAGTGTCCGTCATTGATGCCTGAACTGTTTGTGCTATTATACTCTCGCCGACCAACAGGTCTGGTGGTTAAGGTGTTGGCCTCTAGATCGGAAGGTTCCTGGTTCGAATCCGGGTCAAAGTATGGATGTTTGTAAGCGTATGGTGTAGAGGGGGCTGGTGTCCTTGTCTTCCTTAATCTTAGTATTCCCTTCAATCTGTCGTGGCCGAAAGTCCTCACGTTGGGTTGGTGTGGAAGTTTGAAGTGTGGAGTGCCAGCTCAAGTGTTGCCCCGTCATCTGACCGTGGCTCAAAATTGTCATGGGATCTTTCCCTGAGGTGATTTATCCCTTAACTATCCGAAAACTATCGAGTAATTAAAAAAATATTAAGGGCATCGTTTGTTGCCCACAATTCCATTCGTTAAGCAAGTAAAACGTCACTGCAGTTAAAACGCGTCTGTGACTAAAGTAGAGTTAACACCAACTGGAAATGCTTGAAAGAGTCCCAGTTTAATTCCATAACTTGAGTTACGAATTAGGCCTGGAAATTGCTCAGGGAACTAATAAAAAGAAGGGAATTAATGAAAAGAAATGCTCTTGCTCCATTCACAAGAATACAGTACGTGATATGAACTTATCCCATCACGTGGTAGAAGTGTGACTATATGAAATAGCATCGGAAAGTATATTTTGTGAATGATATCAATGGCAAGTTTAAACAAATACGTAAAGAATGAGTAAACACACCCCTATTTTAGTAAAAGGTCTATAAGAGTGGTGATATTATAAAATTGTCAAACATTATTGGGGACAGACATTGAATATTTGGATTCTCACGTGTCCCACCTTATCCCCCCCCCAAAAAAAAAAATTACAATTTTGGAGCTGAGTACAGCATACAATAAGAGATCCTATCTACTTTAAGATATATCTATCTTTTTCTGCTTTCGAGGTTTGCACAAAGACCGTATTTGGACAAGCTGGGCCAAATACATGGCAGACAATGTAAAATCATCGATACATGAAAGTAACACAGAATAGAGAAATACACCTAGGGAAGAATCGAACCTTCGCTCTCTACAACTTGCAGGTTGCTATCTACTCACTGAGACATGGCGACTGCTTCAGATAATTTGTATTGTTTTACATTGCGCATTTAAAAGCGCATATATAATCATTTACCTAGAATTTTCAAATGTTCATTGCAAAATGAAACGCTGGAGCTAATATGAAATTCCAAATCGGCCAACCAGGTCGATTTTTCCTATATCAGTCACGTGACTACTAGCTGTAGTTTTTAATTAACGTCATACCAGAGTAACACAACGGGCTATTGACGACGGTTCGGGATCAATCCCCTAAGGGAAAGATCCAAGGATAACACCACGTAATTTTGAAACACGGTCAGATGACGAGACAACACCTGAGCTGGCACCACACTCTCCAAACTTCCACATTAACCCAATTTGAGGACTTTCGGCCACGACAGATTTAAGGTGCACCAGCCGCCTCTACACCATTCTTATAGAACGGCTCTTTCGCCTGTATGTCCGACCCCCCCCCCCCATTACCTAATTTGATCGATAGTCTTGAGTGGCATTTACAACGGAAGCTTTTCTTCCACAGTATTGTGTGGTGTATTGTTTGGCGCGAGATAGAGCGACCTTCTGCCTATCCCCCAACGCGTTCTTCACACCTCACGGTCGACAGGGTAGGTTACCGAACAAAAGAAGGAACCCCCTAAAACGTCAGTGACTGATAGCTTGTAAATGGTAATCGATGCCAGCTGTCACTTAAAAGGGGGATAACATCCACAGTACACAGATCTATACCATGCAGCTGGTATAAACGAAATTTTAGTTGTAACAATTGTCCATCTGCCTCAACGTAAAGGTTAACCACCAGACTGGTTGGTCGGCGTCGATATGTTGATGTCCCCTTCCCTAGTGAGACGTTTACTAATAAGAACTACTATTACCATTTCCTTCGCCGACCAACCGGTATAGTGGTTAAGCTGTTAGCCTCTAGATCGGAAGGTTCATGGTTCGAATCCGGGTCAGTATATGGATGTTTATAAGCGTATGGTGCCCCTTCAATCTGTCGTGGCCGAAAGTCCTCACGTTGGGTTGGTGTGGAAGATTGAAGAGTGGAGTGCAATCTCAGGTGTTTCTTCGTCATCTGACGTTGGTTCAAAATTACGAGGTGTTGTCCTCGGATCTTTCCCCTTAGGGACTGGTCTCGGACCGTCGTCAATTGCCCGTCGTGTTGCTCTAGTACGACGTTAACTAAAATTACCATTACCATCACACCTCTTAACATCGTCGCCAGTTTGCTTATATTTCACGTCTATTGCTAAAACTAGATACCTCAAAGCCAACCTCACCTCAAAGAAACCGATAGCAGTACCGTCGCACAAGCAATGGATTGCTTCTTAATAGTTATTTTGAGCATTCCATAATGACGGGGACAGACCGAAATAAAATAAAATGAAGGAATCATTTCCCCATTGTTTCTTCAGCAAATGCCTTAACAACCCCAAAACAAAATCGACAGCGTTCTTTTGAAACCTCCACCGCCGAACCGAGAGACTTCTTCAGAAATAGGCCACGCAAACCATCAAGCGATGGAAAAACACAAAACGAATGCGAGACCAGCTAATGTCCGCCGCAAAGATGCCGAAACCTTTGATTAGGAAGGCGGGGTTCGGAGAGGACGTTCAACTGGAGAAATCTGTCTCTGGAGTGAGACTTGAGAGAAAATACCGCCGTCCCTCCTGCATTTTCGCTCTAATAACCAGTCTACTGACTACCTCTTTCGTCAGTGAGGTCAATGCTGACTTCGGCTCGGTCAACTTCTGTCAACAGGACAATACGCGCCGAATAACAATGCTCTGGTCGGTGGTCCTTCTTCGAATATCGAAGCGGCTTCTGTTTTCGAGGACTGCTTGGTGAAGGACTTGATGAGAAAGGGCCGCGAATTTTTCTTTTGGTTTTAAAATCCAGCGCATTCGGCGGTTTCGTTAAAATGCAAATCCGTTCTAATCCTCTTTGATAGAATTCAAATTTTTCATTCCCTTCGATACGATGAGGAAAATTGAATTGATTTCTAGAAAGAGAGAGAGAGATAGCAAAATTGCGCATTGTATGAATATGTTGTTGAGACTTAGAACAGATATTTAATAATCCGACAAATTGAATGAGTACTTTGAATTCATTTCTGCTGCTGAGAAGACTTCAAGTGATTACGGTTTGGGTGTCCTTTCGATATCGCAACAATCTGAATTCACATAGTCACCTAACAGATTATTTGAACAGGTTCCGCCTTGTGAACTTGGACAAATGTGTTGTTTTTTCAGCAGGAAAGGAGACGATGGAGCATGCTTTTATTTTTCTGCATAGATAGCCGACCAACCGGTATAGTGGTTAAGGTGTTAGCCTCCAGATCGGACGGTTCCTGGTTTGAATCCGGTTCCGGGCATGGATGTTTGTAAACGTGTGGTGTAGAGGCGGATGGTGCACCTTAAATCTGTCGTGGCCGAAAGTCCTCATGTTGGGTTGGTGTGGAAGTTTGGAGAGTGGGGTGCCAACTCAGGTGTTGCTTCGTCATCTGACTGTAGTTCAAAATTACGAGGTGTTGTCCTCGGTTCTTTCCCTTAAGGGACTGATCCCGGACCGTCGTCAATAGCCCGTTGTGTTGCTCTAGTACGACGTTAACTAAAATTACCATTACCATCCTGCATAGATAGGTAGGTAGGCAGTTAATTAACGTCGCACTGAAGCAACACAACAGGCTATTGGTGTCGGTTCAGAATCAATCCCGAAGGGAAAGACCAAGGCCAATGCCTTGTAATTTTGAACCGTGGTTTGATGACGAGAGCAACATCTGAACCGGCATTCTACTCTCCAAATATCCACACCAAGCCATCGTGAGGGCATTGGAGGCCTCGTCAGATTTAACGTTCATCACGACCCTTACTACCTTAGATACCGCGACCCTTTAATGCCACCTTAGGATACAGCCTTCAAAGAGAAAATTTGTCAAGACAGTGCGGTCACCTTTCCAAATAGTTTCAATGAGTGGATCACTTGCCGACCGCGTTTTGACCAATGTTACTGATGACGAGATATACACTACCTTACAATAATAGACCGGAGCCAGCGGATTTACAAAAAATCCGAGAACTTGTTCGAGGGTGTTTTTCGTGGCATGGCTTGGACCTTTGCATGTTGTTCCTAGTCAATTGAACGTCGACGCCTACATGAACATTTTAGACAATAAGGTTCTTCCTACGCTCTGGCAATTTTATGAAATGAACGATTGTTACTTCCAGGATGACGACGCTTTATGTCATATTGCAGCCTCTGTCAAGCAGTGGTATCAAGATACTGATGTAAAACGTCTTCCCTGGCCTGCTCAGAGTCCCGATCTAAGCCTGATAGAACATTTATGGGACGCGTTAGAGCGACGCTTAAGGACCAGGGAACCACGTCCGAAATCTACAGCTGAGCTGGTGACATTCTTGCAGCAGGAATGGACACAAATACCCATGACTGTGTATCAAAACCTTGTTGAAAGTATGCCCAGAAGTGTTGCTAGTGCAATTGCAGCACGTGGGGGACTATCACCCTCTTAAAGCATGTATTATTTCCCTTATACCATCACAGCTTGCTATCCGGTCCATTATTGTAGGGTAGTGTATATAGTCATTGATATATATATATATATATATATATATATATATATATATATATTGAGGCAACTGGAATAACGATATAATTCATGATTCCCTACACAATACGCAATTCAGCTTGTATGCGTGTACAATCTGAATAATACATGTGTAAGGGGTTAGGCTTGATTTGTTTGCTGTTCGGTCAATTTGAACTTCATGTGGGCTAATTTGATCTGATTCGTGAAGGATTTATCTTGTTTTGCGTGCTTCCCAGAAATGTTTTACAAACTGAATAAGAGATTGCCACATTTTTAAAAAAAACATTGCATACTTTCAAGCCACGTTTAACAGAAAGAAAGTACTAGTATGTTAAATCACGTAAAAATAGTGGCGGCGTTAGCCCAGTTGCAAGGGAAATAATCAGCTATCGGAGGGTTGTGAGTTCGATACTCCGTCCACTCAAAACCGTCGTATAAACGGATGCAAGTTAAATCTGCCATGGTCTCCAATGTCCTCGCTTTGCCATGGCGTGGAAGTTTGGAGAATGGGTTACCAGCTCAGGTGTTGTCTCGTCATCTGACCGTGGTTCAAAATAATTACGGAGCTGTATTCGTGGATCTTTTCGTTTGAGACTGATCCCGGACCGTCGCCAATAGCCCGTTAGCTGCTCCAGTCCAAGTGGGTTAGGTCAAACCTGAAGTAACCCACGTAGGAATAGATAATGGTAATAAATTAACGACGCCATAGCAAATCAACATGCTGATGACAGTAAAAATTGGTAAGTTTTATCTAAGTTTACGAGAATATTTATCGGTGAGTGTTTTTAATCTTTGTTCGTCATATTTTTAAGAACACCTTGCACCGCTCCATCCAGGGCATGATAAGAAAAGTTCCCGGACCTTGTGAATAGTCTTTTAATTTGAAAATTCTGCGCATTCGATTTTGTCAAAATGCAAATCTGTTCTAATCCAAGCTCAAATTTTATTTATTTTTGTTCTCATGGAATCGTCTCCTCAATAAGTAGAAGAAAATTGAATTGATTTCTAGAAAAAGATTTCAAGGTTGTGTATGTTTTTGAGAGATTTAAAGATTTATAATACAGCATTTGATTGCAAATACCGAGGCGACATTTGTTTTTGAGAAGTAAGCCTTCCATTTCTTGGTCACGGGCTTGATAAAAAAGGGACTTGGATTTGATACTTGTTAAAATAATTCATTAAAAAATTATTTGTTAAAATGAAAATGGCCTTCTCACTTCGTTCACATTCAAATATTTTCGTTGCCATAAGTTTGGCTCTTCTATTCGAAGAAAATTGAATTGATTTCTACGAAAAGGTTTCAAGATTACACATACTGGTGGCATAGATTTAAAGATTTTTTTTATAATCCAAAAAATTGATTGAAAAATTTGGATCGATTTCAGATTTAGCAACTTCACATGATTATAATTTTGATACTACTTTCGATATTAAAACAGCCTACAATTTCGTATAGTATAGTGGGTTGGACTTGATTTGTTCAATCTAAAGTCCCTTATACGAGTACTACGCGAGATCTAACTGATCTCATTTATGGAGGATTTATTTTGTTTTCCTCTAAAAATTTCAATAAATATGTTGCAATTATTCAATTTTGCAAAGTGAATAAAAAAAGCTTTATAAGAAACATTAACTGAAGGAAAAAAATAATTTTAAAGTTTTGTAAACTGCACAGATATGCAGGGATTTACGTTAATACTTATAAAATGACAGTTTAAATTCATATATATATATATATATATATATATATATATATGCACATTATGCACGAGTAAGATATTTGTATTCGTGAAAACAAAGCGAATTCTAATATTAAATTTCGAGTTTTTTATTTTTATTAATTGAATGGAATTTAAAGCGATCAAGACTAATACATTATTTTCAATTCAAACATATCAAGGCACGTATAATGTAACAATAGCATGCCATCTTGTTATAGTGGATAAACCACAGTAATTTTGATGTAAATATAGTTAAAAACCAGGAAATTACTAGTAAGAGAATTATGAAAAGTGGCTTGTGTTACACGAAGTCGTTTAATTAAAGAACAAATATTGGTAACAAAGTACCATAAGACCCGGAGATATAAACAGATTGTCAGTTACATAATCTGATTAATTCTAATTTTTAAATATTTGCATTTAGATTGTGAAAGTTGGTTGGTTGGGATTTTATAGAGCAAGATTAAAATGCTGACAGTTATGTTATTTGAAGCTTTCAGGAAAAGCAAACATTCCTATGTGAGGGATTTTCAGTGCAAAACAAACCGGATGGCTTGTGAAGATTTTACTTTTTTCGAATGTTCTCGCACAGAACAAACACATCGGGTAATCTTAAAATGGAACTTGTAGCCGTTTTGACACGTTTTTCGTTTAACCTAATTTGAGTATACCCAGACTTTGGCCCATGGGTCACATCCTTACTGGCTTCCCACCACATCATTCATTATTTTAACTTCAACAAATCACATAACAGGTTCTTTTTACCAAACATAATTTGTATACCATTTTTGAAAAATTGCAAATGCACACAAAAAAGTTGCTGCGTTGCCAGGTGTGGCATCTATATCTGTGAACAAACGTTCTCAGCTATCAATAATAACAAATTAAAAAATAGGAACCTCTCGACTAATGACAGTTTAGAATCAACTTGCTACTAAAAAAAAAATCCAACCAAATTGTTAAAGAATTGTTAAATCAGGCATCAAACTAAATTACTTACTTTTATTATCTTTGTATTTGTAATAATACATCATATATAATTCATTTATGATAGTTAACATCCATGTTTTTTTTGGCTGCCATAAGTCACAGGGAATCTATGTGGAACTTGTTATTATCAAGCAAGTCTGTGATATATATATATATATATATATATATATATATATATATATATATGTATACTTATATCATTCAAACATGTAATTTAATGAAAGATCAAATTAAAATATTAAAATAAAAAGCATATGTATTTAACCAGAAAACGAAAGTTAGAAGAAAAGTTAAAACTAACCATGCAAGAGCGCTGAAAGCTGCAGACATAGCATGGTAAGGAATATATTTTTCTTAAACAAGAGGAAATTCAAAAAATAAAAACCAAAAGGAATTTATTGAAAACGAAAGTGTTGGTGGATCAGGGCGTCATCAGGATCATATATTATTTCATCATATTGGTCATCATATTTCTATTTTGTCCTTTCCTCTGAGTCATTGGTGTTGGCGGTTTGTTAAACTGAGTAGCGGCATTTGTTGCGATCTTCTGGCTTGGTGTTGCCGGTCTCCCGACTGCCGCTGCAGGATTGATATAAATTTTCTTATTTCAATCTTTTTTTTGTATATTTGCTTTTAATGGTGTTGGGGGAGTATATGAGCAATTTCTTAGCATTTTGCGGCTCATGTTCGTAGAAAACACCATTTTGTGTTGTATGGGTCAGGCTAATCCCTGATGACGCCCTGATCCACCAACACTTTCGTTTTCAATAAATTCCTTTTGGTTTTTATTTTTTGAATTTCCTCTTGTTTAAGGAAAAAAAAATATTTATATATATATATATATACTTATTTATAGTATAGTACTGCAATCGTATTCGAAAAACATACCAAGTGATATCACGTTCAGAAAACACTCTCCCCCCGTATCGACACATAAACACTACATCCACCTACATTCGGTTTGAATGAAAATGCCTCTCACAGAGCAATATTTAATCACAGGACTGAACAAAAATCCCGATCCATATTAGGGATAATATCAAATACCAGGCTGTTGAAGATGTAATCAGAAACTACCTCTACTCCACCAAGGAAAGAGGTAGCGAGCAACCGGAATCTTCACACGGCAATGAAATAATTTTTTTACCAAGAAACTATTTATGATCCAATAAGTGCTATTTTAGCATCCTTTCATTACAGGGTATTACTCGGGGTCTCCCCCTCTATCTCGAACCCCTCAATTTCCCCATTCACTCAATGCATATCATTTTCTTCCTCTGGTCCGTTTTTTTTCTCCACCATAGAAATATTTCCATATCTCTCTATAATTCGAGAGGTTTTGCGTGAGCCGTATCATTTTCCGCCCCGGCGCCCGCGCCCCTGTAATTTTCTGCGGCAAGAGTGGTAATTGCCACTTGCTACCGCCGCCCTTTTGTACGCCCCAAGTGTCAATCCCAATTCCGCGGCTCTCTTCTCAAGCCCTTTGGACTTTTTTTCTGTTTTGCTTTCCACTATTAAGGCTGTTCTTCCAACAGCTGAGTCGAGTTTGAGTGACAGGGGAAAATGTAATATTGGAGTGCTTTTCTGTCGGTAACACTCTTCAAAGAGTGACAGTTTTTGTTTCTTTGTCTCTTTCCCCCATCCCACCCGCTTTCGTCACCTTTGCCGAGTTCTCTTCGAGGCTCGAGTACTGTAATAAATTTCTTTACCTCTGGAATTACGCAGATAATTACTGTGCTCGGGTAGGTAGGATAAAAACCAAGGACGGATACGGACGTTCTTCTTTCTTTTTTTTTGTTGGTGTTATTCCTTGCTCGAGTCTCGTTTCTTCGTGGTGATTATTTGATGAATTACTAGCTTTGGGTTTCCTTGACTGTTTGAAAAGAATCTGCGGTGCTTGGAATTTCCAGCGCTTCTGAATGTGTGAATTTTTTTACTTAAAATTATCGCGCCATTTTTTTTAATTTTAAGAGCTGTTCGTTTTTTCCCTCTTCGAAAAAGTTAGAGTTTGTTATTTTTCTAGATAATGATATGCAAAGCAGAGTAAATGTTGGCATTTTTGACGTAGTGGAGAATTTCCTTTCTTTTCATTTTGGTGATATTTAAAACTAAGCTTCGGGTTGACCCTCGAAAGCAATTAAATAGTGTTGTATTTAAGATTAAATCGTTTCTAAATTGTGAATTCATAAGAAATTATAGATTTAAATTAGTTCTAAGCAATGAATTTGTAAAAAAAAAATATCGTTTAAATCGATTCTAAAACATGGAATCTGGAATTGAAATGAGAATTTCAAAACAAAAATCTTAATTTTTGTATTCTGCGTGTGATTGATTCAACGACAGAATAATAGAATTTTAGGCACAATATAAATAAATGCATTTTTATTAGGGATCATCACGTGATCTCTGTAAAATCCTCATTGCTCATCAACTCTGATTTTTCCACTATGGAAGAAAACTTTTTTGTACTTATTTCGGACAGAAAAGAAGCTGTGTTTGATTAAATAAATAAAAATTGATCCATGCAAACACTGTTAATGCACCCTGACCACTATGCCGACCAATCGGTTAAATGGTCAGGGTGCTCATTTCTGTATCGAAAGGTTCTTGGTTTAAATTCGGGAAAAGGCGTGGATGTTTGTCGGCCTGGAATAAACGCGTGACCTCTCTTTAAAAGTGTTGTGTCTAGAGCATGTGAGATGTAACTTGAACCTGCCCATTCTGGTGCACTAGTGAACGCAAAGTGGTTCACAAATCCGCTCATGAAAAATAATGAAAAATATTCGACGGGGCGGGTATTATAAAATAAACATCGCCACTATGTTGAGACAGGTATTTCACACTAGAGCTTAAAATAAATCATGTAAGCATACACACATCTTCCTTTCATTTCATTTCTTGATAAATTGCGCTGTGTGTCTTTTTATTTGTCTACATACATAAACTCGCTACTTTTAATCGAATTCCTGACGTAATTTACAACATAACCACGAGCAATGCGATTCCCAAAGTTTTATGTCCTCAAACCGTGCCACGAAACCTCAGGGACGCGTTCAGAAACCGAGAAATGTCTTGGAAAAAATCAATGCCCTCGCAGGCAGCCCTTTGCATTAATACCACCTCGCTTTTAAAGTGCATGCCAATAAGACCACAGGGTGGTCTCATATCGCATCCTAGATCCCCACTACCTGAACCACTGCCAGGGACTTGTGACGAACCAGGCGGTGGCATCAAATGACTCAGGATATCGAATTGAATATCCGAATTCAATGGTGTGGCAGCGAGGGGGTGGAGTAGGGTTCCGACAATCCCACTGCTGGAACTCCAGGAACGGGAGCGTGTGAACTGTAACTCTGTAACATGTCAAATAATCCGCTCGATTCGGCTACCAGAATGTTTGCTGCAAGTGCAGGCTCCAGTCTAACCCGTAAGCTCGCATTATGCGATGGTTATATAGAAGCGTGGGGTGTACAAGTCTATAGGTGTGTGCCTTTCCATCACCGGGCTTAACACGTGATAGTTGGATGGCAGTGTATATATTCCGGGGCCATATGGTTATAATGGTGCGCGTTTCGGTTTGGATTCACGAGATGTGGTGGACAAAGAGGATTGTTCGGGGGCATGCGGGATTAGAGAGTGGATTCAAAGCATGCTTTGCGAATGAAGGGTTGAAAGAAGCTCCAATGGGATCCAAGAACGAGATTTAGTGCAATAAGCAGCAGTCCCCTTTTTAGTGGTAGTATCTGTTTTAAGCTTCACTTGATTACAAAGTGGTGTAGTGATCTTTTTACATAGAAACAAAATGAATAGGTAATCATGCTTATGTATCCATGGACAGTATCTGGATTCTTTAAAGATTTGGAAATATTATATGGGTCCCCTTTCTTTAGAAATGAATTATTTTGGAATATTCTATCGGTCTCTTGCCTATTCAAGTGGTTTTGATGAGATATCTCGTCCATCGAGATCTGATCAATTTTGCTAAGAACAGGGTAATTCGTCATCACGATTTTTTTTTATGGTGACGAGATCGAGATTATGTTTTCTTCTAATGGCGAGATTTCTCACCATTAGAAGATGTCTCTGAAACTGGTGATATCTGTCTGATTAGATGTCTCGTCCATCGAACGAGACACCTCATTGAGAGAACCACCGAATGGATTAATTAGAAAAGAATCATTTGGAAAGATTTTTTTGACTCGTCGTTTCTTTAGAATTATTCTATTAGAAAGATTCGGTTGGTGCTTTCTATGGAATAGAATCCTTTGGAAAGATATTATGGCTCGTTTCTTTAGACTTATTCTATTAGAAAGATTCTGTTGGTGCTTTCTTTTGAATAGAATCATTTGGAAATATTTTAAGGCTCGTTTCTTTAGAATTGTTCTATTAGAAAGAGATTCTGTTGGTGCTTTCTATAGAATAGAATCCTTTGGAAAGATTCTAATGGTGAGGTGAGACAGGTTATAAGTCCTGCTGTGAATACTACAGGTTACCAAGTAGAATTTTGCGTGTAAATTTCTCTGAGAGTTAATTGAATTTTTTCTCTGGCCTCGGATGTATACTAGTGCACTTCCTCTTTCTGCTGTCAACATTTGTTAAAAACAAAGTAAAATGGAGTGATCCTGAGAGTCACCCCTACTGAAAATGAAAGAACCCCTTTTCAGTAACTACCACGGCAAACCGAATTTTCAAGGAGCTTTTGCCAAGCTAGACAAACAGTACTTGACGGTGTCTGTCTTCTGTTGAGCGTAGCTTGTCCCTTTTGCGCCTTAAATCTCAAACCAACCAACCAATACACATCATTAAAAGAAAATGTAAGTTAAAAAATATAAGATGGAGGCTTAATCCTTTCTTCCACGCGTATATGTTCTGCTATTAAAAAAAATTTGTCCGTTAAAAATAAACAATAGAATGCAAACAAACTCGAAATACTGGAAGATATCAAACAAGTAAAAGAAACTAGTCGAAAATCATGACAAATTGAAGATGAACTCAATTGTTGAGGTTTTGAGGCTACTCTTGACGACAGGAAAAACGGATTATTTACTTTTAAGAGTTCACTTGTTAATAAATCACAGAACACTTATGCATCCACTCACTGAGATCTCAAGCTGAAATCATTAAATGCCATCGAATGTCTTAAGATTTCGCTTTATTGGACATGAATACGAGATCATCACAAGGGACGATGATTACTCAATCTATATTTCCCTAACAAGGCATAGATATGTACATTATTTGTTTATTGCTGGATGGCAACAACAGATATATATAAAATAAACCGTATTGTGAATAGTTGGACAATTTTGCTGCTAAGTTCAAGTATGCACGAATAGAGCTGCATTGTATTAGTAAGACTACACGGGGGGGGGGCTTGAAATTCTCCGAAATGAAATTAAGCAGTCTGATTACAGATGTAATGAGAGAAATCAGAGCTGAAAAGAAAATTTGAATGTAAATACGTTTGGTGTACAAAAAAAAAAATTCCGAATCGTATTTGAACAACGAAAGGGAAGGTAATTGGAATAGGCGTTCATGATTTAATTGCGGTAACATGACTGAAGCGTGCTTTTTGCCATCCATTTTATTGGGGAACAGGATTGACACCAATAAAAATAAACAATATGCTGTTAGGTATTTTTAGATAATTTTATTCCATTTAGAGGTATGAAATCCGTACGTGTGGATATGGGCTATTATTCATCATAAATGGATTGAAATAGGATATGAAATGAGTGTAATTGCACTTTTCTATAGACAGATACAAACAATTAAAAAAGCTTAGCGCAGATGTTATTCCTCCTTTCAGTAGTGTTGAAACAAGACAACTGATGTTAGTGTGCTATGAAAACAAACCTAACTTGCAAGCCATTGTGCTTGCTGTACTGTTTTCAGTCGAATAAAAAATAAGCATCCAAAGAAAAAGCCTGAGATAAAAATTGAATGGTATTAAAACAATTCTGCTTAACTCTGAGTTGGTATCTTTCCTAGAAGACAAAATATCTTTGTGTGAGTGCTGCTTTGGATTAGGACCACCCTGTGGAATCGACTCATAACGAGTTTCCTACGAAACCCCGCAGGGGAAGATAAACTCATATATACTAACAATTTACATATCAAGATTGTAAAGACTAAAAACAATTACAGATCCAATGCATCAAAGAATGTGAAAGTAAAAAAATAATTTTAAGAAAGATTTTTTAGTTTTGATGGAGTAGTAATTTTAAATCAATATATTAGTGAATCCTTCCTTGTAATCAAGGAATAGTATTAATTTAGATATTTTATACCCGCTTTCCCCACGGCTGTAACTTTGGGATTGCTCCCAAAGAGTCGTTAAAAGCCCGTTCTGTTGCTCCAGTACGACGGTAATTAAAATACCTACATACATACCCCTATTCTCTAATATAACGCCTACCAACCGTTATAGTGGGTAAGGTGTTAGCCTCTGGATATGAAGGTTCCTGGTTCGAATCCGAGTCAGTACATTGAGGATTGTAAGCTTATGGTGTACCTTAAATCTGTCGTGGCCGAAAGTTCTCACGTTTTGTGGAAGTTTGAAGAGTGAGTTGCCATGGTTGTAAGAGAGTGAGGTGCCATCATCTGACCGGGGTTTAAAATTACGAGGTGTTGTCCTCGGTTTTTTCCCTTAAGGGATTGATCCCGGACCGTCGTCAATAGCCCGTTGTGTTGCTTTAGTACGACGTTAACTAAAATTACCATTACCAGTACGACGGTAATTAAAATACCTACATACATACCCTTATTCTCTAATATAACGCCGACCAACCGGTATAGTGGGTAAGTTGTTAGCCTCTGGATAGGAAGGTTCCTGGTTCGAATCCGCGTCAGTACATTGAGGTTTGTAAGCTTATGGTGTACCTTAAATCTGTCGTGGCCGAAAGTTCTCACGTTTTGTGGAAGTTTGGAGAGTGAGGTGCCATGGTTGTAAGAGAGTGGGGTGACTGTGAGGTGCCATCATCTGACCGGGGTTCAAAATTACGAGGTGTTGTCCTCAGATCTTACACTTAAGGGATTGATCCCGGACCGTCGTCAATAGCCCGTTGTGTTGCTTTAGTACGACGTTAACTAAAATTACCATTACCAGTACGACGGTAATTAAAATACCTACATACATACCCTTATTCTCTAATATAACGCCGCCGACCAACCGGTATAGTGGTTAAGGTGTTAGCCTCTAGATCGGAAGGTTCCTGGTTCGAATCCGGGTCCGGGCATGGATGTTTGTAAGCGTATGGTGTAGAGGCGGCTGGTGCACCTTAAATCTGTCGTGGCCGAAAGTCCTCACGTTGGGTTGGCGTGGAAGTTTGGAGAGTGGGGTGCCAGCTCAGGTGTTGCTTCGTCATCTGACCGTGGTTCAAAATTACGAGGCGTTGTCCTCGGATCTTTCCCTTAAGGGACTGATCCCGGACCGTCGTCAATAGCCCGTTGTGTTGCTCTAGTACGACGTTAACTAAAATTACCATTACCATTACCATCTAATATAACGCCGACCAACCGGTATAGTGGGTAAGGTGTTAGCCTCTGGATAGGAAGGTTCCTGGTTCGAATCCGCGTCAGTACATTGAGGTTTGTAAGCTTATGGTGTACCTTAAATCTGTCGTGGCCGAAAGTTCTCACGTTGTGTGGAAGTTTGGAGAGTGAGGTGCCATGGTTGTAAGAGAGTGGGGTGACTGTGAGGTGCCATCATCTGACCGGGGTTCAAAATTACGAGGTGTTGTCCTCAGATCTTACACTTAAGGGATTGATCCCGGACCGTCGTCAATAGCCAGTTGTGTTGCTCTAGAGTACGACGTTAATTACAAATTACCAAATATAATATAACGATAGGGCCACTGTGGCTCGGTTGGAAGAGTACCGGATTATCAACTGGTTGGTTGCGAGTTCGAATCCGACAAACACCGTAGTGTACGAGGGGGCTGGTGCACGTTGGTGGTCATGGCCTCAAACCTTGTTTTCACTGGCACTATTTTGTTCTGGTTGTGGAATCTTCTTAGCTTGTGTCAGGAAAGTGAAAAAGTGTGTGACTTACCTGTATGACTCTCATGTTGAGACCCGTCTCCTGTGCCAGCTGCTCTCTGATGTGCCTGGTGGGCTTGGGCGTCGCGGCGAAGGCGGCCTTCAACGTCTCTAGCTGCTTGGCCTTGATGGTGGTCCGCGGGCCCCTGCGCTTCGTGCCCGGCGTGTTCTCGTCGTTCTGCGCCGCCGAGGTGGACGAATTGGTGGTTTCGCTGCTGCTGTTGCTTCCGTTGGGGCCCGCGGAAGCCGGGTTGGGCCCGTTGGCGGGGCCCCCCACGCTGCCCGGGGTGGAGTGCATGTGCAGCGGGGGGCTACTGACCGTGGAGGCGCAGCCGTTGAGGCCGTTGTGGCCGTCGCGCTCGACGCTAGAGTCCCTCTCGCTCAGCTGGCCGTCAGGGTCACCACCCAGGCCGTCACCCAGATCGTCCAGATCGTTGCCGTCCGAGGGTGAGCTGGCCGCTAAAACACCTGTAAACGAGAAAAAGCATTCGTTACTCATATGCTTCTGAACACAAAAAAACATGTAAAGATGTATGTATAAAGTATAATCGGAAATTTAGCCATCCTTTATAACCTCATCGCTCCGTAGGCTCTCATAGTTGAACCTCTGGTTTGAACCTTTTCATACTTGAGAGCTAAATTCTTTATTGCGAACACTAATTCGTGATATATGTGGAATGAAAGTAAGGTTTGTAACAAACTGAAATACCAGCAATGCACCAGCAGTGAAACTATAATCTTCCAACTGATATCTGCTGAAATTTGGTTGGAGCTGATCTGGTGGTCAAGATGTTAGCCTCTAGATCGGATGGTTCCTGGTTCCAATGTGGGTAGTGCAGGAATGTTTCTGAGGGTATGGTGTAGAGGCGACTGGTGCTCTTTAAATCTGTCGTGACCGAAAGTCCTCACGTTGGGTTGGTGTGGAGGTTTGGAGAGTGGTGTGCCAGCTCAGGTGTTGCCTCGTCATCTGACCGTGGTTCAAAATTACGTGGTGTTTGTCGTGGGATCTTTCCCTTAGGGGATTGATCCCGGACCGTCGACAATAGCTAGTTGTGTTGCTCTAGTACGACGTTAATTAAAAATTGCCAACTGCCGAAACTTGCCGTTCTTCGAAAATTCCCGGGATGTTTGAATTGAAAAGTTTGGGAACCACTGCATAATATGGGTCATGTTGGTACTCAATGTTTCCCAAAATCATCGAATTTCTTCGCATCCCAATCGCCCCATTATTTCTCTCCCCCAATGCAAACACAATCCAGCCACATCCACAGTCCACCTCAGATGTCCCTGACAACCACCCCTCGCTATCCCAAGTCCAGATCGCTCCGAGATAGACAATCTCGTGCACATTTTTTGTCCTCCTCCAGATACGGCCGTTCCCCGACCCACACAAAAGCACGATCTCGTACATTATTCATAGCTGCAGAGATCCCCCGGTGCAGATGGCATTTAAACCGAACACGGCCCTTCCCCGGTACGCGTGTACGGCACCCCCTCCCTCCCGATATAGAGCCGAGAATTACATCATTTAGTGTGATTGTCCCTCCCCCCTCATATTCGCATTGTTTAATAGCTGCAGAAGGATAATAATGGGGGAGGGGTTGTTGAGAGCGGAGGAGACGCAGATAACGGGTGTCACAACAACGCGTGACACATTTTATTCCGCGACCTCTGACTTGCAGGATTAATCTCTACCCCACGGGAGATCGTTCTAGGTTGACGAGCACATGAGCAGCATTTGGGAGGAAGAAAACCCTCGATTTGATTTTTCTGGGTTACTCGACTGCTCCGATGGGAAAATCCGGAAAATTTCGCAATTTCTGCGAGATGTGTTGTTTTTCCGAGTGTGGACTGTTTGGAAATTTCGAGATGATCGAGATGTTTGTGTGCCCATGCCAAATAATTAATTCTGTGTTCAGATGGTAAAACGTTATAAGTCACTTTTCCCAAACATTTGAGTAAGTCTCATCGTGGAGTCTGGTTTGTTAATGTTTAGAAGGTGGCAAAAGTCTTTTTCTTTCAGTTTCTGAGGAAAACAAAGGTGGGAAAATTGTAATAAATCGAAAACGACACAACCAAATGTTGAATCTTTGATCTTAAAATTGCTGTCACAAAAAATTTTAAAAAAAATGACATAACATTTTGCCATCTGAGCACATAATTACCGTTTACATGCGCGCATGCCTCGTGAAGAATTAAACTAAGTTTTTGTTTAATTAGTTTTGTTTGTACTATTTAGATGCTAGAGGTGGTGACACTTTAAAACTATCCTTAGAACTTGGTTTTTGCTGTCTCTAGTGCTGTCAGCTGGAATTTTTTGACGATCTTTATTAGGGTATATAGGTTTGTTGTAAATAGTTGTTTCAACTGTTCTGTCCATTTACTTGTTTTAACGACATCGTACCGACATACCCGATGGTAATGGTAATGGTAATTTTAGTTAACGTCGTACTAGAGCAACACAACGGGCTATTGACGACGGTCCGGAATCAGTCCCTTAAGGGAAAGATTCGAGGACAACACCTCGTAATTTTGAACCACAGTCAGATGACGAAGCAACACCTGAGCTGGCACCCCACTCTCCAAACTTCCACGCCAACCCAACGTGAGGACTTTCGGCCACGACAGATTGAAGGTGCACTAACCGCCTCTACACCATACGTTTACAAACATCCATGCCCTGACCCGGATTCGAACCAGGGACCTTCCGATCTAGAGGGTAACGCCTTAACCACTATACCTGTTACCTACATACCCGAATCGATTAAAAAAGTCACGTTTCATTAACTTCATAAATATACTTTTATTAGCTTCTAGCTTTAAAATTCACTTCTTTCATATGTTTATATATACTTATATATACGTTTTATCTATACCTAAACCTGCCAATAAATTCTATACGGAAAGAAAAGTCCATTTCTAATCTTCTGAAGTCAATGGTACCAAAAGTGTGAAAAATTGATAGTTCGTTATCTTGGACAAACCTTGAGTTAAAAAATAGGCATACTCGATTTTATTTAGACAAAATAATAACATCAGAAATATATATTTTAATAATTTAAATAAAATAATTGCATAAAAATAATTAAGTGGAATTGAGTATGGTAACTGGTAATTTTTTAGTTAACGTCGTACTAGAGCAACACAACGGGCTATTGACGACGGTCCGGGATCAGTCCCTTAAGGGAAAGATCCGAGGACAACACCTCGTTATTTTGAACCACGATCAGATGACGAGCAACACATGATACCCCCCTCCCCCCATCCATGCCCGGACCCGGATTCGAAATGGAACCTTCCGGCTAACACCTCTACAGGCTAACACCTTAACCACTATACCGGTTGATCGGCGCTAAAAATACAATGACATGTAGAACAATCCTGCTGTAGATTTGTCTTTGCTTCGAAATTTGGTCTTGTAGTGACCATCGAAGGTTCCAAGGAGTATGAAAAATTGATAAAACCTTATCTCGAGCAAAACATAAAGTAAATAAATAGTGGCATGGAATTTAATTCCTTGTCATAAGGTATACCCACGAGAACAAATTTGAATACAATGTGTCAAAGATTGGTTCCAAAAAATTAATACAGTAATAAAAAAATAATTGTCATGAATAAAGCATTATAAAACGAGTCATAACTTTTATATTAGACCCAGGTATAAATAGGTATGCAAAATCTTTGTTGTAGTAGAATCAAATCTTCTTTTTCACTTTAACTTTATGTATCAAATCCTACACATCGTAATGAAATTCCTTCTCGTAGTATACCTCTCCTGACGATGCAATAAAGTAGCAAATTATAGAGCTTGATGTAAGGACTAACACTTGAGAGAGATAAATTCTTCTCCTACATAATAAATAGAATCGAAAATGGAAGCATCGACAGGTATTTTTCAAAATACCCGCTACCACCACAACGAACGATATATCCACTTCTATTCTCCTACGACATTCGTAAAAGAAAGCAGTAGGCAAAATTGATATTACAATATCTTGAGCAAAACATTGAGTAAAAAAAATTACCGCGTGTGACTTAATTTCCTCATCTTTAGGTATTCACATAAGAAGAAATCTGATTACAATGTGTCAAAGATTCGTTCCATAAAATTAAAACAGCAATAAAAAAAATTGTCATGAGTAAAACATTATAAAATGAGTTATAACTTTAATACTAGACCCTGGTAAAAATAGGTATGCAATCTTTGTGGTGGTAGAATCAAATCTCCTTCCTACTTTAATTTTATGTATCAAATCCCTTACACATCGTAATGAAATTCCTTCTCATAGGGTACAACCTCATGCCGAGGCAATAAAGTAGCAAATTATAGAGCTTGAAGTAAAGAGTAGCACTTGAGAGAGATAAATTCCTTTCCTACGTAATAAACAGAAGGGGGAACTAACACGATAAGAATAGCCCGTATTGGGTTTCCGTTCCGCCAAATTTTTGGCCCTTTTTTTTGCGCTCCAGCCTTCTTTTACTCCTATTCAATTCGTCATGCTAGGGCGAGCGTGAAAATAGATTTATTAAATATGGATGAAAGGGGTCATAGAGCATAATATTCCTTCCCGGTTTGTCACCTCTGTGTGTGAATCTTCGTCGTTTTTTTTTCCTTCCCTAGTTGGGAAAGGTTAAGTTTTTTTCCCTAGTGTGCGTCTGATAACATGCGTCTCGTTCCGAGCGGGTGGATGGAAAGACGGTTAAAAAAAAACGGTTGGTGCGCATCATCACGCGCGTTTTGGTTTTGTTTGGAAAGGAATTAGGAAGCGGATACAAATATTTGGTAAACGTCTAATGGATGTAGTTTGTTACGTAACGAGAAACAGATTGTGTACATCAGGGGTACCCAAACTTTCTTGGACAACAACGCCCTTCGCGTCACGGCATTTTCCGTATTCGAAATTTATATAAAACCACAAATGCCCAAATTCCGTTGGGTGAGATTTTTAACTCTGCTGGTGGTTTTCTCTTATGAAGAAACTTATTCCATTCCAAGCTGGTCCCAGTTCTAGGAAAGGGATTCTTTTTATCTACTTAGATCTCCGTTACTTTTGGAGCAATAGAACAGTTTTGTCTGGATGAGATACATCATCTGCAGCAATATTGACCAGATCTTTGAGCGAGATGTCTCGTCAAACATTTGGAGGGATAAGTAATGTACCCCAGAACAAAAAAAATGTACTTTGATAGCCACAAAACCCACACCTAACCTGTATATTACAGTACTAATATTAGGGTCTAATTATCTCCTTCATGTAACAAAAAAATACAATACAGTACTGATAAACAAATCAAATGAACCAGACTGAGTTCAAACTATGGAAGGACTCTATGTTAAAAAAATAAGTTGAAAAGGATTTGGGGGTGAAATTGTATCGAAAAGTGAATGTAATTTTATTTTCGTTTGGGAAAATGAAGCTACTCATACTTTCTTACGTCCCATTAAGAATTCTCCTTCAGGTCAGAATATTAAATGAGAATATTTATATACCTTAGTACCCTCAATGTTCCTAGCTTTTATCTTTTATTAAATGAGAGAGTATTTATATACCTTAAGTACCCTCGTTGTTTCTAGCTTTCATCTTTTCAAGGATGTGAACGCTGAACATCCTACCAATCTTAAAAAGGTTAAACCAGTTACCAAAATGGAACAAGAGACTTTAGTTTAGTGTGTATTTTGTAAAACTTTCTAGATATCAACATCAAAATGCCATAGCTAGACTTGAAACCGATATCTAAAGTCTGATCAAACGGCATGGAAGCTTACAGAATATTGGGGAATGATACAAACTTAAAATCCTTATTTTCTAGTTCATTAAACTATTACTTCAAAGAAAGATGTATAAAGCATCTGATACTTTATATCATAGATGTTTATAATATTTAATAGCAACATCTCTCACAAAATCTATTTACGAGATATAGTTACGCATCATAGGTATTTTTGAAACAGTATAAACAATATTCTTTATGAAAGGGGAAACGAGCAATACTCCGCTGAATTTAAGTTCTAAAATTCTTTAAACTACTTAAGTACAGTATTTTAAGTATTATCTATATACTTATACGGCAATGTATTCATTTAATATTTACGGCCATACATCTAAATGTATGGCCGTAAATAGTTACCACGTAACCAAATCGGATCATCAAAGTAAATTGTGTGCCTTGAGAAACGTCGGTCGTTTAGTCTAAATTGGTTTCTGTTACTGTACGTAACCGATCATTACGAATAAAGTCTGTCCGGGGCAAAAGATTTTGCTTCGACTCGAAAAGATATGCGAACTCTTACCAGAAAAACCGGCTGACTGATCTGTGTATTTACCATTTGCAGACCGTCTGTCGTTGCGAATAGTTTACGGTATAAATTCTGTCCTCGTTTAAGCTTTTATCCAATGCAAAGTAAAAATCTATTGAGTTTGTATTACTCCGATCCGTTTGAATCGTCAATTCTTTGATACATTGAAATGAATATTTTCACTATTCAAAGATATGGTATATGATACAAATTAAGTATTATATGAAACATATTATATGACACGTATTATATGACACGTATTACATGACACGTATTATATGACACGTATTATATGAAACCTATTATACTTTTAGTTGTTTGTAAGCCACGGTAGACCAATTGGATGAGTAATGCATTAGAAACCAGAGGGTAGCGAGTTCAAATCCAACCAAAGACATCAAGGGGAGATGATGCACGTTAATCTGTCGTGGCCAGAAATTTCTTCACGTTGGCTGGGTGTGGAAGTTAGGAGTGTCAGCTCAGGTGTGATCTCTTCATCTGAACGTGGTTCAAAATTACGTGCTGTTGTCCTAGGATCTTTTCCTTCGGGAAATCCCTGGATTGATCCGGACAGTCTCCAATAACCCATTGTGTTGATCCAGTGCGTTAATTTATATATATATAAATTAACGATTAATAAGATAAAGTTAATAGCATATTAGTTTTTTTAAGTTGGAAAGTTTAACGAACAGGTTAAAAAGGTTTTCGTTTTGCGTTGAAATGGCCCAGCCAATTGATTTAGCATTTCCATTCATGGGACTACATGGACGGCTTTGTGAACCACCTTGGCTTTTCCCTGGTGGATGGATTCACTCGTTACTCCACAAATTCTTATCATACATTCTAGATAGAACCAGTTTATTGAGAGGTATTCTTTCAGGCCGGACAACCTCACATTAGAACCAGATACTTTGGATCCAGAACCCTGGCCACAAGGACGGTATAAATAGAAAAGTAATTTTGCATAATTCAATTGGTTTAAAAAAGATTAATCAAGAATATCGCTTTTAGTCTTACTAAATCAACAAAAACAACTAATAATGGATTTCAAGTATTATTAAAAACAAAACTTATCATGTTCAGTACACTTTGTTCTACACTAAAAGAGTTACTTGGGGTACTCTACGCCTACTCTTGTGTAAAGTAAACAAATAGACGTAAAATAACATCTAATTATGTTTCGAAAATTTAATAATCTAATGGCACAAAACTGGGCTTTTAAAACGTGTACATTTCGACCATTTTTCCTAAAATTCCTTTGTTTTTGCAATATTTTGTTCCATTAGTCCTTTCTATTCGTTTTAAAAACACATTTTATCAAGTCATTTAATACAAAATAGTAAAATAATATTTTAAAGGTATGCGAAAATATTGCCGAGATATTAAAGATATAGCAAAAATTATTATAAAACGCATTATGATATAAAAGTTGTCACGTTCAACGTTTATCTGAGTGACAACAATGAAACAGGGTCGGCATTCAGCGTTTTGGGGCAGAAATGTGAAACTTTAACATGGAACTTTAGGAGCCTGTGACAAGGAATTCTGAAACCTGTATAGCTGCTGCTATACACGTTTAGTCAACCCAGTTGGTTATAATGATGTAGGGATGGCAGTTTTACGTTAGTTCATCAACTTGACGCTACGTTAACAACAAAAGCAACAAAACGTTAGTTTCACAACATGAACGCGAACTGTGGCGCGTTCAAAAAACGCACACGGAATGTACCTTATCCCGAAGTATCCCGCGGAACATCACATCACACCGATCCGATATTTATGTTTCTCATTCACAACCAGAATATGAAAAGTAATTAAGCGCCAGAGCCAAGGCAGGAGAACCCGAGTGCAAAAACTCCAAACAAAATTTCATAAATCTCACGAGAAATAAAATCAGAAAATATCCCCTTAATCCTAAGCCAAAAACAAAAGGACAAAAAAAGCAATTCCTTTTTCCTCCCTCCTGCTTTCTCCAGATGCATTGTTTCCTCGGAGTATAATCAATGCCCTCCTCCCATTCGTTGTCTGCCGACCCCCCTATCATGCACTTCTTCCGCCCTCCCACGACACCTGCAGGAGCCCCTCCCCTTCTCCTCCCTATCGATTATTATATGCCTCCATCGATAGGAACTCGGAAAAGCGAGCACGCAAGAAAATAGTTTTCGGCCTTTTTTCTGTCTTGTGGGGGAGCAGTTTCCGTCTCTCTCTAGCGCGGGGTGTTTTTTTTTATTGCACTCTTCTTCATCAGAATATTAAAATAGTGGAATGGACTTGGAAAGTCTCAATAGTATAACAAGGCGTACGTGGATTGGAATGTTGGACTGCAGAAATATCACTCATAGACCCCATTGCATGTGGGAATGTCATGGAGTTGTAATGAAGACAGAACTGAATAAATCTTGAAATTATAAGTTGGTAGATACCGGGTTTTATGCACTAGTGGCCATAGTTGTCCAAGCCGCTCCATACACAGGACATACAATGTCAGGTAATTGCGAAACGAAAGTTACCGGTAATTTTAGTTAACGTCGTACTAGAGCAACACAACGGGCTATTGACGACGGTCCGGGATCAATCCCTTAAGGGAAAGATCCGAGGACAACACCTCGTCATTTTGAACCACGGTCAGATGACGAAGCAACGCCTGAGCTGACACCCCACTCTCCAAACTTCCACACCAACCCAACGTGAGAAGAAAGTGACCGGAGAGAACAATGTAGATGGGTATTTTAATTAACGTTGCTCTGAAGCAATGCGAAGGGCTATTGGCGAAGTTCCGGGAGGGAATCCGAATGAAAAGATTCAACGGTCAGATGACGAGGTCACACCTGAGCTGTCACCGCACACTCCAAACTTGATCACCACGTCAACGTGAGGAGGACAGTTGAGGACACGACTTATTTAACGAGCAACAGCCCCCGTTGTACACGAAGGTTGCTTGGATTTAAACTCTCAACTCTCTAGTTGCTAATCCGTTACTCTTCTAACCGGGTAATTGGTAATTTTTAATTCACGCCGTACTAGAGCAATACAACGGGCTATTTACGACGGTCCCGAATCAATCCCCTAATGGAAAACACCACGTAATTTTGAACCACGGTCATATGACGAGGCAACACGTGAGCAGGCACCCCACTCTCCAAACGTCCACACCAACCCAACGAGAGGACTTTCGGCCGCGACAGACTGAAGGTGCACCAGCCGCCTCTACACCATACGCTTACAAACATCCATGCACTGACTCGGAACCTTCCGATCTGAAGGCTAACAACATAACCACCGGACCAGTTGGTTGACTCTTTCAACTGGCCCAAAACAAAGGACGGAGAGATAGATCGTTTGGGTTCACGATCCTTATGTTTGTCAAAAGCAGTAAGCCCATGGAAAAAGTATACAAAAATTAGGGTACCTCGGGATGATGAAGCCCGTACACAACAAAAGAATATGTACTCCCAAGGTATTGGATGATTGAGAAATGATATAGAAAAGAGTTTAAAAAAAGTGAACAATATGTTGACTAGTAGTCCGCAGCAGACAAAAATTGGCTAAAGCTCACATTACAACTAGTTTTGATCACAAGATTCTGGGTACCTGAAAGCCATAAAGCTCTGTCTACTTTTATATCTAGCCTACGGGATTTTAAGCGTAAACAGACCAGACCATCTATGAAAATTTTACTTCTGCTGTCCAAATTCTATCGCACCGAGCCGACCAACCGGTATAGTGGTTAAGGTGTTAGCCTCTAGATCGGAAGGTTCCTGGTTCGAATCCGGGTTCGGGCATGGGCGTTTGTAAACGTATGGTGTAGAGGCGGCTGGTGCACCTTAAATCTGTCGTGGCCGAAAGTCCTCACGTTGGGTTGGCGTGGAAGTTTGGAGAGTGGGGTGCCAGCTCAGGTGTTGCTTCGTCATCTGACCGTGGTTCAAAATTACGAGGTGTTGTCCTCGGATCTTTCCCTTAAGGGACTGATCCCGGACCGTCGTCAATAGCCCGTTGTGTTGCTCTAGTACGACGTTAACTAAAAATTACCATTACCATCTATCGCACCGACCAACCGGTATAGTGGTTAAGGTGTTAGCCTTTAGATCGGAAGGTTCCTGGTTCAAACTCAGGTCAGTACATTGCGGTTTGTAAGCTTGCGGTGTATATTCGGATGGTGCACCTTAAATCTGTCGTGGACGAAAGTCCTCACGCTGGGTTGGTGTGGAAGTTTGGAGAGTGGAGTGCCAGCTCAGGTGATACCTCGTCATCTGACCGTAGTTCAAAAATATGTGGTGTTGTCCTCGGATCTTTCACGAGTAAATTATTTCAAAACGCAAGAAAATTCTTTTAAGAAATCTTAATTAAAAACAAACTCCAAATAAAAAAAGTATACACCACTTAACTATTTTTAAAAAGTACTTTCCAAACAGGTACACAGAAAAGTAATGCATAGTTAAAAATCTTGAAAACACGTTGATCAAAAACAAAATATCGAAATTCAAGGTATCCGAAAACGAATTAATAGTTAGTATTTTATCTAAGGACGTGTACAAAAGTATTTCATGCATTTACAAGATTTAATTTGTGAAGTGATAAAAAAAGGTATCGAAACTCTAGGATCCCCTAAATTCTCCTTTGTCTAAGCCACTGGACCTATCTAACATTTAAGCAAAGAAACATCGAAAATTTTAGCCCATTCGTATTGAAAATCAGTAATGTAATTGGTAATTTTTAATTAACGTTGTATACTAGATCAACACAGCGTGCTATTGAAGACGGTCCGGGATCAATCCCCGAAGGAAAGATTGAAAATCGGAAGAAAATAAATTTGAAGATGCCACTCAAATAGAGCAAGGTGGATAAATGGCGAGCTGCCAAGCAATAATATATATTAGAGCAAATAACCTTCATTACCAATAAGTAAGAATCTACTTACGAATTAGTTTTTGTTAGGATTGGGTTAGAATTCTACGTAATTTTGTTGATTATAGTGCCTCTTGGATTTTGCTATGAAGTTTCCCAGTTTACATAACATCTCTCGGTATAAGGACTATATGTTTCCTGTTTGGTTTTGTCAATCTTTTTGTGTTTTTGAGACACATCGACAGTTTTGTAAACCTAGAGGCTGCCATGTTCTTGTTGTACTTCAATATTTTGCTTATCATTGCATGTCGTCGAGTTGGTATACAGGTTATATAATACAACCAGTAAAGGCTTTTGAGGAGATATAAAATATAGGCTTGTAACAAAAAATTAGTACTTTAAATTTTCAAGTGTAAGGCCCGGTGCACACATCCGGTTTTTCAACGTGCGGCGCCAAAGCCCACACATAACCGTGAAATGACGCAAGTACTCATTTCGCGCCATTTGCGATAAATATTCTATGGAAGAAGACGTGTTTATTTCGCCTACTTGGTGTAAAAAAATTATATTTTGAAACAAAATAGACGTTAGCGGATACAACCATTTATTAATTATTATTTATATTCCATTTATTTTTGAAAACTAGGTACTTCAGACCATAGAAGCGTGTGCGGCGAGCTGCGGCGTCATGGGGAACTGCGGTACAAACTGCACGCAAGTTGGACGTGCATCGCCGTAACGGCACCATATTCCATTTGATCTAATGTATATCAGACCGCACTTGCGTTACGGCAGCGGCGCCGCACGTTGAAAAACAGGATGTGTGCACCGAGCCTAAAACAACTACTTAAAAACGGAAATTTGCGTATTCCAAATAAAATTATATCTTCAACTATTAGAAAAGTTATGTGAAAGAAATTATTGATCTTTAAACGTTTTTCAGATCTTGATTTCTTTTATCAGATTATTTACTTCTATCATTTATAGTTCAGTAAGTATTTTGAATTAATATTAAAGTCGGCGAATGTAATAAACTTTGCTCGGAAAGACACATTTTTAGGTTTATTAAAAAAATAATCCAAACCACCAAAACATGAATATAAATTTTATGTAATAGCTAAGAAGTGTACACAATATTTTCGACACTTTTAATTCATGAAATATTTGATTGAATCCCATGAACTCATTTTATGCCAATTAAACACCTTATAAACAAATAGACTATAAAATCTGCTAAGCATAATCAATATAGAAAAAGATAAATAACTTCTGGTTTGAATTAAATAATCTCGGATAACTTTTGAAAAGTTTTATTTGATCTTTATGAAATATTGAAAATATTTGTTTCAAATTTCTCAGATTGAATACTTTGAGAATCAAACTAAAATATTTTACGGTATGATCTTTGGAAGATGGCTGAATGGCCGCTGATGTGTAAAATCAAACAAATTTAGAACCAATTTTTCTTGGCTTTTCATTTTACTATTTTTAGGTTATTTGATCTGTATGGATAGAATATAGAAGCAGGAGCCGGTCAAAACCTCACAAATGAAAATTATACTATAAATACTACCTCATTCAAAAGCGAGGTCTTTATGGATTCAATAACTGAAAATGAGTTCACTTCGGTAACATCAAAGTAAGTTGAACTCTAAATTCCATCGCTATTGCTTTACAAAGCAGAGTGAAAATGCTGCCAGAATATTATATACAATTATAGAATTTGTTTAACCAATTAAAAAATGTTTTTTAATATTTTGCCACTTTGAAAAGCAATCCAGTTGCATCAAAACTGGATGTATGAATAGTTTGTGGTATTTGCATGAGAACGAATATTGGTAGCTTTTTGAAATGTTTTGGAGTGCTTGAAGTTTTGCTTTCGTTCTATGATATTTTTGAAAAGCACTGCAAATATCGTGTTGCTTT
Organism: Metellina segmentata; assembly: GCA_947359465.1. NCBI lineage: Eukaryota > Metazoa > Arthropoda > Arachnida > Araneae > Tetragnathidae > Metellina > Metellina segmentata. The sequence continues at coordinate 97,505,568 of OX375879.1, forward strand.
GTTTAGTTTTCGTTTACATTAGTCACATTTCTTGTTTACAGATATACAGATTGGTGTTGCGCATAACTTTTTCAGTTTTATACACTATTATATTTTGTTCTTATGTTTTTGAAGTAAGAATGGGAGACACATAAAGACGGCAGGAAATTGCTTCTTAAGAAGGAGCATTTCAGTAGTCACAAGTTTATAAACTGCACTTCTTCTTTTGTTCATATAGTTGTCCTGTCCACACTTCTGAGTAAGAAACCACCGTGTGTATTTTGCCCAGCTTTGGCAATGTCGATTATTTTCTAGCTCTAAAGCTGTCTTCGGGAGGATAATTCATGGTTTGAAGAGCAGTTACTATTTCAGGTCAGGTGAATATACGATTAGGTGTGAGTTCAATGCCCAGACAGTTATTACAATGTATACGTTCTGTGTTCATATTCTCGTAGCACACTTCTCATACGTTTGCTACATTGTGGCTGGTAAAAAAGTTACTCAAAGAAGGCCCTTTAAAGATAATGTAAGCAAAGATTAACTGCTCAAAGCTAGCAATTTATTCTGCTCACTACTTTTACTTCGGGAGATTTTAAAAGTCTTTTTTAAAGATTAGATAGTAATAGAAACACGTCATGTCCAAGTAGAAAAAAAGACGACCAATCAATCTGATGATTAAAGTGTTAGCCTCTAGATAGGATGGTTCCTGGTTCGAATCCGTGTCAGTGCATTTATGTTTGTAAGCGTATGGTGTGGAGGCGGCTGGTGCACATAAATCTGTCGTGGCCGAAAGTCCTCACGTTGGGTTGGTGTGGAAATTTGGAGTGATGGGTGCCAGCTTAGGTGTTGTTTCGTCATCTGACCGTGGTTCAAAAATACGTGGTGCTGTCCTCGGAACTTTCCTTTAGGGCATTCACCCCGGATCGTCATCAATAGCTCATTGTGTTGCTCTAGTACGACGTTAATTAAAGTTACCTTTCCTTATCATGTAGAAAAAGACGCGGCGAGACCAAAAATCAAATCAATATCATTATAAAAAAATTGTTTTCCCAAGTGCTTCGATCATCTTCTAAAATGTGTTCTTTACTCTGTTAAAGTTTTAATTTGTAGCTTGCGACAATCTAACACAAGGAAATACTTTTACTATTCTGGTCGCGAATATATAAGGTAGACGTTTCAATTCATAAATCTGATTGTAGCTTCTATAGAAATTGCACTCATGCGATTCCGAAGTACCAAACATCCGAAGAGAACACAAGGTAACTATTTTTACTCTCCCATTAATGAATATAACTAACAAATTTCAACTTAATCAGTTTGTAGCTATGGAATACATTGTCATACGAGTTTGCAGAACCAGAAATTTAGAGACCACAAGACAACTGTTTTTACTATCCCGATTAATGAATATTAATTAAAATTTTAATTCATCAATCTGATTCTATCTATGGAATATATATTTATACGAGTTGGCAGAACCAGAAATTTATAGAGAACAACACATGGCAACTCATGAATATACGGTATAAATTTTAATTTACCAATCTGGTTGTAGCTACGGAAGACATATCGCATCCCAGCAAGAAAAGTGACACAAGTCAAAAAATACAAATTTTGATATTATGTCATTGAAAAATATGTATGAGGTGCTCCAGTGTGTTACATTACTATTCGATAGACTATAATAGAAGTTACCACCATAAATACTTACCTAAAATTTAAAAGAAGCTTATAGTATTTCAATAAAAGATTTTTAGTATCTTATAAGTTGATGTTTCTCAAATTCTGCAATTTTGAATTGCGTCACTTTTCTTGCCGGGGTGCGATATGCATACTAGTTGGCAGAACTAAAAGTTTAGGAAAACAAGATAATTATTTTTACTGTCCTTTTAACCCTCTTGGTAGTTGCCTCGACGAGATATCTCGTCATAAGCAAATCAAACCCGATCTTGGTAGACGATATATCTCGTCATTAGAAAACTACCTAAATCTTGATCTCTTCACCATCAAAAAACTCCAATATACCTCGTAATTAGCAAGATTGCTCGGTTCTTGATGGACGAGATATCTCGTCGAAGCAACTTGGAGGGTGCGTGAATGTACACATTTTAAAACACGAGTCTGATTATAGCTCCTACAAGTCTGTCAAACCACAAAACAAAGCAACCAACACCGATGATCAGCGTAGAAAGACACAAACTCCAAAGAAAGCAACGGCCAAAAGACATCGCGCGTATTTTTTTTTGTACAGCCATTTTTACTAACCCATTAGTAAACATAAGGTATGAATTCGAGTTCATCGGTCTGATTGTTGCTATGGAAGACGTCCTCAAGCGACTTTGCAAAACCAGAAATCTAGGGAACACGAGATCATTATTTCTGATAACCTATTAATAAATATACAAATTTTAATTCACTAGTCTGATAGCAGTTCCTGCGAAACACACACCAATTCTGTCGAACAATGCAACCTACACCGCAAAAAGACGCGGACACCAAAGAAAGCAACAGCCAAAAGACATCGCGCGTATTTTTTTTTTGTACAGCCATTTTTACTAACCCATTAGTAAACATAAGGTATGAATTCGAGTTCATCGGTCTGATTGTTGCTATGGAAGACGTCCTCAAGCGACTTTGCAAAACCAGAAATCTAGGGAACACAAGATCATTATTTCTGATAACCTATTAATAAATATACAAATTTTAATTCACTAGTCTGATAGCAGTTCCTGCGAAACACACACCATTTCTGCCGAACAATGCAACCTACACCGCAAAAAGACGCGGACACCAAAGAAAGCAACAGCCAAAAGACATCGCGCGTATTTTTTTTTGTACAGCCATTTTTACTAACCCATTAGTAAACATAAGGTATGAATTCGAGTTCATCGGTCTGATTGTTGCTATGGAAGACGTCCTCATGCGACTTTGCAAAACCAGAAATCTAGGGAACACAAGATCATTTTATTTCTGATAACCTATTAAAAAATATACACATTTTAATTCACTAGTCTGATAGCAGTTCCTGCGAAACACACACCAATTCTGCCGAACAATGCAACCTACACCGCAGAAAGATGCGGACACCAAAAAAAGCAGCGGCCGAAAGACATCGCGCGTATTTTTTTTTTGTACAGCCATTTTTACTAACCCATTAGTAAACATAAGGTATGAATTCGAGTTCATCGGTCTGATTGTTGCTATGGAAGACGTCCTCATGCGACTTTGCAAAACCAGAAATCTAGGGAACACGAGATCATTTTATTTCTGATAACCTATTAAAAAATATACACATTTTAATTCACTAGTCTGATAGCAGTTCCTGCGAAACACACACCAATTCTACCGAACAATGCAACCTACACCGCAAAAAGACGCGGACACCAAAGAAAGCAACGGCCGAAAGACATCGCGCGTATTTTTTTTTGTACAGCCATTTTTGCTAACCCATTAGTAAACACAAGGTATGAATTCGAGTTCATCGGTCTGATTGTTGCTATGGAAGACGTCCTCATGCGACTTTGCAAAGCCAGAAATCTAGGGAACACAAGATCATTATTTCTGATAACCTATTAATAAATATACAAATTTTAATTCACTAGTCTGATAGCAGTTCCTGCGAAACACACATCATTTCTGCCGAACAATGCAACCTACACCGCAAAAAGACGCGGACACCAAAGAAAGCAGCGGCCGAAAGAACCCGTTTTTTTTTCTCAGCACTCTTTGAATTCCGCCGAAGCACCGGAAATCATCAAAAGCGGCTCAGACATTCAAGAGTAATTATCAACGCATGCACCAAAAATCAAAACTGAATCTTGCGTCCTTCCGCCTGCGAGACCACGAGGAAAAAGAAGAAAGCAATGGAAGGGAGTTATCGCTTCGGAACCGGCGGCGGCCAAAAACTCCCTTTCCCCCACACACATCCAGCTATCTATCTATAAGTTTCTATTTTCCCCTCTTTTTCCCTCCCTTTTATCCCAGACAGCGAGCTTAAACGTTGCTGCAGGATCATTCAGTTGAGTTTGCTCAGGGAGGGGGGGTGGGGATAAGAGCTTGTTGACAGTTGGGATTAGTAAAGAAGATGTGCAGAACAGAATTCTACTCGGCTAGCCGAGTAACGGGATTACAACGGCGAAAGGGGGAGGGGGTTTGGTTTCTGAAATCCACCCCCGATACGTCGATATCGAATTTTTATTTCTGGAGCTACGGGAACAGGTAGGGTGGAAGTTGTTCTTATGGCGGTTTGGGAGGCAAAGTTTGGAGGAATTGATGGAATGCGTGAACTGTCGCGCTTGCAAGACGTTTCAAGTCTTCTAACTGTCTCCTTGTGCTGAGTGGTTTCATCAATCCAGGGAACAGGCCCTGATTTACCATTAGGCCCGTGAGGCACGGGCCTAGGCCCCCATAATTTAGAGGGCCCCCAAGTTTCAAAAGTATCTAAAAATTTTAAACAGTTTTTAGTAGTTACATAAATTATTGGGTATTTACGTAAATGTCCGTCGACCGTTTCCCCTACTATCACATTCTTGTAATTACATTAATTATCTAACTATTATGTTTTTAATTTTCATGTGCTTTATTTTTGTTTTGCCAGGAGTTATTAGTGATGTCACGATTTTCTCAAACTTTTTGGTGACATCTGTGAAACGGTCAACAGTCAAATACGTAAGTACCAATTATTGTTATAAAATTAGTTTTTGTGATGAACAAATAAAATGGGGGGGAGGGGCTTTCCTGCGTGTTGTGCCTACTATACCAAATTAGCTAAATCGGGCCCTGCCAGGGAATGTAGTAAAAAATCTAAGTAAAAGTCTTATGCTTTAATATTTTAAAAACACTGTATGGATATTGTAACACCTGTCTGGTCGTTGAACTCGAACCCAATCATACACTACATGGACAAAAGTATTTGGACACTGCAGCGAATCGTAAGAGGATCCGTCTTAGTGTGGGGTTGTTTTCCTGGTTAGGACCATTTTTTTATGTACCTGGTACCAATGACGTTTACCTCAACTTTCTGGATAATTCGGTCTTGCCTACACTATGGCATTACTACGGCGATGATGGTTGTTTCTTCCAACTGATTTGATCTCCATGTCATGCTGCTAAACGTGTGATGGACTGGTTTCCTGATAATGAGGTGAATTGGCTTGACTAGCCTGTTTAGAGCCTCAATCTCAATCCGATCGAACACTTGTGGAACAAACTGGAGCGACTAGTACGACCCCGCCACGGATGCCCATTTTCACAGCAATCTTCTCGCAACCTTGCAAGAGACATGGCGAGCTATTCCTGCCCAGATTTACAGAGAACTTGTGAAAAGTCTGCATCGACGTGTTGCAGCTATAATACAAGCAAAATGAGGGCCTACCCGTTACTAAATAGAATAATAAAGCACTTTTTCTGAAAACATGCTGTGCCCAAATACTTTTGTCCATATAATGTGCATTGAAGTGCCTTGTAACAGTAGTTGCTATTCAAACCATTGATTACCATCCTGAATAACTGTTAACAGAAGGAAAATCATCGGCATCGCTAAAGCTGAGCAAAGCGCACATGGTGATATTTGACTCAGAAATGGACATGACAACAACACCAACATCAAATAAATAATAATTTATTTTACAGTACCTGTATCGACTTTTACTGAGTTAATTACCATTCTTAGGTATTTGTTGGTGTAATACTTTTGTGGGAAGATAAGTAGTTGAATTAACGATACACTACAACATCACAATAAGCTATTGGCGATGGTCCGAGTTCAATTTCCAAAGGGGATGATTCTAGTAGTTTTGAACCACTGTCATAAGACGAGGTCAACATCTGAGCATGAACAGTGTCACTTGGAAGATGCTTTTCTCATAAGCGACTCTTTGTGCTAAGTAGTTTAATGAGTCTTTGGAATATAGTGAAACGTTATTTACAATTATAGCATAACGTATGCTATATATTTTTAATTAATGTATTATCAAATAATTAGTTTCGAATTAACAGCACTTGTTTCGACTAGTTAACCAGCAGTTCCTAAGTATTTATAGATCAAATGCTTTTAATATGTTGGCAGCTGAATTAGCGTCACACTGAAGCAACACTATGGGCTATTGACTACGGTCTATGAGTAGTCGCAAAGGGAGGGATTCGAGGACAGCACTTCGTAATTTTGAACCTGGGTTGATTTACAGAAGGTGCTTCGGATTTCACGGAATTCATTGCTAGAAATAACACTGATCTTCCGAATACATTGAAATGAATGGGCATTATAAAGTTTTAAAAGAACATCGACGTAGCGTAAAGCAAAATTTCGTGAAATTAACAAAAAATAAACAATGAATAAAAATATATGCTTATTTTCACGAGAATATGAGGATTTCTTGTGGCTTTGAAGTGTTGTTTTAATAGTTATGTAAATAAAAGCTGAGACAAAAATATCTGAAGACAAATTTTCCATGACTCCATGCCTTCTACTAAAATACCTAAAATATAAGATTTATTTGTACAGGTTATGTAACTGTGAATGAAAATGGTAGTCGGAATGTAATATTTTTTTTCAAATATCAATGTGAAAAGTTTTCTGCGCTCCCCAAATGTCCCGATAACTTAATCTCTACTTTTCTTCAAACTATTCGATATGCCCTTCATTTTGTTAATCCCAAATATATCGATCCTAGTATGTCTGTACCCATCCATTAGACGAGGTATACAACAGAATAAAACTTCCTTTGTAAGAAATGTCCCAAGGCTTATTGTAGTTCAAAGAGTCATGTGTGAGTTTTGAAAACAAGTTTGCGTGAGTAATTCGTTTAAGTTCGAGATAAGATTTTGACAAATATGATTTATAACTACGAAATATGCAAGGCCATTGAATAGATGCATTTGTTTTCGGATTTTAATTTACATATACTCTTATTCCTATAGGATAAGATCCTTTGTTTACCGTCTCATTATAAGCAAGAGAAGGAAAATGGGATTTGGAATTAAAAAAAAAAGTTTTGGTCTAAAAATGTCCTAAAGAAGTTACCTAAGAATCCACAAAATATTCACTAAAGAATCCGCAAAACATTCACTCCAAACATCTTGCACAGTTCATAGTTACAAAATAACCACGCATGTAGATTTCTTACCTATTACAATAAAAGTTAAATCACTACCTGCCACCATATTGTTTTATCATAAGCGGTAGCATTGTAGACCTACTTTCACGTGGTGTTCCAAGGTAACGTTTTAAACGGTGAAAAGACCTACGGTTTTGGGAAGCGTACTGCACGAACTCAATAAGTTATCATCCATCACTCGTCATCTGACCGTGGTTCAAAATTATGTAACCCGTTGTGTTTCCCTAGTACAATGTTAACTAAAGTACCTACCTACCTACATCCGTCACTTGTAAACCTGTACTAGACTTTCTAACCGAGAATTCAATGGCCGATACAGGGAGGTAAGAGTTGGATGGACAACAAAATTTATTTCTTATCTTATTATACCTTACTTTTCTTATCAATTTCATGTATTGTTTTTGCTAGCTTTTGTTACAAACGCGTTTATATTGTTCGCTTTGTTCTCCCAAACGGAGTTGTCATTCATATAATTACTGTAAAAAATTTATTACAGCTCATGATTTTGTCTATCAAAATTATTATACATGAGTATTGTTTTATCACAATTAATATGCTAGAATATTTTTTATCCGAATGAATGTAATAAAAATTTTTTTATCAAAATTAAAATACAAAAATATTGTTTTATCAGAATAAAAAATAGATTACATCTTAAAATATTGTTTTATTAGAATAAATTTTAGAATTTGAAAATAAGAATCAACAGAGCAAAGAGGAATACTTTATTTATCGTGAATACATAGCACGATAAAATGCTGCCATTGAAAACCATTCGCAAGAGAAAATTCTTCCCGACTAACACTTCCTCAGAAAAAGTAGATCCCCGCTCATGACCTATTATACTGCGGTTTTATCAAAATTAATTTCAGAATTTACAAACGAGAATTACAGAGTGCAAAAAGGAATGCTTTATTTCTCGTGAATAGGTAACGCGATAAAACGCTGCCAGTGAAAACCATTCACAAGAGAAAACTCTCCCCAGCAGCAGCACTTCCATCAGTTCCGAAGCAGGCGGAAATCTTGAAAATTCTTCGGCAAACTTCCCCTTAAAACGGTAGTCAGACACGATGAGCAATAATAACGATAAAGGAAACAAAGAGTTAATAATAACGACGGTGTTCCCGAAGCAACAACAAAAAAAAAGGAACAATCCCTCCCATATTTCCTACAGACTGCAAACACAGACCACGGCCAATTAATCCTAGGGAAAAGAGGCGGGATCCGTTAAAACAAGCCCTGCCATCGCGAGCTCTGGTCATAATCCCTTCTGCAAACATTAAAGTGATACTTGGAAGAATTCCTCCTGCAACCAACGTGCCGGAGGAAAAAAGTCCCCGTTCGCGTAACAATACAGTTGCCTCCGTGTTCCAGGGGTTCCAGCAGCCCGGATGTTTCCCATGGGCTGGATTACGGCTGTGCAAGAGTGGGACGTATTTACGTTTAGTCTTTAAATTCTAATTTACGGTTTACGGGAAAGGTTGGTTAGGTGTTCGGTCTAGTGTCTTTTTGGGGGTGGAGGTGTTTTCAGAGATTGTTCTTTTCTTGGGGATGGGGCTTCCGCTGGGAACACGACGCTGTAGGTATTTTTCATTCCGGAATGGAGGTTGTGCATGGAATCGGAAATTACCATCGAGAAGCTGACGGCCTCTCGAATTTTAAGTATGTAAGTTTTCTCTCTACACGGCGCACAAGTATGTTCTCGGTATCCATCGCTGCCATAGTACATTATCTTAAAAATTTATTTCTAAGCAGCTTCAAAAGTGTGTATGATAGGGTTATTTTCTATATATAATGTAGATCACTGCTCAAAAAAAAAAATTGCTGATTAAATAGCGAGTCTTTAGCAACCGAAAAGTTTAAAATACTAGATGTTTTATGATACGACTTTCCATTGGTGTCATAATAGATGGCTCCCGAAAGAAGTTTTTAGTAGTTTCTAAAGTGTGTATCATAGGGCTCTTTTTTGTGTACTATGTGTTATGATTAACTATCACGTCTTTGGCAAATGGAAATTTAGAAATCTTAGATGTCCTACGATACGCCTTTTCTGTCAAGCTCAATAGGTGAAGGTATTGTTGTTGCGGCGATACGTTTCCCGTACGTATACTGAATGTGTGTTGCTTGTGTTTTGAATCCGTTTCCAGCACTGCCATTGAAATTAAAAAAATAATAAGTTCTGAATTGATTCACGATAGTTGATTGATCAGTACCAATTAGATTAACCCTCCAAGTTGTTTCGACGAGATATCTCATACATTAAGACCTGACCAATTTTACAATTAAAAATTCCTCATCCAGAGAATACTTGCGCTATTACTTACGGGAATGAAGGTCAAACTCGTCCCTTGCTAGAACTAGTGATAATTTCGAACAGATTTGTATCAGAGTCTGAACACTACAGGACAGTTTTTGACACGAAAGTGTACCACCGGGCTATTATTATAAACCCCACTTTTTAAAAATTCAGAACTGTTTTGTTTACTAAGACTCATACTGTATCCGAATAAAAATGTCACCTTATGTTTTATAAGTCTATTTTCATTAAACGTAAACCAACAGATAAAATTAGATTCCTTACTACCCTATAAGTCATTCTACTTTAAAAGATCTCTGTTTTGTGTCTAGTCGCATCGTACTCTCGAGGATGTCTATTCCCGTTGTTTTAACGCTCAGAAGATGCTTGCGGATTTTGATTAAGGGAAAGTGGACACGTTTATCGTTCTATGATGTGAAAATTCTACAATGATATACTTGAATTCCTTTTAGCACCTTGAATAAATTATTTATCACTTAAGTTATACAGTAAATAATGATGCCCCGTCAGCATTTATCCTGGTGATTCATAGATCACACAAAATCTAATCTTTTACAATTTAGCATTTTTTTTAAAGAATGTTTTTTAAACCGAATTAACCGCACTTATTTTTGAACATTCTTAGTGTGTCATTTATGCTTTATGCATCGAGTATATATGCTTCGAGAACAAGTATGTCCCGTCAAATAATAAATTAGGTGACCCCAACCCACATGGCGGGTTTTTTCCACACAAAGCAACACTCAATAGAGTGGCCCTAAAAAGTTAACAGCTGACGTATAAACCAACAAATCACTGCGTGACTCCGAACACAAAGCGACACTTTGTTACCGAATTCCATTTAATGAGTCGCACTTTTAAGCCCCGCGCCTCCCCACATGTCCCCCGGGGGACCCGAAACAATCCCCCTCGCCCCCCTCCGATGGAAGGGCCGAGCATTCTGCGAGCGTCCAGAAGGAATAATGGCCGTCAAATCCACGGGATGGCTGAAGTTATAACGCGCGATATCAAATCCCGAATTGGGAGAGGAGGTTGGGGGGATTCCCGTTATCTCGGAATGCTTCCCCCCCCTACGGTCCCCCCTCTCGCTGACAATCGCGAACCGTCTGCACTTGTCAGCTTTAAGAGTCCCGCTGATAGGGAACGCGAAGTGTCACTCATGCAGATTTCATCTTTGTCACAACTCGCGTGCATCGGTTGGCTTTGGAGAGGGTTCCGGGTGGATTCGGGACGAGGAAGGAGATGACCAGTTGGTCCCGGTACACAGGAGAGGTCCGTTGGTACAGAGAATTCGAATAACTTTTTCCCACTTTCGTTTTCAGTAGATTTCTGATCAGTGTTAGCAGAAGATCTCGAATATTTACTTAAAGTATTATATATTAATGCAATTCCACGCAATAGGAAACAATTAGAACGACAAGATTAAATGAATAATGGTATAGGGGTCACGCAGCGTTTGTCTGCAACCAAATAATCATAGGATCGAATTCCTATTTGTAAGTATATGGTTGTTGTTCTTATTCTTGGTCAGGGTGAATCCTAGACTATGTCCAGACTATGTTTTTCAAGTCGCACAGTGACCTACTACTTTTCATTCAGGGGTTGTTCTACAGAGATACCGGACAATCTAAAATATGATAAGAGTTGCTGAGGTTACAGAAAGCAACTCACGTGCGTCAGATGGCTTTAGAGAGGGTTCTAGGTGAATTCGGGACGAGGAAGGGGATGACCGGTTGGTCCCGGTACACATGAGAGGTCCGTTGGTACAGGGAATTCGAATAACTTTTTCCCACTTTCGTTTTCAGCAGATTTCTGATCCGTGTTAACAGAAGATCTCGAATATTTAAAGTACGCTGAAAGAATTATTTACTAATGAAACACCACAACTCTTAGAACGACAAGCGGACTGTAAATTTTTCTATTAAAAGTGTATGGAGTAGTGGAAGTTTGGCGAGCGGGGTGCCATTTTAGGTTTTGACCTTGTCATCTGACCGGTTTTTAAAATTACGAGGTGTTGTTCTTGAATCTTTCACATCGGGGTTGATCCCAGACCGCTAACAATAGCCCGTTGTGTTACATAAGTTCGACGTTAATTTAACTACCTACCCAATAATTATATATATGATGTTTAGGAAGGTTGGGGGTTTTATGGCTCGAAGGCCCTATTTGTCTGTGAGCCAAACTTCATGTGGTGTCACAATACAGATAACTAAAAGGAAGGGTAGAGAGTTATAAATACAGTTCAAATATATACAGTCAAAAATTAAAATTCCAATTTTACAGAAAATGAAAATGTTATTTTAATGTTTTAGAAATGTTATTTTAAATTGTCTTAGTTAATATGATTTTGTTGGAGGCTCTTTTCTGTTATATCCACAGGGCTGAATTTTGTATATTTTTCATGTGTTTTTGTTTGTAAATAATTTACTAACTATATACGAACGAAAAGGGGATTTCAGAAATGATCAATCGAAATAGTGTAATAACATCGGTAAGGGAAAACGCATACGAACGCAGCAAACGTTTCTCAATAAACGAATTACTCCATGTGATACCCCACATTACAGAATTACATTTCCTTTAGAATCCAGATATACATCAGAATAATTTCTTACATGGCAGCGAAATATATGTTCGTCGATACAATACTCCTTAGCAGGACGCATTGCATCTTCATTACATTTCTCCCATTATCTTCATTCAGTTTGCTTGAAGGTAACAAGACTGATGGATTTCTCGGGGGAATAAATTCCACCGCGATCCTCTTTGACAAGTGGTCCAAAACTTTCCCTCCCAGTCCAGAAAGGAAAACATTAAGCAGCCCATCGAAAGCACAGCGACGGTGGCTTATCCAGTGGAATTTTATGCTTCATTTCCTGGCAGAGCAAAACGTTATCGCCAGTTGTAATCACGAAGGAAGGGGGTGGACGTAATGTCCTGTCCTCGGTTATCGAGCGGGGTCTTCGGAGAATGTCATATTCCAGTTGGGTTTATAGTCAGTCCTCCATCCTTCGCACCCAAAAGTCTGCTGGACCTGAGGCGTTTTATGGCCTCGGGCCACGCTCGCTGAGGGGGGGGGGGCGGTTCGATTGTTGATTGTGCTGTTGTTGGGTCCTCTTCCAGGATGGCCGATAAATTCATCTTGTCGCTTGAATACATAAACGCGCGTCAGGCGCTGGCCTTTTGCTGTTCCTTAGATTCTGTGCGGTGTGAAGTCGTGAAGTGAATTTAAGTAGTGGCGAGTGAATCTTACTCTTTCCAAGGGGTTTCGAGATGACATCTCATCGATCAAAATCTGACCATTTTGTAAATGGCCGAGATGTCTTGTCATCAAAATAATGCCGGAGTATTTTTATGTGAGATCAAGATCTCCCCAGTTTTCTCTCTCTCTCTCTCTCTCATAATGACGAGATATCTCGTTCATCACGACCTGGTCAGTTTTGTTAATGACGAGGTAACTCGTCGAGACCCTAACCCATGAGAGTTTAAGCATTTTGCTTTGATAACTTCTTTTATAGGGCCTTTATGGAAAATACAGGGGTCCCAGAAAGATCAGTACAACTTCAAAGATTAAAAAAAAAAAGAATAGGCCTGCAACAAAACTAGTTACAACAATTGATAGATCAGTGCGAGTGCTGTGTACCGAACAAAAGTTAACAGTGTCGTGGAATTGAAACAAAAGATCCAAAGAGCTGTAGCTATTGTTGATGTTAGCATGCTGAAACGTTCGTGGATTGAATTGGAATATAGTCTTGATATTATTCGTGCTACGAAAGAATCTCGTGTGGAACTTTACAAAGGTAGTTGAAAAAAACTTTTTGACTTTTTATATCTGTTGTTGTAACTCGTTTTGCTGTCCTATTCTTTTTCTAACACATTTTTGAAGCTGTACGGATATTTTTGGGACACCCTGTATATTCCATAACTTTGTATCGGCGAGGTAACTCGTCAATATAAAAACTTACCAGACCTTGATGGACGAGATATCTCGTCAATGAAAGAAAAATTACCTGACCTTTATCTGATCTTCATCCAAATAGAGGCAATATCTTGAAGACCAGATGATGGTCAGGGATCAATCCCCTAAAGGAAATATTCAAGGACAACACCACGTAATTTTGAACCACAGATGACGAAGATCTATTTTGGAAACCATGAGGAGGTTTATTGGGTCTTTCACTCGAACAAGTACGGTTCTAAAATACACACCTGTTTCCGATACTCTTTTCAATTTACAGATATTATGCAATGTAAAACTGCTATAAACTATTCGTGCAGTCCGTAATTCTAGCGATATTTTGCAATGTAAAACTACCATAAACTATTCGTGCGGTCCATAATTCTCGCCTTAGTAAGCAGAATAACTAAGATATTCAATGGTAAAATTCATTGAATTAAAAAAAAAAGTGAAGAAATATTGGATACGGATGCAGATTGAAAGATTATAATACCTATTTCTGCATTCGCACCATCTCAAAACATTTTTGCGAGAATTCTTTCGATTAAAAGGTTTATCGCCCAGTTTCTCGAAAACTGCTTTCCCCCTTCTTCATACCCAACACACAAAAAACCTCAATGAATATAATGAATTTTAATTTTTTTAAATGAAAAAAAAAATCACACCATCCCTTCTCCGAACTCAGATAATTCTGAATGCGTTGCAAAAACCCCAGCGGAAAACTTTCTATCTGGAAGATAACGCACGCGGCAATACCCCTCATGTCTCTTGCAGAAAACGAAAAAACAATTTCGACAACAACATCGGGAGTGCATTTCCTCTCCAAGCAGGTCTCGATTCTATTCCTTTTGTTTGAAACTACAACACCGGCTTTTTTAATCGCCTTTTGTTTAGAGAGAAAGAGGAAGGGAGAGAGCAGCGAAAAAAAAAGCGCTTTTCCCAGAGTGTTGATAATGTTTCAGTCCCTATTCGGAGGAGCGCTTTTTTCGCTGGGGTTTTTTCTCAAATTCTCTATCTTTTTCACACACGGTGAAGGCGCGTGAATTTTTCTTTGACTTCGCACCGAAATGGGTGGGCTTTTTCAATGCGATGGCAGGCTGTTGCAGTTGTTTTGTTCGGGTGCAATTTATGTCGCTTTTTTGGTGTTGTTTTTGGGTTTGAATTTCTTGTCGCTTCCATGTTCTTTGTTTAAAGATCTGGGAGCGGTTGTGTGGAGTCTCCTTTTGTTTCCAGCATTTTATTCACGTGGAGAGACTCGGAATAAAGGGGGAGGGAATGGAGGTTTATGTCCTTTAAGGAATCCTTTGAACTTAACTTTTATCATCTGGCATTGTTCTCGTTTTTTGAAAAGACGTTTGGAAAGGGAAGGGATGTGTAGACGTCTGTGTGCGGATGTATCTCTTTCGTTTTGAGAAATAAGGTTGTCAGAATTCATTGGAAATGTTTGCGTGTCTCTGTTTTAATAGTTACGAGGATACTCGTTTTAGTTAGGTTTTTGAAACTTATTTTATTACAATATGATTTCACAGTCTAGTAATATTTCAGCTACAGTGTTAGTTGAAAATATAAATAAACTCAGACCAAAGTTAACAGAATATAAAATGATTACATTTCGTTAAAATACGGAAATTATGTAAGTTTTTTAAAAATTAGTTTGTTTGACTAAAATACATGTTTTCAAAGTTGCATGTATGAGTTTCAAGGATTACAGCATAGAGAAATAATGTACTATAACTTATGTCATCTGGCATTGATCTCATTTTTGAAGAGACTTGAAGAGAATGAGTGTGTATGTTTTTGTGTTGATATACTATATCTTTCGTTTAGAAAAATAAAATTGTTAGTTTTCAATGAAAATACTTGTGGGTCTATTTTAATAGTAGTGAAGATACGCATTTTACTTAAAATGCTTCAAAATATTTTGTAGCAAATAGTTCGAAATACTTTAGCTACATTTTTTAACTGAATGTAAAACATGGGAATTTCAGTATATATTGCTCAGATTCTTGAAATTTAGTTTGACGAATACACATTTTCAAAGTTGCACGTATAGAGTGATGATATGCTCTACAACTTTTATCTTCTGGATTTGTTCATTTTTGAAGACATAAAGGAGAGAGGAGTGCATATATGTTTGTCTGTAGATGTATCTCCTTTGTTTTGAAAAATAAAATTGTCAGTTTGCATTGGAAATGTCTGTGTTTCCCCATTCGAATTGTAATGAGAACACGCAATTTGCTTCAAATGTTTCAAAATATTTTATAGAATAGTTTCAAATACTTTGTTACATTTTTAACTGAAACTACAAAACGAGAATTTCGTTATTACACACAAATTCTTAAAGTGTTAAAAAAATTTGGTTTATTTGATGAGTTCATATTTTTAAAGTTGCACGTATGAGTTTCAAGGAGGTCACATAGAATGAGGTGGGATACCGCCCTACCCAATATCTTCAAAGTTCATAATAAACCAATTATTAGAATAAGAAATTTTTAAACTTTTTAAATTGTTACCACGTTATACTATACATATTTCGTATCGTATTCCTTTGATACTTTCACAATCCAAATTTAACATATGCCAGGATCTTTTTATTTGATTTGACTTCTTACCTAATTTGCTTTTTTATTTTTGTTCATTATGGTGTTTGAAGAGGGACTACTTTTGGCTTACTGCTGTCCACACGGAGAAAACACCATCTTGTGTTGACTGCGTCAAACTACTTCCTTATGACGCCCTGATCTGCCAACACTTTTTTGGTTTTTTTAAATTATCTTAATATTCTCAAATTTACCTTTGCATTTCTGTAATTTAATCTTTGAATTATATTTGAGGTTTAGTTGTGCATGCATGGACAGTTCTGCCTTCAGGTTAACACCTTGATTTTTTGGTTCTTTGCTTTTTTTGGCGTTTTAGTTTAGTTTTTTACTTGATGTTTGTATGCTTTGAGATTATATATATATATATATATATATACTCTTGGTCCCGCTTGGGCTAATCACCCAACCAACCCATCCAATAACTGTCCAACCATGTATCAGGGATCGATTTTCACCTCTAAACGCCTGTCTTAAGAGGAAACAAGTGCGGTGTAAAAATCAGTGAGGCCACCCACTAAATTTTCTCTCGTCTGCCGCCCCCTCTCACATAAGACCCGGGGAAATTTTTCCTCTCGGAAGAAAATGATAGGTTCGGCCACAAAAGGCAGCTGGAAAAGGGGTTGGAACGGGAGATAAAGAGCTGTAATTACGGTGACAGGATAATCACAGAGAAAACGGTGGCAATGAGGGCCTAGCGTTTGTTGTGCTGGTAACACATGGCGGAGGTTTTTATTTACGAGTCGCTCGGAATAGCTTGCGTGAGATGCTTCAAGAAGAATTGTGTGCGAGATTACGGTGCAGTTTATTGAAAACAGCGGAGATTTTAAGAGTGGAATGCTGCGACTGTCCCGCAAGACTATGGATTTCACTGATCATGCCAGTGATCAACGAAGCAAACTTATGTATTCCCATTTGTAGGGCCCAAAGTTATTAACTTGTTTTCTTGGTCTTTTCATATTTTCTTGGTCTTTTCTTGTTTTCTTACTTCGAAAGTTATTTTCTTGCAACATTTTCTCCTCTTCCACCTCCTTCGCTGGTGCGGACCGTTGAACTCATGACTTTCCCACCACCTTTCATCTTCGAACAAACTCACGCTTACCAACTTCATGAGAACTCTCAAAACAAAAACTCGTATGACTTTTGTGCGTTCCTGACCCAACAACTCCGGTTCACAATCTGCATTGAATTTATGTGTGCTTCTGAACTATTGTGTGCTCCTGCTTCACTGTCTACAGATGCTTTGAACGATTCTTTGACTTTTGCCCCAGCAAATTTTTTTAAATTTCTTATTTTCATTTTACGTAGCACTATTCCGTGTTCGACGCATTCTTCATTCTACCTCATATGTCTATCTACTGTTAACCCCGCGTTTGTCAAACATATTATGTAACCCATCTTTCACTATGAATACTCATCAACGGGCACATCATTGTTAACCCTACGATTGACTTCTTATTTTTTTAATTTTCTATCGTAGTTGTAAAAACGCGTTGCTACATGGTATCTGAAAGTTACCACTATTTGCACAAAATATATGTAGATATAATAGCTCTTTGAGGTTCTGTGCAAGAAATTGATATACGTTTTATAGTTCTTTAAGGTTCTGTGTAAGAAAGTTATGTTAGTATGATAGAGAGTCTTTGTAACTTACTATGTTTACTACCTACACCAATTACAATGATATTGAATTCAAAGAATACGGTTGTAGCCAGAAAAAGTGAGCTTTGACATATCGACAAATTTGTAGCCTTTATTATGTTATTGTGTTTAGTTGGGCGAAATGTTGTTATTCTCGATTGAAACTTTGAGAAGTATAAGGAAGTGTGTAGGTACAGTAGTTCTTGGCGCTTATCTTTTCTACACATACCAATAAGGTTAGGTAGGTAATTAAGGCTTATTTAGGTTTGTGTGTCTATTTGAATCCGTTATCCATATTAGAATCCGTCAAACCAATGAACGACGAGAACGGGAATGATGGAACCTATCAATCATTTATGTTCTCGTTGCTCATTGGTACGATAAATTCGAATACAAAAAGTGTATTTGAACGGATCTAAATGAGTTTTTAGGATAAGTATTGAAATAATAGTGAATTTAAAGATGAGACAGTGTGCACTGACACCTTGACAAATTTGCAGTGACATGTCCTAGGAAGTGCAAAAAATTCATGCAGGTATGATAGTCTTAGGCACTAATATTTATTGTGTTTGATGTATTATTTACTTATTTCCTTAATGCATGTGAGTTGTTATCCAGCTCCTATCGAATTTTTTGAGGAGTAAAGATTTATATCCTTTCAATGCCAGCTCAAATATTCAGCTTCTATGACTTTATGCCTTTCAATGTAACGTGAAAATATACACGAGCTTAGCAACAGTAGTTAGTTTTAATAAATTAAACTATTTCCTAATTTTAAGCTTTCCGTATAATATTTATGTTTTCTAAATAATAGAGTCTTGCCCAAAAAATTGGGTTTTGCAATAAGTTTACAAAATATATTTTCGAATACAAAAGGAACTGGGGCATACAACCACATAGTACAAACTGTAGCTCCTATTTTCCAAAAATCAAGTTACACCTCTCAAAAAATGTACCTTAATCTGCTGCAACATTAAGAGGAAGTATAAAGCTTCACTTCTTCACTTAGCTTCGTAATATGAGAGAAATATTTGATGTTATTTTTTCATCAACGACGAGCTAAAAATGTTTCGGCACATATTTCCCCCTTTCAAACAATCAGGAGAAAACTCAATAACTGCAGAAATTCTCTTTTGCCGGTGATAAAAATAGAACTAGCGCCGGGAGATAAAAAAAAGAACTAAATTCGTTCTGATAATGCAATCAATCGAACGAAAGAACAAGTGCCAACGAATAGCGTCGAGTAAAATGTGCGGTCATCCGATTTTTATCGAAAAGTTGTCACAAAAGCTTCCACAAATTCGATTCCGAACCCTCCTTCCCTTGACTTCCTAATTTTATTTTCGTTTGCACGCTGCTCTTGTGCTCCGTAGAAACTATGACCTCTTCACATTCCCAGCCCTGCCACAATCACAGAGTTTTCATCACCACCCCCTCCGCTGACATGCCTGTTGCGCAGAATGAGTTTGAAAATACGCTTAACGAAATTAAGCTTCAAATTGACAACAGAAAGAACTTGATTTGTAGTACTTTGTGTCCACTGGATTCTCTGCTAAAAACTGGGTAGCAGTGTCTAACATTGAAAATAAAGCTTGAAAGACAAAATGGTTTAACACCGTATATCTGTTACACTAAACCTTTTCTTTGCAAAGAACTTTATCTTATTTTTAGGGTCCATTTATTTGAATTTAAATAAATTTTTAAGACTGTTTTTTAAATAAAGGGCATGTAGTTAAATATGCTCCGAGAATTTATTATTGGCTCAAAACATATTTTGGACTGCTATAATCATATATCGTCTAAACCTAAGAATTACATACTAGGTGCTGGCGACAAATGAATACAGAATCAATTTAATAATATAGTAAGCATAAATTTACCTGTTTGAAATCATCGTTATTTTAAAGTACATGAATTATAATTCAGAAATAAATTTAATTAGCGATCTTCTTATTCAATCCTTTCATACAATTATATAATAGAACAACTACAATTTTGATTAACCTACTGAGAAAAATGTGTAGTAATAAAGTATATATAGCTACAACCTTTAAAATGGGAATAAATCAATCCGATAATACTAATATTATTAGAATTCCTAAGAATTGTAGCACTTAAAACATAAATCGGTTACCAATAAAAGGATTCGGCGTGTTTCTGGTAAACTACGAAAATGTTCAATCACCCCAAATACAATGATTATTGTAACAGTCATTAATATATGAAGCAATGCACATTTCTAGTAAAAAAAAAATCTCATATGCAACGTTTAAAAATAAAGCTTACATTACGTTCTAAGTGCTCAAACGCCGTGGACTAAAAAGCAAAACATAACTCTACCAAAAATAAGTAGACGAGAGTGTATAGAGAAGGGAATCGGTAAAAGCTCCTCATGACATGGGCTAGAAAAAAAGTGGCATTTAGATACTGGGAAAGAAAGATGTGTCGTAGATTGAAGATGTGAACAAATTCTTCCACCTTATGAACAATTTTATGTCGCATGAGCAACGATTAAAAAATAGAACTTACAATACAGTCAAAGTATATAAACTCGAAACACCACGACTTAAAAGTACACTCAATTTTTCTAGTTAGAAGAGTGTTTGGAAAAGGAAATCGAGTAAAAACTACTGATAACAAGGCTCAGAAAAGTCAATCGTATCCAGAAGCTGTGAGCAACATAATTTGAGGATCTTAATGAATTCTTCTATCTCGTGTGCAACGATCTGAAAGACTCATGTGTAGCAGTTAAAAAATGTAAACTTCAATATGTACCAAGTAAATAAACTCGAAACATCTTGGCCAAATAAAAGACCAAAAAGCAAAATTCAAAGAAACTCAAGTAGCAGAGAGTGTTTGGAGAAAGGAATCGGTAAAATCTCTGATGACATGTCCCAGAAAATCAATCATATATACTGACGCCATGTGTACCATAAGTTGAGGATCTGAACGAATCCTTCCACCTCCTTTGCAACATTCTGAAGAACTTCATGTGCAGCGATTAAGAAATAAAACTTACAATACGTCCAAAGGGCATAAACTCAAAATATCTTGACCAACTAATGAATGAAAAGCGACAATCCAAATAAACTCAAGACAAAGAAAGTGTTTAGATAAAGGAATCGGATAAAAACACCCGATGATAGGGCCCAGAAAAGGCAATCGTATCCACAGAAGCTGTGCGCAACATAATTTGAGGATCTGGACGAATTCTTCTATCTCATGTACAACGATCTGAAAATCTCATGTGCAGCAATTAAAAAATTAAACTACTATAGGTTCCAATTACATAAACTCGAAACATCTTGACCAAATAATGGATCAAAAACCAACAATCCAAAGAAACTGAAGAAGAAGAGAGTGTTTGGAGAAAGGGATCGGTAAAAACTCCAGATGTCATGGCCCAGAAAAATCAATCGTATCCAGACGCTATGTGCACCATAATTTGAGGATCTGAACGAATTCTTCCGCCTGGACTGAAGTATATATATAACGATCCCATATATCTATACCGTAAGTAAAACCCTGCCGCTGTCATTTATCACCAAATCCCCGGTTTATCTGACAAGTAACCGGGGACAAGCTGTAGCAGGAGAGCTCACCAAATCGCCATCGCTCAAAAATGATCGTTTAAAGACTCCGCGAGACCATAACTTTGCGCGGGGAACAATAATCCTTGAAAAGAACAATGGAGGGCCCATTGTGGTTAATGCGCGTTTAAATCGCCATCATTTACTGTAACGATGGGGCCCACCTTTCGACAAACGCTAATTATCCACCACTCCTTACCACCTTTTAACGTTCGCTGGTGCTTCCTCACTTTATGAGCTGATGATGGTAATTGTATTTTAATGTGGCCCTTCGCAATGACAGGAACCTTTTCATTGCTGTTCGTGAGAGGATTTGCTTTTTGCTTTTCGCCACTTCGCTGATGGTTCCTTTTGGGATCGCATTTTTTCTTCCTGTTTGCTGTTGACGTTTTTTTTTCTTTCATACTTTCCATTTTCACTTTAGTGCTGGATTAGACCTTTTGCACAGATTTAAGCGATAAGCTCTCCTTTTTTTTCTGTCGTGGGCATGGGCTTGTGATGATCCGTTTCTTGAAGAGGGAATAGTGTTGAGAGGATCATTTGGAAAGCTATATATTTAATAACGTTTATTATAAGGATATAAGTGACAGTTCGTGGGGATGACGACGTAAGTAGTAGCTTTTTTTGTGTGTGTTTCTTTGTCTATGAATTCAGAAGAATTATTTTGTTTTTAGTAGTGGAAGTAGTATTGCAGGGGTAGGAAAAAGAGAAGATATAAATGGATATTTAAATTAATGATAATATTTATGTATTTGATGCATTATATTGCAGAGTAGGAACTGCGCTTTTTGGGTATTAATTTAGTTAAGAAAGTATGTTTTATTTTGTCTCAGAAATATTATCATTTGTTGAGCTCTGTTTCAAGCTTTAAGTTATGTTTTATATTCAAATAATAACTGAAAGAAAGAAATTTGCAAACTATTAACTTTTCTTGCAACCAAAGTTTTGTAACAGTTGGTGTATTGCTTAGTGTTGCACACATACTAAATAAATTGCAACATTCGCGATTTTGCGTGTACCAATTATTAAAATGTAATTTAAATTTGAAACGGAAAATTTTCGATACCATCAAGATATAAGCTTTAAGTAGAGATAAGTGAGTATTTCTATAAAATATATAACTGTTATCGGTTGAAATAAATCCATAAAAGTGTTGGTTAGTCGGCGTCTCATGAAAGTATGACTAGTTTCTCATGACTAGGACCACTCTTGAAGTATAGACCACCCATAACAATTTATCCCTCCCCTCTTCTGAAAAACCTGATCAAATGAAATACCTTTGGTATGTTCTCTTTTGTAATTGAAGGGTTTACTGCAAAAAAAAAATGTAGCTCCATCCTGGGGGAGTTTGGAGTTGCATGTACAATCTTATGATAAAAAAAACTGGTTCGTTTCGTGCAAGAAAGATGTAGCTCCAATCGTTTGTTAAGAACAACTAAGGAAGTTAATCAAAAATAATATTTTCACATAACTTAGAAATTTAAATTTCAAACGTTTTTTATAGTTTTCCAAAAACTTGAAAAATTTGAGCCACTTCCTAATTGCAGCAAACCCTTCAATTATGAAAATTTAAAGAATATGCATGAAAATTTATAAGTGTATTTTCTATTACAATCGCAAAGAAAACCTCA